>CM040242.1:241241822-241641822 GCA_022545495.1 Chrysanthemum lavandulifolium
TTCGAGAATCTAGAGGAGGAGGCATTTGTGAGCCTATTGTTCATTGACCCTTTAATTGAGAGATTTGGGCTTTCAACTTTACGATCGTGTTGCAATGAGCTTGAATCGTTCATCACGTTTGTTAATTTGAACGCATCAAACTACGGAGCATCGAGGATGTCTTGATATTTGAAGTTTGACATTTTCTTTAAGATGTTGATATTTTAGTTGTAAATTAAAATGCTCACCTCTAGTTTAGAAAATGTTTAATCAAATTGTGTGATCATCCAATTCAATTTTCTCATTTAGTTTAAAATTAGTCTTTTCAAGCTCAATGACACGATCATGGGAGACTTTCGGGACTGAGATAATTCATGAAATTGGGAAGCATTAATAGAACAATTTTTAGCGATGAAAAACACATCTTGAGCAACACATTCGATAATAAGAGTCTCATTTAATGTATGTAAGTTCTTCCTCTCAATCTCATTATATTTTAGTGCATGCTCATAGTCACTAACCTCAACAATCATAGCATCAAACTCCTTTTCCATTTCTTTAATGTCTAAGTTCATTCCCTTTTGAGGCTTTGGCCGATCTTTTAGTTGTTTAAAGAAAGGCATGACTTGTTAAATAACATTCTTTTGTTTGCTCGAAACCCCTTTCCCTTGATTATACAGTGGGTGTGATCCTTTTCTTACAAGTTTTCTCAAAATTAACAAATAGTTGAAAAATAAGATATTGGTGATTAAGGTCTTGCTTTTAGTGGCAATAGTCCTAGGTACTAAATGCATTGGTGTATTTGGAGGATACCACGATCGTGAAGGCATTTTCCTAAAGGGAGGGTTTGTTACAACAAGATTCTCTCTTTTGCTTACCTAAATCCTTTTTCGAGAACACTTGTTCGGGTGTTAACAACGTCGAGGCTTAAACATGTTCAAGGAAATCCAATTCTCCTTCTTGTAATCATGGGGTGTGATCTTTATTTTCTTCTCTTTACATTTAGGATCATCTAATTTCTTGTTCATCTTTTCCTAGTGACTTCATCGATTTCTTATCTTCCTCGGTGCACTCACGTAACTAGGTTTGTCTAGGTTTAAGGTTTCATTGCCATCATAAAGAACCTTATGAGCATTTCTAGCCTTTTTAATGACCTCTGGTTTGGTTCCTCAACAAGGGGAATGCTATGCTTATCAGCTTAAGACTCTATGCTTAGTGATTAAGTGAGTAGTCGAATGGTATTTCCTTATCGTACAATTTATTTTCAAGCTTGTTTTCAAGGTTTTAGATTAGAAAAATCATTCAAAGTTTTGATTCCTTAGCTTGAATTCTTGCTAAGCATTTAACATTTTCTTGAAGTTCTTGTTTTTGTAGCGTTTTAGAAAGCTTCTCTTGTAAGGAGTTTAACTCTTGTTTTAATATTTCTTCTTTAAACCTACTTTTTCTAATAGTTATCGCATTTGGTCATCCATTTCCTGCTCACGGGTGGTCAACTCAAATTTTGCACGTTGTTCATAAATAGCAACACGTTCTTTATAGGCATTTAGTTCGAAATTATGGAATCATCGAGGAACATGCGTAAATTCATCAAAACATAATCATTGTTGACTGCGAAGATGCATTACTTGGTACAATCTCACTTTCACTTTGTTTCACATATTGATCATATGGGACAACATTGATATTACCCATATTTTCAATATCGACTCAATAATTACGAGTTGATTGTCCGTTATGTATCTTTGCTCATCAACTTCATCGTATAATTTTAATACCTCGAAATGAGTTTGTCTTTGGATGGACTAGCTTGTGGAAATGAAGAAACTTTAGGATAGACCATTGGAGAAATGCTAGCCATGAATATGGTTTGTCGATGAGGTTCTTCATCAACATCGAGTCGTTTGCATCACAATCGGCTACTTGAAAGGCATTCGATGATTATGGCCTATCTCCGAATTGGTTGCTCATCCACATCGCATCATATGTCTTAGCATTTCCTCGACCGGAACAACAACTCCTCTTCATCCAAAGCTGCACCATTATCCGAGCTTGCACAAGCAACATCTTATCCACAAGTACTCGGTTCGAGGCGTTTTAGTGATGTGTAGTTCCTTGCAATGTGCCTCACCTCCACAATTGTAATATTTGATTGGCTTTGCTTGACCACGATTTCCATTCCTTCCTCTATTACGATTTGTAGCATAACCTCTACCGGCTCCACCTCTTGCTTGTTCGTCTGTCTTCTTGATGGCTACCATACCTTCCATCTCACGGTGGCTTGATTATGTGGATTGGGAGCGTTACGAGATTGTTGTTGGTGTGTGGAAGAGTTCATGTTTTGACTAATCGAAGAGCTAGTTGATTAATGAAGTTTCCATGTGTGCATCGCATCGACTTGTTTGAACATAGGATCGGGAATGAGTTTCGATTACCATTACCCATGGGTATGACTTGTGAGGCTTTGGTTACGATTCCGATGTTTGAGTAGAAGCGGTTGAGTCATTTGAAGAGCTTGTCTCTCCACAGTTGGTTTTGAGCGATTAAGAATCCTTTTTCAAACATAGCATGTCTCTCATTCGAAGGAGGAAGGCATGGAGTTTCTCATAGTTTGTATTCTTCAATCCTTTAGTGTGCTTCACAGTGACAAACTTGTGCCATTCGGGATTCATGTTGTTCACAAATTTTGAGTTCAATTTGAATGTTAGGCATAGTCATTCGATGTTCCTCATATCATTAACAAACTTGTGGAATCTCACATAGTACTCATAAACACTCTCATCGGTTTCATCTTGAAGTGTTCAAATTCATCATAGAGTTGTGATTCTCTGCTTCCATAGTTAATTGAACCGAGAGAAGCATCTTGACATTATCCCATACGCTTTGCTTGGTGTTATGATTGATGATATCTTTGGAAGACCTTGAAGTCGATGTTAGAAGCCCGATATCGACTCGAATCTCTTTTCTCTTTATCATCGAGCTCATCATATGTCTTTGGTCGTCAATTCCATAGATCATTGTTCCATCTTCATTGAATCAATTAAGTCTCTAGTCGTCTCAACCCGATATGGTCCTTGATCAATGGATTTGAGAATGTTGACTCCATTTTCTTTCCCAGACAGTACAATCTTTCGTTGAGCCCAAAGTCGTAGTCGGTTCTATCAAGCATCGGTGGGCGAGTATCGAGCCGGTGCTTGAGCGTCCTCGACAGCGGTGGAAATGATTGTAGGAGCGTTGGAAGACATGTTAGATTAAATAGGATTTTAAAACTCTATGATTAAACCGGAAATAGATTCTTTCACGGATTTTCTTGAATCAAGAAAACCGTATTCAAAAGAAATCACCCAGTCGCTAGGGACAAAACGATTGAACAAGTCGCTAAGTGCTAAGTCGCTAGAGTTCAAGTCGCTATATAACAACTCGCTACAAACCAAGTCGTTAACAAAATTTTGGCGACAATTGCTAAGCACCAAGTCGCTAAATATTCAAGTCGCTAAATAGCAACTCGCTAGGTACCAACTCGTTAACACCAAGTCGCTAACAATGTAAAGTACAAGTCTAACTTAAACCAAGTCGCTACTGTAGTGGGAATCCACTAATGTCTTTGTTTGTCGGCTTGTCTCACTAGACAAGTCGCTAACCCTAACTCTACGACTTTCAACTACAACTCGCTACCAAATTGTAAAGCAAGTGCTACCAAGAAAAATTTTCCGTGGCTCAAGTCGCTAGCATGAAACACATAAACACCACTTTTCAATCCAAAACAACCAACCACTATGATTCAAACCTTCTAAATCAAAACCTAAACAATTGAGATGATTCTAAACACAAAATCTTGTCAAAATCAAACTTTAACACTAGAAATCAACCAAATGATGCAAAAACCACTAAACATTTTCAAACTCAAAACCACCTAAAAACCACTAGAAATCCAAAGATATGTAAGATATGATCTAACCATGGCTCTTGATACCAATTGTTGGATATTGGTTTCACATACACATCAAACCATAACACAAAGTGGGGTATAAAGGTGAGTTCTAGAGAGAAAGTTAGAGGTTTAGGGAACTTAGTGAGAGAAAGAAAAGACCTTATTATGAGCTCAACTCTCTCTGGAAGGTAGAGAGTATTTATAGTCTTACAATAAAAGCATACACATCGGGCTGGATCGGGCATACGTGGGTAAAGACCCGTCCGTCCTCCACGGTGTTACTTAACTAAATACTACTTAACACAAAATAACTATGACTACGAGCTTTCAACGATTACATATACTTGAGGTGACCGACTCTTTAATACACGGAATTTCTAATTCCTAACATAACTAATTGAGCCTTGTTCTTTAAAACATCACCATGCTCATCAAGTTTTACTTTGAAGATCCACTTTAAAGCAATGATCATTGCACAATCTAGAGCGGTACTAATTCCCTACATCTAGTCGATCAAACTCATGAATTTCTTCTTGCATGGCATTAAACCGGTGTCTTCATTCATGGCGGTTTCCGTCTTTTGGTTCGATCTTAGAGAGTCGGAGTTGAAGAAGCACCATAAGGCATCGGTTGCAAGTTGTTTCCGTGTGGATCTTGGGAGAAAGGTTTCCAATGATGTTTTCCAATGGATGATCATGTGCCATTTCCTAAAGTTCATGTGGTTGTTGTTGAGGAACTGAAGTAGCGAGTCTATATCTCCGATGGCGATGGTTACATTGATGATCTGAGGCAAATATGTTTTCAAAGGGTTCATCTTACGGAGGAGCAAAGGGTATTCATCATCATAAGAGCATCAACATTTCCATTGTGTACACTCGATGATTGATGATTTGTTGATGAGACAGTGATCGTTGACGCGCTTCTTGACTTAATGACATTGAAACCGAAGGTTAACTTCATTGCAGGATAGAAGCGACCTCTGATGGGCGACATATCATTAGCATTTGGCTCATAGTGTTCATCAAACATTGGATCAAATAATTTCTTCAAATCATATTGCGAAGGAGGTACATACGGAGTTGTTGGTGAGGATTAGAAACAAGAGTAGGCGATAGGACTCTGGATAAAGGTTAATATCGGGTCAGATGGATTGTCAGAGCCATTTGACCGGTTAGCTCATCGAGCGTAACGTGAATTGTTTCCATGATATTTTGGGTTCTCTTGTTGTAGATTCGGTATCCTTTTACATTTGGTGCATACCCAAAAATACTCCAATGTCAGCTTTAGCTTTTAGTTTACGTAAATCTTGACCGTCATTAGTTGGGTAACATAAAGTACCAAACATACGAAGGTAGGATAGATCGGGTTTTCGTTTATGGACAAGTTCATATGGAGTTTTCCATGAGAGGTGTAAATATAGGAGCGATTTTGGGTGTAAGCGGTGGCAATGGCTTGACCTATAGAAACATTGGAACCTTTGAATAAATTAGCATTGTTCATCGGCTTCCACAAGAGTTCGATTTAGTCTTTCAACTACACCGTTGTTGAGGTTAAGTGGAACACTTTTTGATGGTGATTCCAACACTTTCATAAAGCTGAATTAAGTCTTTGTTAACAAACTTTGTGCCATTTGCATTGAACAATTCTAACAATATTGTTGAGTCGAACATGAAGGCTGTTGATAAGTTTGATGATGACATCTAGAGTTTCATCCTTTGTCCTCAAAAACTTTACCCAGTAAATCGAGTAGTCATCAACAACTACTAGAATGTATTTCTTCCCATTTATCGTTTGCACTCTCATTGGTCTACGAGATCCATATGAAGTGTATGAAGAACTTCCATTCTTGAGTTTGTGGGTTTTGGTTTGTGGGCATATTTTGTGCTTTTTCCCAATTGGCAAGCGAACAAAGATGATCTTTTCATACTTTAATCTGGTTAATCCTCTTACTAAGTCCTTTATGGAAAGATTGTTTATGGTAGCAAAGTACAAGTGATTAAGGCAGGTGCCATAGCCATGACTTAGTTTTGGAAGCCTTTGGCGATGCGAGATGGGTGAAGATTTCATCATATCTTGATAGAGATGGTGTATAGGTTTGAACCACGAGTTCCTCGAGAAGTTCCACACCATCAAGTTCTCTAACAAAGCAAGTATGTTTTCAAGGCCACTTCTAAATCGAGTCACCGAATTGTCCGAAGCGGAAAATAGATTATGACCAAGACCTTCAACATAATATACCTTGGAAATCACACTATCTCCAACCGTAATCTCCATAACCCATAATAGCACCAAAATGATCATTTATGAATCTCACAGTTCGATGAATTTGCTCACAGGTTCATGAGCCGTGACCGGTCTCTGTCGTATGCTTGAACAACTGAGTCTAGGTACCACGAGCGATTTGAGCGATCGTAGTTGAACATAGACAAGAATGGATAAGCTGGATAATTGGGATCCCCATGCAAGAATGGGTTCTATTTGGTTAATACGATGATTGGAACACCCACATCGAGGTAGAAACAATGGACTCATTAGAAATAGATCTGATCTAGTGTCCATATTTGACCTATTCAAAGTATGTTCACTTCTTAAGGAATAGTTCTACCGATGAGGCATCCATTTTATAGTGGCGTTGACTTAGCAAATTTAGTGGCCGTCGGTTTGTAACACTATATATAGAATCCGAATTTTTGGTTTTGAGAGGTAGTTTTTGGGTAAAAACCTAAACCGAACCAAGGTACATCTTGTCTGATATTTTAGGGTTCCATACCTATTTTACATCAAGATAAGTGTTTTACTTCATTAATTCAATTATTTCTTCAATTGATTGTGTGTATGCTTGCATGTTCTCCATGTCAAGCTAATTTACTTGTGTGTTTGCTTAGGTAATATGAAAGCTATTTATTGAATCTGATTGGTTGTCTCTTATCTTAATTGTGATTGACCTAGTATTGTGATAGGTCATTCGTTGCGTTATTAATGCTTGATTAATCTTTGTTGAACCTTAGCATATAGTTACTAGTGGAATTGTAGGCTAAACATCCAAAGAATACCTTAGTGTTAAGTTTATGAATCCTAGAATTTCGTAGTCATTAACCTTTGGTAGCTTCAAAGAGTTAGGATAAGCATACCCTCGACCTTAGAAACATAGCGTTAAGAATAAGGACGTGACAATTCAACCATCAATAGGAGATAACTAGGGAGTAATAAAATCTAAGTAAACACATTTTAATCATCATACTGAGCACACAACAATAGACATAGACTACCCTAGCTTATTTAATTAGAATAGATAATAGTAGAGTAATCGGTGAAATACCAACCCCAATCCAAACCCCGAGATTCGTACCTTTCCATTTTCTAAAAATTATAAAAGATAAAAAATTAATCTTCTTCACCCAACCTTAGCGTAGTAACTTTACTAGCATTCCTATTCCCAGAGAGCGATATCAATACCGTGGCTTACCCTAATACTACACTACAGCGATTAGGTTCCTGCCTGGGGTGTTGAAAAACTTGCTCGACGAAAGGAAGTTCCTTTGACCCGAGCGCTCGTGGTATCACAATCAAAATCTAGACTGGTACAACCCAGATGCCGGATCCCTAGGATTATCTTGGCGGATCCCCAGTGAGGATCCAGCGGAGCCGAACTCTGATAGCTTTTGTGCCTATAAATAGTGAGCCATTTCTTCATTGTTACTCACCCTTCTTCTTACAACTCTCTCATATATTATCTCACTCTTCTAATCTCTAATCACTTGATCATTCTAGTAGTCTCTTATATCTTTCGTTGTGATTCTCATATAGGTCCTTCCAGGCGAGATCACGATATACTACAAGACATCAAGCAAGGGTCCTTGATTGATTTGTCCTTCCACAAGATTTTCTGTAGCTAGATCTTGTATTTAATATTTCATATAGTTGTTGTGTAATAGTTGTGATAGGTTTGGTTCTACCTGTGAAAGAACTCGGTTTTAGCTTTGTACGGAAAAAGTGTAAGCGCGTTGTGAGGCTTCGCCATGTTGAAGGAGCTTGTTGACATAGTGCTTGAACTCTCGAGTGGGGAACTCGGGGAGTGTAGTAGGAAATAAATGTGTCCTTGTTGCGAACCACTATAAATCACTTGTGTCACTACTTTCTAGCATTTACTTTACTTGCTTTCATTATTTACTTCACTTATTTCTTTATACTATTTATCCATCCATAGGAATTCACATAAGATCGAATCTAAATCTTTGAAACTTAAATTAAAATCGGTAAAACTATTCAACCCACCTTCTAGCTTTCCATGTTACTTTTTTCATAGAATCGATTGATACCTTATCGGTTTTGTCACAAACATTTATTTATGAAAGTTATAAATAGTAGGAATTATTACATGCCATATAGACATATATTAATATTGTATATCGATTCGATTAATATCTTTATAAAATATAGAAAATAGTTTCTTGTAATCTTGATACAAGAAACAAACTCCAATTTAATATAATATACATTAGTTCACTTTTTATGTTTCCATCCCACAAATTATTTAATTCCATATTTCAATATTATTATTTTTCCATAAAATGATTGTTCATGCCAAACTTGGAGCGATATCTTCAAAAATGGTCATAATAGCATGCTTATCTTGATATAGTTATAATCCACAAATCGATCAATATTTTATGGAAAAATGATAAATTCTCATAAATTTCAAAAGAGTTTTTAAAGAAAAAGTAGGATTTCTACACCTTTAGACTTCATCTCTATCTCACTTTTATGTAACATGTCATAAACTTAAAGATACCCTTACCTATTAGAATGTTTGACCATTATTAACCACCACTAAACCATCCCATTATATATATATATATATATATATATATATATATATATATATATATATATATATAAGAGAGAGAGAGAGAGAGATAGGGATCGTGAAAGTAAATTAAAATAAGAAGTGGTGAAGTGACCAAACCACACATTTGAGATGCAACGACTTGCATTAGATGCATTTCTATTCATATAGATGCAACATCTTGAGTTTGAAAGTTAATTTGTTGTATAGATGGTGCAAATTGCTTTTCATGATTTTGTACGTGAAGAGGAACAAAAACAAGAGAAATCATGAAATGCATCTAATATACATATATGCATCGATTAAAAGCTAAAAAACACGTTATGGTGTGTTATAATACATCTAAGATTATAGGGATGCATATAATTTAGGTCGGTGCATCTCGGTTTGCGATTATAGTTCTTCTTATTCCTTCTTATTTTAAGTAATCTTCTTATTTGATCCTAACTCTATATATATATATATATATATATATATATATATATATATATATATATATATATATATATATATATATATATATATATATTATATAATCTACTCTACTCATTCTAAGCAACCAATAAGACAACAATAGAATCTCATCCTCTTGTTCTTCTTGTTCTCTTTTTTTTCATGTCACAATCAACTTATTCACAACAAACGACTTTCATATCTAAGCTTACAAGCTAAAATTGGTCCATTAACTAACATACTATATGCTCCAAAAATACATCATACACACAACATTAAAAGAATACATCAAAACGGCCGTTTTAACAAAAGCACGACTCCAAAACCAAACTACATTGTTACTCCGAACACGTTCGCTCATGTTCAAGCCATTGTCAATTGTTCCAATGCTAGCAACATTCAAATCAAGATAAGGAGTGGTGGCCACGACTATGAAGGTATATCTTATACTTCTATATAACATAGTTTCATACTTCTTGATATGTTTAAATTAAGAAACATATCGTTTAATGTTGGGGCTGATACACGTACAACGCGCGTTCGGGGTCAAAGGAACTTCCTTTTCGTCGAGCAAGTTTTACAACACGCTAGGCAGTGAACCTAACCGTTGTAGTGTAGTATTAGGGTAAGCCTCGGGAATTTATATCGTTCTCTAGGGGAATAGGAATGCTAGTGAGAAGTTACTACGCTAAGGTTGGGGTTGAGGAAGATTATTTTTATCTTTTTATATTTTTTAAAAATTGAAAGGTACGAATCTCGGGGTATTGGAATTGGGTGGTTGGTATTTCTACCGATTACTCTAATTATCTAATTATCTAATCTAAGGTGAGTGTAGTCTATGTCTATTGTTGTGTGCTCTTATGATGATTAAAATATGTTTACTTAGATGCTATTACTCCTAGTTGTCTCTATTGATGGTTGAATTGTCACGTCCTTATTCTTAACGCGTTGTGTTTTCTAAGGTCGTAGGGGTATCGTTTATCCTAACTCTTTGAATCTACCTAAGGTTAATGACTACGAAATCTCTAGGATTCATAAACTTAACACTAAGGTTATCTTTGGATATTTAGCCTACAATTCCACTAGTAACTATAAGCTAAGGTTCAACAAAGATTAATCAAGCATTAAAAATACATCGAATGACCTATCGCAATACTAGGTCAATCACAATTAAGATAAGAAACAACCAATCAATATTCAATACCTAGGTTTTATAGATATAAGCAAACAAACAAGTAAATTAGCGGACATGGAAAACATGCAAGATACACACAAGTAAATAGGGTATGGAACCTAAGAATCGCTTTCATATCTTCAAGCTTTCATATCTTCAAAGACTTTCATATCCCAACAAAATGATTCTTCAAAGTCAATACCCTCCTCTTGACGGTATCCTTTGCAACCTGTTGGATATTGATTTCACATACACATCAAACCATAACACAAAGTGGGCGTATAAAGGTGAGTTCTAGAGAGAAAGTTAGAGGTTTAGGGAACTTAGTTAGAGAAAGAAAAGATCTTATTATGAGCTCCAACTCTACCTTGGAAGATAGAGAGTATTTATAGTCTTACAATAAAATGCCACACATCGGGCTATAGATCGTGCATACAGCTGGGTAAAGACCCGTTCGTCCTCCACGGTGTTACTTAACTAAATACTACTTAACACAAAATAACTATGACTACGAGCTTAACGATTACATATACTTGAGGTGACCGACTCTTTAATACCGGAATTTCTAATTCTAACAATCTCCCCAAGGAAGGTCACCTCAAACATATACTAAAATTACATTGAATACAAACAGATATTACAATAACAATTGTTCTTGCATTCTTGATGTAGTACTTTGCTCAAGCTCGTAGTCATTGATTCCACTCATTGCATATTTGGTTAATCCAAGTGGAGGTCTTTACCGATCCACGTGATAATAATTTTGAGCCGACTTTTGAGATCATCAAGAAACAAAAATCTCTCGAGACATCCGTTGTGGTGTTGGTATTATGTGATGTTGTGACTTTCGGACCGACATGCTCACATTATGGATCATGATATCTTCTCATCGAGTAACGGAAGCTTTCGTTGATTCATGATATTGGCGCAGTTGCAGCGAAGCATGGAGTGAAAATATCGAGTCATTGATGCACTTATCATGATTTCTTTTGAGATGAATGTGTAGTGTGAGCATGCGGCTATGGATTGACCGCTTCATTTCGATCATCCGCAAACGTCGGACGTACTTGCATACAACAGTTAGCAATAAATCGCACGAAAGTGTCTTTGATCACCTTCGTTGAATTCGTGTACACGCCCACGGTTCCCGTTGATCATTACAAGTATCGCCTGTGATCGTATAATTCAAGAATTTCCTTGACAGGTTTCGTAGTGTGCTAGTTGTTCTCAAACAGAACGTCTTAAAGAAGACAACACGGAGTGAGTGAACCAAATGAATAGAAATTCAACGATTGATGAAAAGATATTTGAAAACAATCGTGTATTGCTCAATAGAAATTGTTTTTGCAATACCACGAAGGTTTTAATGAACATCAATTATCAATCATAAAACACCTTTGATTTGAAATATCCGCATACGGTCGATTTGCTAAAGAAAAGAGTTTTTTTTTTTTTGCACAACGACGGTTTTTAAAGGTATCCGTCAATCCATAACTCGAACTGTGATTGATTCAAAAGATTGAATCGCCCCATTGTTTATGTTCGCTTGTCACATGGTTGATCTATTTAATAGATCTCACATGCCACCCACCAGAGCTTGTTTGATGTTGGCTCCGAAGGCTTTCCATCTTCATTGTGAATATGTAGACACATCACTCGGATGTTCGGCAATACCACAAGGATAATGCGAGGACTCAAGATATAATCTCTTTCCACATTGTGTAAAAAGAGTGTCTTCATTGAAAGTGTCCTAATGAGATTTATAGATGATCTCGTGGCTCTAGACTCAATATGTGCATATTTGGATCCGTGGCCGGAGACTAGGGAGGGTCTCCTTCTTCAATATCAAAAATCTCTAAGAGAAAGTCGATAGATAATGTCGGTTACCCGTGAGAATGAAACAAGTCCTTTTAAGAGGAACTTGAGTGGTTTGGAAAGTTGAAGTGCAGTGCGTCATTGGGTCCATGACGTCTTGTCTTCAATAATCGATGTTACCATCGTAGCATATGAATTGAACCCGGTTTCGCCCTAAGGTTGAATATATGGAGGGCTATTTGGTTTCACCTTTTCTCATTCAATTCTTTTCATTCTTCAACCCTTCAAGGCTTATCGAGACTTCATAGCAAGAACCTTGTTGGGTTTGTTCCAAGACTCGCCTGCTCTCGATCCGCACTCTTCCCATATCTCATTTTCTCCTTTTATCATCATACCTAAGGACTTCTACACTAATTAGTGGATTGTCCTCGGTAGATCCCTCCGGTTCTGGCGGATCATGGGAACAAAAAACCTAACCTTATCATCCTTATATCACCGTACATAAAGTAAATTTGGTCGGTCTATTTGGTATTGTTCATCCGCCATTTGAACCAATTGAAAACCATTTGAAAATCAATCCAGATACTTGTGATATATTATCAAGACATTTTGTACCGAATTGTTTTGATATTTTTAGAACAAGTGCTCCCCCTCAACATGTGCATCAAATGTTTGAAATCGTTTTGCACACGGAGGCAAGAGGAAGAATTAACTTCTTTGATTACCATTTTCTAAAGATATCAACATCACTTCCCTAATCGAATCAAGTAGATAAAGCATTTTGGGAAGGATGAGGTTTTCATGATTTTGCTCCCCTCAATATGTGCTTCTAGGTTTGAAAAGGGTTTTGCACATACTAGAGGAACCCGCACATTGAGATAAGTGATCACGCTTCAAATCATAGGTTTAAGATAGATGCTCCCCTCAACATGTGCATGGAAAATTTGAAATCGTTTGTCACATGTGAGAAGGAGAGCATGTACATCCTTATAAAACCATTTACCAATTATCGGTTTAAATCTAATTTAAATCACACATTCTCCTCGATCACAATTATCAAATCATTTGAGATTTGTGATCTCTTATAGATTTAAATTGATTTTGAAAGCTTTTAAGGAGAATTGTGACTTGATTATGAAAGCGTTTAATCGATAAGGATCGGATTTTAAGACTTTAAACTCCATTGATAAAACATGCATGAATATCTTTTGAAAACAATTGAATGCCAAATAACCTTTAATTTAATTGAAATCATTCTCCCTCAATCAATGACATAGGATGTTGATTGAGAGATAGATATTTTGACAAATAAGTCCAGATGATTATCAAAAATAGAGTACGAGTTATTTTTCAAAGCGATTAGTTTTCACAGATAAATGTATATAGAATCGAGCATAGAATTTTGAAAACATGATAAAGTATGGCTCTGTTTTTCTTTGAAAAGTTCTTGCTGAACGACAATAAACCATTTTTTCTTTCTCCCAAAATAATTTTTGATTTTTGATTTTTTTAAGAATTCGAACAACATCTAAAGTCCCGTGTCATTCTTTGAATGACAATACAAAGACCGTAGAAATTGTCGAACCGAGAAAAAAACATAACAAATTGACAATATTTTTTGAAGATTTTTCGAATTTTTCAGATTTTTATGGATTTTGAAGGTTTTATATTTTTCTATTTGATTTTTGAGGGTTTTATAATTTTGTATTTTGTTTTTCGAAAAGATATATATACAAGAGATAGACCTTTACTCCTCGTCTTCCTTCTGAAGACATTTGAGTGTATCTGGTTGAAGGATTTTCAAGCCAAGACGTGGAAGAATAAACTCAAAACGTTCTCTTGAAAGAGCTTTGGTGAAGATGTCGCTAACCGGTATTCGACCTCACAAAATAGAGTTCCACCGCACCTTTTTCCGCTTGTTCCCGATGAAATGATGTCGAATGTCGATGTGCTTTGCTCTTGAGTGTTGCACGTTGTTGCATGAGAGAGCAATAGCACTTTATTATCACAAGACAGAGGGATTTTGTTAAATTCAAAGCCATAGTCGATAATTGGGATCTCATCCATAGGATTTGAGCACAACATGATGACAAGGCTATGTATTCAACCTCTGTAGAGGAAATAGAAGTACTCATTTGCTTCTTTGAAGACTAGCTTACAAGCTTATCACCCAAAAACTGGGCACCTCCAGATGTACTTGACAGTATCTTGACACCGCATGATCAACATCTCGCATAGGTTGTTAGTGACATACCGGTGTCCTTTGGGTACCAAAGTCCCATATTGATGGTTCCTTGGAGATACCAAAAGACCCGCTTAATGCCTTCAAGGTGCTTTTAGTAGGCTTAGCTCGGTATCTAGCACACATGCAAACAAAGAACAAGATGTCCGGTCTACTAGTGTGAGGTACATCGTGGATCCAATCATACTACGATATTTCGTTTGGTCTACCATGATCCCCGAGTGGTCCTCATCGAGTTTAGTACGCTCTATCATGGGAGTGTCAACAGGTCACTAGAATCAAATCCAAATTTCTTTAAAATCTCATTTGCATATTTAGATTGATTTATAAAATGCCTCTGGACTTTGTGAAATTTGTAATCCCAAGAAAATGACATTTGTCCCATCATTGACATTTGAAATTTTGAACCCATTTCATTTGAAAACGGTCACACTCATTGGGGTCGACCGAGGCAAAGATGATATCATCAACATAAATTTGAACGTGAATTAAATGTATGCCCGACTTTCGGTGAACAATGTTGGATCAACTGCTCCTTTGCTAAATCCGGTAGATAGAAGAAACTTTGATAGTGTATCATACCATGCCCTGGAGCTTGCTTTAAACCGTAAAGAGCCTTCTTCAAACGATAAACGTGAGTAGGATGCTCTTGATTCACAAATCCTTCCGGTTATCGACGTGGACGACTTCTTTAAGATCTCCGCTCGTAAATGCCGTCTTTACATCCATATGATAGACTACCATGTTCTTACTAGCAACATTAGCCAAAAGATTACGATTGCCTCGATTCGAGCAACAGGAGCAAAGGATTCTTCAAAGTCAATACCTCCTCTTGACGGTATCCTTTAGCAACTAATCGAGCCTTGTTCTTCAACACATCACCATGCTCATCAAGTTTCACTTTGAAGATCCGTTTAAGAGCAATAATCATAGCACAGTTTGGATCAGGTACTAACTCCCATACATCAAGTCGATCAAACTCATGAATTTCATCTTGCATGGCATTGAACTAGCTATCTTCACTCATGGCGGTTTTAACATCTTTTGGTTCGATCTTAGAGAGTACGGAGTTGAAGAAGCACCATAAGGCATCGGTTGCAAGTTATTTCCATGTGGATACCGGACGAGAGGATTTCCAATGATGTTGTCTAATGGATGATCGTGAGTCCATTTTCCGAGGTGTTCATGTGGTAGTTGTTGAGGGACCAAGTAGTAGAGTCGATGTCTCAAGAAGATGGTTCGATGAAGATTCAGAGCAATAATGATTTCATATGGAGCATCTTCGAGAGTAGCAAAGGGATTAACTTCATCATTGATGCGTAAAGCAGCCCAAGATGTACATTTGAAGAATGATGATTTGTTGATGAGATCAAGGATCGAGTGCGCTTCTTGACTTAATGATATTGAGACCAAGGATTGACTTCAATCACGTGAATATGAGCACCTACTGTTGTAGGAATCGACACCTCATTAGTACTTGGCTCATAAAATTCATCAAACATAGGATCAAACAATTTCTTTAAATCATCTTCGATGGAGTTACATATGGAGTTCTTGGAGAAGAATTAGGTACAAGGAATGAAACAATGGGACTGTTTTGAAGTGCGGGTCCTGAATGGATTGTCCATGAGCCATTTGACCGGTCACTCATCAAACGTAACGTGAATTTTTTCCATGATATTTCGGGTTCTTTTGTTGTAGATTCGGTATCCCTTTTGTTTGGTGCATACCCTACAAATACTCCAATGTCGCTTTAGCTCTAAGTTTGCCTAAGTCTTGACCTCATTAGTTGGATAACACAATGCACCAAACACACGAAGGAAGAGAGATTAGGTTTTGTTGTGGACAAGTTCATATGGAGTTTTTCCACGAACAGTGTGAATCGTGGAACGATTTTGTGTGTAGCATGCAGTGGCAATAGCTTCAACCCGGAGAAACATTGGAACCTTTGAGTAAATCAAGATTGTTCTAGCGGCTTCTACAAGAGTTTGATTTCGTCTTTCAACTACACTGCTCGTTGAGGAGTTCGTGGAACACTTCTTTGATGGTCGATTCCAATGCTTTCATAAAATTCACTAAGTTGTTTGTTAACAAACTCGGCCCATTGTCTGCTCGATAATTCGACGGTTTTGTTAAGTCAAACTGCAATTGTTTGATGAGTTTGATGATGATATCGTGAGTTTCATCCTTTGTCCTTAAGAACTTGACCTGTGAATCTAGAGTAATCATCAACCACAACTAACACATATTTCTTCCCAAAGATATTCTCGCACTCTCATTGGTCCACATAAATCCATATGAATTGTATGAAGAACTTCGTGATGAGTTAGTGGGTTTGGGTTTATGGGCATACTTGCTTTTTCCCAATTGACATGTTGAACAAAGATGATCCTTTTCATACTTGAGTCTAGGTAAACCTACAACTAAGTCCTTCTCGAGAGATCATTGATGGTGCCGAAGTTCAAGTGATTGAGATGACGATGCCATAACCATGACTTTGTTTTAGAAGCCTTTGACGACAAGCAAATTGAGAAGACTTCATCATATCTTCGATAGAGATGGTGTATAGATTTGAACCACGTGAACCTCTTAAAAGCTCCTTACCATCAAGTTCTCTAACGAAGGTGTGTGTTTTCTCAAGGCTACTTCTAGATCGTAATCGCAGAATTGACCAACAGAGAACAAGTTATGACCAAGACCTTCTACATAGTAAACCCCGGAGATAACACTTTTGCCAACAACATAATCTCCATAACCCATAATTGCACCGAAATGATCATTCCGAATAACACTGTCCGATGAATTTGCTCACGAAGTTCATGAGCCGCGATCGGTCGTCATCATATGCTTGGAAATACTGAGTCCGGTACCACATAACAATTTGAACGATCTAGTTGAACACAGACAAGAATGGATAATCTGGATAATTGGGATCCCATGCAAGAATGGGTTCCATTTGGTTAGTAGCAATGGTTGGAACACCCACATCGAAATAGAAGCATTCATATCGTAAATTAAGGCAATGGAATCATTATGAATAGATGCGATTAGTGTCTCAGATTAGCCCTATTCAAAATGTGCTCACTTCTTAAGGGAATAGTTCTACCAAGAGGCATCCATTTTCTAGTGGGCATTGTCTCGATTAGTCTTATGACCAATGTGTATCCAATGATAGCATATCTTACTAAATGTTCTTCTGTGGGTTTCCACTATTTTCTAACTTTCTTTCTTTTTGCCTTTTAGCCTTCTTAGCATGATTTTTAGCATTAACAATATTAATGGACAATTAACATCATTAGGCAAAACATTAACACCACATTCATGATTAGAAACATAATTCAAGCGGACATCAATACAAGGTTTGCAAATAGTATCGAATTGAATTAATTACAAGACGCCTATGGCTAATACTAGAATCAACACGATTCGCTTTATTAGGCTCAAACTTAAAGTTCCTAGGTTGGTCTTCTACTCTTCCAATGCACATTCTTAGCTTGAGGTCGTGTCCTTCCTTGTATTGTCTTGAGACTTTGACCGCTTGCTTTAATGTCACCGATTACTCTGTAGAGGAATGGGAACATTAGTTGGTTTTGCTACTCTTGCATCTCCTGCTTAGATGTTCCGAGATCTGAATTACATGCAGCACACCAAGGTTCACTTTCTTAACACTAGAAGTGTGGGATTTGTACTCCTAGAAGGAACACTAGAGTTCTCTTTCTTAGCATTGACATATCTGGAATCTGAACTACTTAAAGGCTCACTAAGGTTCACATTCAAAACATTGGGCATCAAATGAATATCATACTTGGCACTAGGCATCGAACATGGAATCAAAGGATTAACTCTCTCACCTAAGGACTTTGGGCATATTGTGATTAGGCATTCTAGAATTTCTTGAGATCGTTTGGCATATAAGCATGCATGCCCAATTGCATTGTCAAGTGGTTTCTCTAATTTATCCTCTTCAACAATCTCACGAGACATTCTAAACAATCCTTAAGGGATGAGAAATATGTTTGAATAGCAAGTTTGTTATTCACGAGATGAGGGGACATATTTCATGGACAAAGCATATTTATTACAAGAGTGAACCTTTGATACACCATTCTCCCCATTGGTCATTGGCATTTTCCCTTTACACGACTCTTCGATTCTCAATTTCCTTTTGCAATGAAGCTATTTGTTCGTTATTTTGTTACGAGTGACCTTTATTGATTCAAATAACTCATTGAAATGACATTTAACCTTTTCATTTTCTTCTAGAAAACTTTCGTTTTCCTTTGTAATGCATTTACCAAGTTTTGAAGATGAAACGTTTGAGAATTCGAGAATCTAGAGGAGGAGGCATTTGTGAGCCCGCTATATTGTTCATTTGACCCTTTAATTGAGAGATTTGGGCTTTCAACTTTCGATCGTGTTGCAATGAGCTTGAATCATTCATCACGTTTGTTAATTTGAAAACGCATCAAACTCGAGCATCCGAGGATGTCTTGATATTTGAAGTTTTGACATTTTCTTTAAGATGTTGATATTTTAGTTGTAAATTAAAATGCTCACCTCTAGTTTAGAAAATGTTTAATCAAATTGTCGTGATCATCCAATTCAATTTTCTCATTTAGTTTAAAATTAGTCTTTTCAAGCTCAATGACACGATCATGGGAGACTTTCGTGGCAATGAGATAATTCATGAAATTGGGAAGCATTAATAGAACAATTTTTAGCAGTGAAAAACACATCTTGAGCAACACATTCAGTAATAAGAGTCTCATTTAATGTATGTAAGTTCTTCCTCTCAATCTCATTATATTTTAGTGCATGCTCATAGTCACTAACCTCAACAATCATAGCATCAAACTCCTTTTCCATTTCTTTAATGTCTAAGTTCATTCCCTTTTTGAGGCTTTGAAACTGATCTTTTAGTTGTTTAAAGAAAGGCATGACTTCAGTTAAATAACATTCTTTTGTTTGCTCGAAACCCCTTTCCCTTCGCTATACGAGTGGGTGTGATCCTTTTCTTACAAGTTTTCTCAAAATTAACAAATAGTTGAAAAATAAGATATTGACCGATTAAGGTCTTGCTTTTGTGGCAATAGTCCTAGGTACTAAATGCATTGGTGTATTTGGAGGATACACAATCGTCAAGGCATTTTCCTAAAGGGAGGGTTTGTTACAACAAGATTCTCTGCTTTTGCTTACCTAAATCCTTTTTCCGTAACACTTGTTCGGGTGTTAACAACGTCTCGAGGCTTAAACATGTTCAAGGAAATCCAATTCTCCTTCTTGTAATCATGGGGTGTGATCTTTATTTTCTTCTCTTTACATTTAGGATCATCTAATTTCTTGTTCATCTTTTCCTAGTGACTTCATCCGATTTCTTATCTTCCTCGGTGCACTCAACGAACTAGGTTTCGTCTAGGTTTAAGGATTTCATTGCCATCATAAAGAACCTTATGAGCATTTCTAGCCTTTTTAATGACCTCTGGATTTGGTTCCTCAACAAGGGGAATGCTATGCTTATCGCTAAGACTCTATGCTTAGTGATTAAGTGAGTAGTCCGAATGGTATTTCCTTGTACGCATAATTTATTTTCAAGCTTGTTTTCAAGGTTTTAGATTAGAAAATCATTCAAAAGTTTTGATTCCTTAGCATGAATTCTTGCTTAAGCATTTAACATTTTCTTGAAGTTCTTGTTTTTGCTTAGCTTTTAGAAAGCTTCTCTTGTAAGGAGTTTAACTCTTGTTTTAATATTTCTTCTTTAAACCTACTTTTCTAATAGTTGTACGCATTTGGTCATCCATTTCACCGCTCACGGTGGTCAACTCAAATTTTGCACGTTGTTCATAAATAGCAACACGTTCTTTATAGGCATTTAGTTGAAATTATGGAATCATCGGGGAACATGCAAGAAATTCATCAAAACATAATCATTGTTGACCGCAGAAGATGCATTACTTGGTACAATCTCACTTTCACTTTGTTTCACATATTGATCATATGGGACAACATTGATATTACCCATATTTTCAATATCGACTCAATAATTACGATTGATTGTACCGTTATGTATCTTTGCTCATCAACTTCATCGTATAATTTTAATACCTCGAAATGAGTTTGTCTTTGGATGGACTAGCTTGTGGAAATGAAGAAACTTTAGGATAGACCATTGGAGAAATGCTAGCCATGAATATGGTTTGTGCGATGAGGTTCTTCATCAACATCGTGGTCGTTTGCATCACAATCGCCTACTTGAAAGGCATTCGATGATTATGGCCTATCTCCCGAATTGGTTGCTCATCCACATCGCATCATATGTCTTAGCATTTCCTCACCAGAACAACAACTCCTCTTCATCCAAAGTCGCACCATTATCCCGAGCTTGCACAAGCAACATCTTATCCTCAAGTACTCAAGATTCGAGGCGTTTAGTGATGTGTAGTTCCTTGCAATGTGTCCTCACCTCCACAATTGTAATATTTGATTGGCTTTGCTTGACCCCGATTTCCATTCCTTCCTCTATTCTCGATTTGTAGCATAACCTCTACCAGCTCCACCTCTTGCTTGTTCAGATGTCGTTCTTGAACTGGCCGTACCATAACCTTCCCATCTCTCGACGGTGGCTTGATTATGTGGATTGGAAGCGCTTCGAGATTGTTGTTGGTGTGGAAGAGAGTTCATGTTTTGACTAATCGAAGAGCTAGTTGATTAATGAAGTTTCCCATGTGTGCATCAAGATCGACTTGTTTGAACATAGGATCGGGAATGAGTTTCGATTACCATTACCCATGGGTATGACTTGTGAGGCTTTGGTTACGATTCCGATGTTTGAGTAGAAGGCGGTTGAGTCATTTGAAGAGCTTGTCTCTCCACAGTTGGTTTTGAACCGATTAAGAATCCTTTTTCAAACATAGCATGTCTCTCATTCTCAAGGAGGAAGGCATGGAGTTTCTCATAGTTTGTATTCTTCAATCCTTTAGTGTGCTTCACAAGTGACAAACTTGTGCCATTCGGGATTCATGTTGTTCACAAATTTTGAGTTCAAATTGAATGTTAGGCATAGTCATTCGATGTTCCTCATATCATTAACAAGCTTGTGGAATCTCACATAGTACTCATAAACACTCTCATCCGGTTTCATCTTGAAGTGTTCAAATTCATCATAGAGTTGTGATTCTCTGTCTTCCATAGTTAATTCGTGTGAGAGAAGCATCTTGACATTATCCCATAACGCTTTGCTTCGTGTTATGATTGATGATATCTTTGGAAGACCTTGAAGTACGATGTTAGAAGCCCCGATATCGAGATCGAATCTCTTTTCTCTTTATCATCGAGCTCATCATATGTCTTTGGTCTATCAATTCCATAGATCATTGTTCCATCTTCATTGAATCAATTAAGTCTCTAGTCGCCTCAACCCGATATGGTCCTTGATCAATGGATTTGAGAATGTTGACTCCATTTTCTTTCCCAAGGCAAGACAATCTGCTTCGTTGAGCCCAAGAGTCGTAGTCGTTCTATCAAGCATCGGTGGACTAGTATCTCGAGCCACCGCTTGAACGTCCTCGACAACAAGTGGAAATGATTGTAGGAACGTTGGAAGACATGTTAATGATTAAATAGGATTTTAAAACTCTATGATTAAACCGGAAATAGATTCTTTCACGGATTTTATCGAATCAAGAGAAACCAGATTCAAAAGAAATCACCCAAGTCGCTAGGACAAAACAAAGGAACTAAGTCGCTAAGTGCTAAGTCGCTAGAGTTCCAAGTCGCTATATAACAACTCGCTACAAACCAAGTCGTTAACAAAATTTTGGCAAGAATTGCTAAGCACCAAGTCGCTAAATATTCAAGTCGCTAAATAGCAACTCGCTAGGTACCAACTCGTTAACACCAAGTCGCTAACAATGTAAAGTACAAGTCGCTAACTTAAACCAAGTCGCTACTGTAGTGGGGAATCCACTAATCTGTCTTGTTTGTCGGCTTGTCTCACTCAGACAAGTCGCTAACCCTAACTCGCTACGACTTTCAACTACAACTCGCTACCAAATTGTAAAGCAAGTCGCTACCAAGAAAAATTTTCCGTGGCTCAAGTCGCTAGCATGAAACACATAAACACCACTTTTCAATCCAAAAACAACCAACCACTATGATTCAAACCTTCTAAATCAAAACCTAAACAATTGAGATGATTCTAAACACAAAAGTACTGTCAAAATCCAAACTTTAACACTAGAAATCAACCAAATGATGCAAAAACCACTAAACATTTTCAAACTCAAAAACCACCTAAAAACCACTAGAAATCCAAAGATATGTAAGATATGATCTAACCATGGCTCTTGATACCAATTGTTGGATATTGGATTTCACATACACATCAAACCATAACACAAAGTGGGCGTATAAAGGTGAGTTCTAGAGAGAGAAAGTTAGAGGTTTAGGGAACTTAGTGAGAGAAAGAAAAGACCTTATTATGAGCTCCAACTCTCTACCTTGGAAGGTAGAGAGTATTTATAGTCTTACAATAAAACGCCACACATCGGGCTGTGGATCAGGCATACAGTGGGTAAAGACCCGTCCGTCCTCCACGGTGTTACTTAACTAAATACTACTTAACACAAAATAACTATGACTACGAGCTTTCTAACGATTACATATACTTGAGGTGACCGACTCTTTAATACCTGGAATTTCTAATTCCTAACATAACTAATTGAGCCTTGTTCTTTAAAACATCACCATGCTCATCAAGTTTTACTTTGAAGATCCACTTTAAAGCAATGATCATTGCACAATCTAGAGCGTGTACTAATTCCATACATCTAGTCGATCAAACTCATGAATTTCTTCTTGCATGGCATTAAACCAATTGTCTTCATTCATGGCGCTTTCACGCCTTTTGGTTCGATCTTAGAGAGTACGGAGTTGAAGAAGCACCATAAGGCATCGGTTGCAAGTTGTTTCCGTGTGGATACCGGACGAAAGGTTTCAATGATGTTTTCCAATGGATGATCATGTGTCCATTTCCTAGAAGTTCATGTGGTTGTTGTTGAGGAATCAAGTAGCAGAGTCTATATCTCCGATGACGATGGTTACGTTGATGATACAGAGCAAATATGTTTTCAAAGGGTTCATCTTCGGAGGAGCAAAGGGTATTCATCATCTGTAATAAAGATCAACATTTCCATTGTGTACACTCGATGATTGATGATTTGTTGATGAGACAGAGTGATCAGCAGCAGCGCTTCTTGACTTAATGACATTGAAACCGAAGGTTAACTTCATTGACAGGATAGAAGCACCTCTGCTGATGGAACCGATATATCATTAGCATTTGGCTCATAGTGTTCATCAAACATTGGATCAAATAATTTCTTCAAATCATGTTCAAGGAGGTACATACGGAGTTGTTGGTGAGGATTAGAAACAAGAGTAGGCGATAGGACTACTGGATAAAGGTTAATATGCGGGTCCAGAACTGGATTGTCGCAGAGCCATTTGACCGGTTAGCTCATCGAACGTAACGTGAATTGTTTCCATGATATTTTGGGTTCTCTTGTTGTAGATTCGGTATCCTTTTCTGTTTGGTGCATACCCTAAAAATACTCCAATGTCCGCTTTAGCTTTTAGTTTACGTAAATCTTGACCGTCATTAGTTGGGTAACATAAAGTACCAAACATACGAAGGTAGGATAGATCGGGGTTTTCGTTTATGGACAAGTTCATATGGAGTTTTTCCATGAGAGGTGTAAATATAGGAGCGATTTTGGGTGTAAAGCGGTGGCAATGGCTTCAAATTATAGAAACATTGGAACCTTTGAATAAATTAGCATTGTTCATGCGGCTTCCACAAGAGTTCGATTTCGTCTTTCAACTACACCGCTCGTTGAGGAGTTCGTGGAACACTTTTGATGGTGATTCCAACACTTTCATAAACTGAATTAAGTCTTTGTTAACAAACTTTGTGCCATTGTCTGCATTCGAACAATTCTAACAATATTGTTGAGTCGAACATGAAGTCTGTTGATAAGTTTGATGATGACATCTAGAGTTTCATCCTTTGTCCTCAAAAACTTTACCCAAGTAAATCGAGAGTAGTCATCAACAACTACTAGAATGTATTTCTTCCCATTTATCGCTTGCACTCTCATTGGTCCGCATGATCCATATGAAGTGTATGAAGAACTTCCATTCTTGAGTTTGTGGGTTTTGGTTTGTGGGCATATTTTGTGCTTTTTCCCAATTGGCAAGTCGAACAAAGATGATCTTTTCATACTTTAACTGGTTAATCCTCTTACTAAGTCCTTTATGGAAAGATTGTTTATGGTAGCAAAGTACAAGTGATTAAGACGATTGCCATAGCCATGACTTAGTTTTGGAAGCCTTTGGCGAGAAGCGAGATGGGTGAAGATTTCATCATATCTTCGATAGAGATGGTGTATAGGTTTGAACCACGAGTTCCTCCGAGAAGTTCCACACCATCAAGTTCTCTAACAAAGCAAGTATGTTTTCAAGGCCACTTCTAACCGAGTCACCGAATTGTCCGACGTAAAATAGATTATGACCAAGACCTTCAACATAATATACCTTGGAAATCACACTATCTCCAACCACGTAATCTCCATAACCCATAATAGCACCAAAATGATCATTTATGAATCTCACAGTTCGATGAATTTGCTCACGGTTCATGAGCCGTGACCGGTCTCTGTCATATGCTTCAACAACCTCGAGTCTAGGTACCACGTAATCCATTTGAACGATCGTAGTTGAACATAGACAAGAATGGATAATCGATAATTGGGATCCCCATGCAAGAATGGGTTCTATTTGGTTAATAACAATGATTGGAACACCACATCGTAGGTAGAAACAATGGACTCATTAGAAATAGATGCGATGTTAGTGTCCATATTTGACCTATTCAAAGTATGTTCACTTTAAGGGAATAGTTCTACCAAGAGGCATCCATTTTATAGTGGGCGTTGACTTAGCAAATTTAGTGGCCGTCGCAGGTTTGTAACACTATATATAGAATCCGAATTTTTCGCTTTTTGAGAGGTAGTTTTTGGAGTAAAAACCTAAACCGAACCAAGGTCATTTTGTACAAGATTTTAGGTTCCATACCCTATTTTACATCAAGATAAGTGTTTTACTTCATTAATTCAATTATTTCTTCAATTGATTGTGTGTATGCTTGCATGTTCTCCATGTCCCGCTAATTTACTTGTGTGTTTGCTTAGGTAATATGAAAGCTATTTATTGAATACCGATTGGTTGTCTCTTATCTTAATTGTGATTGACCTAGTATTGTGATAGGTCATTCGCTGCGTTATTAATGCTTGATTAATCTTTGTTGAACCTTAGCATATAGTTACTAGTGGAATTGTAGGCTAAACATCCAAAGAATACCTTAGTGTTAAGTTTATGAATCCTAGAGATTTCGTAGTCATTAACCTTGGTAGCTTCAAAGAGTTAGGATAACGCATACCCTACGACCTTAGAAACATAACGTTAAGAATAAGGACGTGACAATTCAACCATCAATAGGAGATAACTAGGAGTAATAAAATCTAAGTAAACACATTTTAATCATCATACGAGCACACAACAATAGACATAGACTACCCTAGCTTATTTAATTAGAATAGATAATAGTAGAGTAATCTAGAAATACCAACCCCCAATCCAAACCCCGAGATTCGCATCTTTCCATTTTCTAAAAATTATAAAAGATAAAAAATTAATCTTCTTCAACCCCAACCTTAGCGTAGTAACTTCTTACTAGCATTCCTATTCCCCAGAGAACGATATCAATACCCGTGGCTTACCCTAATACTACACTACAACGATTAGGTTCACGCCTGGGGTGTTGAAAAACTTGCTCGATTTAAAAGGAAGTTCCTTTGACCCCTAACGCCTGCGTGTTTATCACAATCCAAAATCTAGACTGGTACAACCTGCATCGCGGATCCCTAGATTAATCTTGGCGGATCCCCAGTGAGGATCCACGAACCGGCCACAAGATAGCTTTTGCGCCTATAAATAGTGAGCCATTTCTTCATTGTTACTCACCCTTCTTCTTACAACTCTCTCATATATTATCTCACTCTTCTAATCTCTAATCACTTGATCATTCTAGTAGTCTCTTATATCTTCGTTGTGATTCTCATATAGGTCCTTCTCAAAGCGAGATCACGATATACTACAAGACATCCAAGCAAGGGTCCTTGATTGATTTGTCCTTCCACAAGATTTTCTGTAGCTAGATCTTGTATTTAATATTTCATATAGTTGTTGTGTAATAGTTGTGATAGGTTTGGTTCTACCTCGTGAAAGAACTCGGTATTTAGCTTTGTACCGGAAAAAGTGTAAGCGACGTTGTGAGGCTTCTACGCCATGTTGAAGGAGCTTGTTGACATAGTGCTTGAACTCTCGAGTGGGGAACTCGGGGAGTGTAGTAGGGAAATAAATGTGTCCTTGTTGCCGAACCACTATAAATCACTTGTGTCACTACTTTCTAGCATTTACTTTACTTGCTTTCATTATTTACTTCACTTATTTCTTTATACTATTTATCCATCCATAGAATTCACATAAGATCGAATCTAAATCTTTGAAACTTAAATTAAAATCGGTAAAACTATTCAACCCACCTTCTAGCTTTCCCATTACTTTTTCATAGAATCGATTGATACCTTATCGGTTTTGTCACAAACATTTATTTATGAAAGTTATAAATAGTAGGAATTATTACATGCCATATAGACATATATTAATATTGTATATCGATTACGATTAATATCTTTACAAAATATAGAAAATAGTTTCTTGTAATACTGATACAAGGAAACAAACTCCAATTTAATATAATATACATTAGTTCACTTTTTTATGTTTCCATCCCCACAAATTATTTAATTCCATATTTCAATATTATTATTTTTCCATAAAATGATTGTTCATGCCAAACTTGGAACGATATCTTCAAAAATGGTCATAATAGCATGCTTATCTTGATATAGTTATAATCCACAAATCGATCAATATTTTATGGAAAATGATAAATTCTCATAAATTTCCAAAGAGTTTTTAAAGAAAAAGTAGGATTTCTACACCTTTAGACTTCATCTCTATCTCACTTTTATGTAACATGTGCGAAACTTAAAGATACCCTTACCTATTAGAATGTTTCACCATTATTAACCACCACTAAACCACATCCCATTATATATATATATATATATATATATATATATATATATATATATATATATATATAGAGAGAGAGAGAGAGAGTAGGGATCGGTGAGAAGTAAATTAAAATAAGAAGTGGTGAGAAGTGACCAAAACCACACATTTGAGATGCAACGACTTGCATTAGATGCATTTCTATTCATATAGATGCAACATCTTGAGTTTCGAAAGTTAATTTGTTGTATAGATGGTGCAAATTGCTTTTCATGATTTTGGCACGTGAAGAGGAACAAAAAACAAGAGAAATCATGAAATGCATCTAATATACATATATGCATCTGATTAAAAGCTAAAAAACACGTTATGGTGTGTTATAATACATCTAAGATTATAGGGATGCATATAATTTAGGTCGGTGCATCTCGGATTTGCAATTATAGTTCTTCTTATTCCTTCTTATTTTAAGTAATCTTCTTATTTGATCCTAACTCTATATATATATATATATATATATATATATATATATATATATATATATATATATATATATATATATATATATATATATATATTACATCTACTCTACTCATTCTAAGCAACCAATAAGACAACAATAGAATCTCATCCTCTTGTTCTTCTTGTTCTCTTTTTTTCATGTCACAATCAACTTATTCACAACAAATGACTTTCATATCTCGCTTACAAGCTAAAATTGGTCCATTAACTAACATACTATATGCTCCAAAAATACATCATACACACCAACATTAAAAGAATACATCAAAAACAGCCGTTTTAACAAAAGCACGACTCCAAAACCAAACTACATTGTTACTCCAAACACGTTCGCTCATGTTCAAGCCATTGTCAATTGTTCCAATGCTAGCAACATTCAAATCAAGATAAGGAGTGGTGGCTACGACTATGAAGGTATATCTTATACTTCTATATAACATAGTTTCATACTTCTTGATATGTTTAAATTAAGAAACATATCGCTTAATGTTGGTGATACACGCATAACGCTGTCGGGGTCAAAGGAACTTCCTTTTCGTCGAGCAAGTTTTACAACACGCTAAGCGATGAACCTAACCGTTGTAGTGTAGTATTAGGGTAAGCCTCGAATTTATATCGTTCTCTAGGGAATAGGAATGCTAGTGAGAAGTTACTACGCTAAGGTTGGGGTTGAGGAAGATTATTTTTATCTTTTATATTTTTAAAAATTGAAAGGTACGAATCTCGGGGTATTGGAATTGGGTGGTTGGTATTTCTACCGATTACTCTAATTATCTAATTATCTAATCTAAGGTGAGTGTAGTCTATGTCTATTGTTGTGTGCTCTTATGATGATTAAAATATGTTTACTTAGATGCTATTACTCCCTAGTTGTCTCCTATTGATGGTTGAATTGTCACGCCCTTATTCTTAACGCTGTTGTGTTTTCTAAGGTCGTAGGGTATGCGTTTATCCTAACTCTTTGAATCTACCTAAGGTTAATGACTACGAAATCTCTAGGATTCATAAACTTAACACTAAGGTTATCTTTGGATATTTAGCCTACAATTCCACTAGTAACTATAAGCTAAGGTTCAACAAAGATTAATCAAGCATTAAAAATACATCGAATGACCCATCGCAATACTAGGTCAATCACAATTAAGATAAGAAACAACCAATCAATATTCAATACCTAGGTTTTATAGATATAAGCAAACAAACAAGTAAATTAGCCGGACATGGAAAACATGCAAGTATACACACAAGTAAATAGGGTATGGAACCCTAAGATACTGCCAGGACAGCCTATGTTCGGTTTAGGTTTTACTCCACAAAACTACCTCTCTATAATACTGAAAATTTGAATTCTATTTGTAGAGTTACAATATGTGACGACGTCACTCTTTAATTGTGTCGCCGCTATTAGGGTTTCGTCTTGGCCACGTCAACTCTGTGACGGCATCACCTTATGCTCGTGCCGCCGTCGGCTTCAACCTCGACGACGTCGGATCAAATCTAGGCCGTATGAGTTGTGACGCCTACTCTTTTAAAACTTGATGCCGCCACTTGTAAAATAGCAATTTGCTCTCGAGTCGCCTCAAGGTGTGTCGCGACGGCGTCATAATTAAGCCGTGACGCCGTCCCTTCAATTCCAAAGACTTGAGTGTCTCGATTCTTGACTTTGGCCATTTTCTTCAGATATTCGCGCCTTTTCATCCGAATAAGTGTCATTCCAGAATTTGCCTTCAAAAGACCTAAAATGTGAAAAGGAACGAAATTAAGTAGTAACGGATACAAAGTGATCAATTAAGGGCTTAAATGACCCTCAAAAGTGTACTTTTAAATTCTTATCAAATATCCCTACACTTGGTATTTGCTTGTCCTCAAGCAAATGTGCTTTAGCCAATTAATTTATAAGTTAAGGGTCATGAAGCATTAGTTTAGAACAATTCGCAACACATATATGCCCGCAAAACTCATAACAAGAACGGAAATTTCATACTAGCACCTCACAAGTGGTATTTGGATACCTCATCTCGGGTGTATATGAAATATATCAAGTTGTGTTAGCCTTAATAGTTTTATTAGAAGTGATGGCCATTCACGATTAGGAACTTTGTAACGTGTGTTAGATATCGTGAATAGAATAGTCAACGGGCTCATGGATTGGACTAAGCTAAATGGGTATTAGTTTAGTTAAGCTTGCCTTATATCCAATCCAACCCATGTCCAAGCCCACGAAAGCCCATAGAAAGCCTTTTAGGGCATCATGTATTCCAACTATATAAACCCCTCAAAGTCTCATTTGAGGGGTGTGCTTGAGTGTGTGTGTGTGTGTTTTTCCTTTGAAATAAACATCTATTGTTTTCATCTTTATCTTCACATACACGATCCATATAACATCAAGTCACCATCTTTCTCATCTTTGTTTATTTACTTCTACGCTTTGTTTGTGTTTGTGTTTAACGTGTTATACGCATAACGTGTTAGGTTTGTGATAAGGTTGATAAAAGTAAGGTCCTACAATTGGTATCAGAGCCAGGTTTTGACAGAAATCTGCACATAGAGGGTAGAGTTCGCACTTTTTGAATTGATCGACTTTAAATGAACTAGACCGATTCGAGACACGTTTACATCACTAGAGAACTAGCTTGAAATTATTACCCGTCTGGTTAAGTCCATAGAAAGTTTCGAAATGGTACATTCATGACTTTGATTCCTCGTCAATTGATTGGTTTCAATCGAGTCGAGCTCTTTTGAGATTCAAACAACGATCATTAAAATTTTGATCACATTAAAACTTTTGATCACATTGTTTTCATCTTTATCTTCACATACACGATCCATATAACATCAAGTCACCATCTTTCTCATCTTTGTTTCTTTACTTCTACGCTTTGTTTGTGTTTGTGTTTAACGTGTTATACGCATAACGTGTTGGGTTTGTGATAAGGTTGATAAAAGTAAGGTCCTACAATTGGTATCAATCGCTTAACAATGGTTTAGGAGTGTTTTGGTTGAAGTTTTTTGACGTGTTACGTAGTCGCCTTTCTCAAGATTCACGCATAAAACTTTTATTTTTGCACTTAAATCTTCAAGATTCTTATGGTCTAATGTTTATATAGTGTTAAAGATTCTAGTTTTGGCAAAAGTTCAAGCTTTACGTGTTTTAAATCGTTTTTAAACTCGTTTGATTTCGTTGTTCATTTCTACAGCGTAAGCATAAAAGCATTTGGTGTTTAAGGTCAATACAACCTTGGTATTTGCGCATTTTGGAAGCTATCCGCAAAAGAAATCGGTTGAATCATTGGAAATTTTTTACGCGTAAGTCAATACCCTAATCTTACGCGTAAGAAAGTCAAAACCCTATTTTCACGCATAACTTTTGGTGAAGAATCTTACGTGCAACAAAGGTGACTCGATGCTTCCCTCACTTGGATAAGTGTGGAACACCGACTTCGGATATCTTTTTACCGTGACAGATGTAAAGGATTTTTGGTTTTAAACCAACTCTTACGCATAAGCGAAAGCTTACGAGTAAGCACTCCACGCATAAGTTAACTCTTACGCGTGGGTACTCTTCTACGCTTAACGTTACGCATAAGACTTACGTTTAGCCTTAAGTTTACGCCGTAACTTGATTTCACGCATAAGGATTTCTCGCCTAAGCTCTTTACGCATAAGGACTCCTACACATAAGATCCCACGCATAAGCACTCATCTCTACGCATAAGAACAATTTTTCTAGTAAGATTGTGATCAAAACTCAAACGGCTATAACTTTTGAACCAGAACTTTCGGTTTTCAGCGATCTACCCATCAAAGCGACCGTGAGAACGAGGAGAATAGACTATCAAAAATGCTAAAGTTCATTCGGGTCAACCTTGAGTCTTGAAAACGCTCCCGAAGTTATTGAGGTTTTAATTTTTAGACCATATTTTCACCACAACAACCGAGCTTAATCGTCATCAACCACAACTCCTTTATCGTTGAATCGATCCACATCAACTTTATCATAACATACCTTCATCAATGGCAACTCAACAAGATATTCATGCGGCGGCAGAAAACCGTCCTCCTATGTTGGAAAAAGGTGGTTATCTTCAATGGAAAAGTCGTATGCTTCGCTACATCAAGACCAAACCTAATGGAAAACTCATGATTAACTCCATTACGAATGGACCCTTCAAGCCTCGACAAATCCTAGACCACGAACTCCGACGTCCCACCATCTTTTCATACTCAAACCGAATCGAATACAATCAAGAGGATCAAAAGCAAGTCGATGCGAGATGACATGGCAATTCATATTGTTCAACTTGGTTTACCAAGAGACATATTTCTTTGCGGTGAGCAGGTTGTGAAACTGCTTCGATATGTGGGAATGTGTTAGACGGCTTTGTCATGGAAGAGAAATTGGTCAACAAGACATGGAGAACAAGTCGCTAATGAATGGGAAAAGTTTACTTCAACACCGGAGAATCCATTGAATCCTACTATGGAAGGTTTTGCACTTTGATAAATGATCTTATCGAAACAAGTTGGCACCCGAACTATCGTTCAAAAACATCAAGTTCCCGAACAATCTTCCGGAAGAATGGGGACGGTATGTCACTATTGTCAACCAAACAAAAGACTTACATCGGTGAACTTTGATCAACTAAACGGTTTTCAAACAAAACCAAGTCAAGCGAATGAAGTCGGGAAAGAAAGATTGGCAAAGAATCATGATCCATTGGCTTTTATTGCAAAGACTCAACCTTCAATGAATACAAAACTACAACCTTCATCATCTTCCAACAACAACAACTTGCGAGAATACATTCCACAACCACCAAATGTTATCCTCAACAACAAACCTATCCACGAACAACAACATTACCAGAACAAGGAATCACCGATCTTGAAATGGAACCCAAGAAGCTTTGTTACAATTATTTTCTTTATTAGGTAAAGCATTCAGGTCGCTATTCCACACCAACTAACAACAACCAAAGGTTTCATCAAACACTCATATGTGCAAATTGCACAAATTGAGTGTAATATGGGTAATCAGGACAAGCGGTTGGAGTTATTGGGAATCGGCGAGGATATACTCTTGATTTCGGATGGGTAATTAGGCGGCTCCGTATCGGGTAATCGGTTGGGTGAATGTTGGAAATCGATGGGTCGGAATGTTGGGAATAGGCGATTGGTAATCGAATGGGAATGTTGCAGCCCAATCGTTGGGAATTATGGAAATGTGAATCGAGTAATCGGGTTAAGTGTTATAAGCTGCAAGGAGTTGGTCACATGGCGGCTAAACTCGTCCCACTAAGCCACAAGAAGAATGTTGAGTTTCTTCTGAGCTATCTTTGTTAGCGAAGCAAGAAGGTGGATGCGGTTGAGTGATGAGGAAAATGATTTTTTCGCTATTGTGGATGATTTGGAAGACCTCGAGGAAATTAATGCGAACTCGCATCTTCATGGCAAATCTTGAGGATACTAAGTACGACCCGACTGGACGCACCTCCCGCCTATGACGCCAACGCAGATGTCGAGGTACCAATCATTGATCCATGCTATAACAATGTCATATTTGATGTGTTTACTCATGACGAACAACATTACGTGCGCGCCAGCACCTACTTATGATACATACCGACAATCCGAGTTGTAGCAATACTAACTCGAAACTCGGATGTGGATCCTAGTGGGCGTGTGACACAAAATCTTGAGGCGATGGGGAAACACGTATTACTTTGAATCATTAATCAATAATTGTGGCATTGAAATTGAGAAAGTTAGAGCGGTCAATCGCGAAGTTAAGGCGTGAATGCTAAATTGACCGAGCTTGAGAGTTACAAAGAGAGCGAGCCTATGAATTTCATACAAACAAAATATCGTAATTAGAAATTGGTTACCGAGATTACATTTTAAGAAAAACAATTGCAAATCAAGTATGATACACTTGATGTGAATCGAACTTGAAAATAAAATATTTAAACAAGGAAATTTCTCGTACTAAATGACCAACTTTCTAAACAAAAACAACGCTACGATCTTGAAAAGAGAAGAAAGCAGTTGATTGTTGATTTTTCAAAAGCGAGAAGATTCTCTTCTTGATGAAATTCGGATAAAATGAAACTATCAAAAATTGGATAATTTACTTCTTACAACGGGTCATTCGGCTAAAACAAACAAGATGCTTTCTAATCAAGTAAATCGATTTTCATAAATGGCTCTTGGTAACTCACCTCCTTGTTTCCTCAAGAAAGCTCGAAATCTCGAATGTGTTGAACAATGGAAAACCTTTGCATGAACCCATAATTGTGCATGATTCTCTTGAAACGTTGGAACTATCTCGAGAGAGTAGATCAAGAATGAAACAAAACATCCGAAATCAAACCAATTGACTATAACAAATGGAACAAAATTAATGGTATTTCGTTTGTTTCACATAAAGAAAAATCAAAGTTTTACATCACACCGTTTCAAAACCGGTTGCAACTCTGTAGTTGTCTCAAAATCCTTTTCAAAATCGAACAAATGTCTTCAAACAATCCTTTTAACACAAGTGATGCGGAAGCATTTTAGGCGATGTTAAAACTAGAATTGGGAGACTTCAAGAAATGTTAAAACTAAAACTCATATTACAACCAACATACGGTTTAATAGTTTTGATATTGAACAAAAAGTTTTTGAAGCTGAAATTGCCCCTCATTTGAATAACATCAACTCTGGGTAATTTATTTTGAACAAGCCTTTTGAAAGAAGCAGTGACTTTGTCAAGGACCATAAATCCCGAGTAAAGCAAGCTAATGAAAGTATTGAACAAATCAAAGTTTTGGAAAAGTTAAATGATTCTCTCTTGAAGATGTTCTCGACTCATCGATATTATGTCCATCATTTTGCAAACATATTACATTGAAGATCATGAAAGACTCGTCTGAGACCTCGAAATTGTTTCAAAATATGAAAAAGCTCTTGCAAAACTTGAAAAGAAAATGTCTCATATTTTAAACAACTTGATCACAAAGCGAGGAATGCAAGTATGACAAGCTGTCGTATGAGCGTGCCTACAATGACATAAGCGAAAAATGATCTTTTGAGGGCTCGGTGGAAAGTCAAAAAGGAAAGCGATGGATACCGTGATTAAAAACCATTGACTGCGGAGAAAGCAAATGTTCCCAAACGGTTTCAAACCAAAAATGTTTGTTTCTATGCCTCCTCCAAAGTCAATGAGAAAATGTTTCATCAAAACCGACACTCCACCGCCTTTACCTAAACAACATGTTGATAAAGGAAGCGGTTATCGAGAAACAAAAGTTCTAGCTTTGGCCTTTTTAAGATGAGTACCACTAATGCGTGCATCCACATCCAAAACATATGGAACAAATGCCATAAGTTTAGAAAAGCACTCTAAAGAGACTAGGAAAAGCTGAAACCACCTCCCTTCATAAAAATGTGAATCCTAATGCATGTGCCTTACCTTCTACAGGACTAAAAAGCACCTCTAGGAGCATCAGACTAAAGTTTAAGAGCAATACAAGGAACAATAGAGTCTTGCATGCCTCTAGGAGTAGTAGCTTGAATAAAAGAAGAAAGTAGAAGAACACTCTAGGAATTTACCGCTTTTGAATAAGAAAGACATTTCATCTGAATGTACTGAACCTATGAAACTTGCTAAGTCTAATAAATGTGTTGAATCTCTTTGTTTAACTTGCAAGAAATCTTTAATTAATGTTCAAGACGATTGTGTTTCTAAGAATGTGAATGATAAGCCTGTTAAGAAGAACGTCCCAAAAAGATCTTATGCTAAACGAGTAGGAAGACTAGTTTCGAGACTTAGGCTTTACACTACTGATAGGGAGCATAATGTTTACTTTAGGGATGACATTTGGAAACCAACGGGTAGAACTTTGAATGACTAATCGTAAGAAACTTAAAGCAGTTCGATAATCGATTCTTTGATAATGAAGGCTTAGGGGTAATGTGTGTGGATAAAACCTCAATATCGATATCAAAAATAATCACGAAGATAGATTCAAATTCTCTTAGGAAAAGAATAATAAATCAAATCCGTGTGTGATCGTGTATACGGATTAGTTAACCGAATCGTTTCCCAACGAGGCGTGAATTGCCAACGTCGTTCTTGGTTTGGAATTTAATGCTCGATGTTTTGATTTGTTTGATTTTGATTTTATTAAACTACGGGAATGGGAAAGTAATTAAGGAATCTATTCTACGGAAATCCTAAGTGCGATTAAACTAAAACGTAATTAATAAAACGTAATTAAAATGCAACTACGTCTAAATTATATCCTAAAAATGCCTAAAATTACTTTTACTCTAAAAATGTATATTTGAAAACTATTTTAGAATTAAAACTATTTTTTGGATTTTCTTGATTTAATTTGAATTAAAAACTAAATTTTAACTATTAAATCTAATTTAAAATACTAAAATTATCAAAATCAAAGGAAAAATATGAAACTATTTTATAAAATCTAAAATAACTCAAAAGACTTTTTAAAACTATTTTTGTATTTTTCAGATTAATTTTCTATTTTCTACTAATTTAAAACTATTTAAATCTAATTAAAATTGTGAAAAATACCAAATAAAAGGGAAAAATAAGGAAAAATCTTTTTATGCTTTTATATTTTCTTAAACTGAGAAAATTGAAAAATTATTTTTGGAACTTTTCTCAATTATTTGCAATAAAAGCTAATTAAAAGTGATTAAAATCTATTTTAAATTGAGAAAAATAGTAAGCAATGACCAAAAATTATGAAAATCTCGGAAAATTCTAAAATGATAATCTAAATCTATGAAAAATAAGAAATATGATGCTTATGTGTAAAATTTGAAGGTGTAGTGTTAAGCGACTATGAAAAACTAGGAAAATAAGCAAACAATGAATTAAGCTACCAAACGATGACTAAAGCTAGATTATGCTAAAATAAGCTAAATGCAACTAATTACAGCTAATCCTAACAAGCTCTAAGCAATGATCTACCATGATTTAAGCAAAGCGATTACATAAACAAACAGTTTACCCCCCTATGTTTGAGCTTGTGCACAAGCTTATTCAATAAGCCAAACCAAAATCAATTGTGCAGTCCTTAAGACCACCGGCAAGCTACAAATAGACCAAGTTTTAGCTTCTAACTCTTTGAAATGAGCCAATGCAAAGTCGCAAGTCTACTGATTCACACTCGGTTTCTTGAGTGTGAGCAAAGCGATTGGCTATTGATTTGAACAGCTGATTTGAAGCTTAAAAGGACTAGATAAGATTTAACAAAAGTTGTTTTCAATACTAGACCAGTTGAAGATGTATTATCCAAAGTTTGAAACACTTAAACTCGTAATGAATCGGAGATTGATTAACAAAGTTTGGTGAAAAGCGGTTTGATGAATTGACTTTTGAAGAACAGATTTGAAATTTTGACCAAAGTGAATTTTGATCCAAAATAATGAACCGATTTTGATGATTTTATACTAAACAAAGCTATCTCTAGCTAGATCTACTTGTTTTAAACTAATATGCAAGCTTATTGAGTTTGAAAATTCCAACGATTCTTAGATTAGATCGATCTAAATGATTTTGACTATATGATGAATACTGTTATAACAAAGACTTGAGATCTCTTTCAATAACCTACATAAGCATGTATCCACTACCTAGATCTGATTAACCAACCTACACTACAGTTTATAATCAAATCCAAACACTATTTAACTAACTGCTATTATGAACTAAAAACAGATTATAACTATATTATGCTATACTGACATTAAACACAGATCAATTACCACAGATTATCACTAAAATCAGAATTAAACAACAGATTCAATGATGTATATAACAGATGTAGCACTTACAAATCTCCTAGCCACTATGGCTTGCAATGATGAAACAAAGAACCTCTAACCTAATAAACCCCTAACCTACTCCAATTCCAAACCGATTCAACCCAAATCCATGATCAACATCATCCCAATTCGGATCCAACACCGAGATCAATCAAAAATCGATTGACTTTTGTTGAAGCGAATTTTATATTTGAAGTGAATTGAGATTTGAAACAAGAATAAGCTCACAATAAGCTATTAAAAGCTTAAATGAACCTAATAAAGCAGTAGATAAGTGATGGATCAATCCACAAAAGCAGATCTAAAGTGATTTTTATTTTTAATGATTTTATTTGATTTTTTGTATTTTTGAGTTTATGAAGAAATAAGCTAAAACAGTTTATAATACTTGAAATAAGCACTAAACAAAGATTATAAGCAGATTTAAACATAAAACTTAAACAAAAACTTGAAAATGAAACTCTAAATTTTATTAATCTAAGAAATTTGAGTACAAAATAGGAATTACAAAGAAACTTAAAACATTAAAATGAAAATTACAACTAATTAAGCTATTAAAAACTAGAGAGAAGAAAAAATTAAAAATGAGATCCATACAATGTGAGCGAATAAGGTCCTATTTATAGCGAGCTAAGGCCTTGGGAAGGATCTAGAATTCCACATTTGTGCTTCTTTGAGCTGATTTGCACCCTTAGATCAAATCCCACATCCCACTTGATAACAACCCTTGGATCAGACTTGATGACTGTTTCCACCAATAGGAGAGCAAAGCGTGGAGTATAAGCACACGGATGGGTGACATGGCATTCCCATGTGTCGGTGGTGTCGGGGAAAGTACATAGTACCCTTAATTGTGGTGAATTTGACCAATTTTGGGGTGGGTAATTAGGGTTCATAAGGTAATTTGGGGAAAAATTGGCGGGTTATTTTATTTTATTATATTTTGAGTTGGTTGACCGGTTTGGTATGGCGTTGACTCGGGTTATATTAAGCGGGTTGGTTGGTTTCGGGTTAATATACTAACCGGGTGTTGAGTGGTTTTGATATTGGGCTTGGAACCGGGTTTTGTATTCTTTTGGGCCGAGAGTTTGGTTTTGGATTTTGGACTTAGGATGTAAACAAGTAATGTATTCCAAGGACCAATGTGTATATATTGAATTTTCAAGGGACCAAAGGTGTAATTCGAAAATGTCTCATCAAGGACCAATCTTGTCAATCTCAAATAATCCAAGGGTGACTTTTGTACTTTACGAAACTTGAGGATCATTTCGCAAATACTCAAAGCTCGGGGACTAATCTTGACATTTCTTCAAACTTTCTTTGAAACTTCAAAAATCATCTTAGAATAAAATCTTCCAAAATGCACAATCCCGACCTTCGGCTCAGCTCAAACTCTCTTGATCTCTCGTGCTCGGATTTACGTCGATTTGGTTCCTTTTGTGTGTTTTGCATATCCGTACTGCACAAGCACAAACTCAAGAAAACCACAAATATTAGCAATAAACGGCTCTTTCTTGGTTGTTTTGGGTCGATTTACTAATGAAAAGATATGTGTTTAAGCACATATCAAAATACCCAGACGAGACCATTGTCGTGTCCTCACGCAATGCAATCAACTCACGCTTCTAAAACCAAGGATTTCAATCTCTTTCTACTAAACCTATGAAGAACTTAAATTGGTATGTCCAAACCATCAAGTTATCTCACACAAGCTAGCCACTTGTGAATGACTAACCGTAAGAAACTTAAAGAGACAAACCAATAATAAGAGAAGAAGTAGCAAAGATTCCTCAAAGAGATTAAAAACCCTAATTCTAAAACGCCGTTTACCTTTTAATTCACAAGTAGATATTACGATTAAGCACATTCCGATTATGAATGACGGTTTGTTGAACTTTCATGTCGATCAATAACTCCAACATTTTTCAAACGACACGTTAGGATCACGGAGTAGAAAACACAACACGGTGAAGTGACCATACGGATAGAATACATCGTCCCGATTTTTCACAAGTCCCAAACTAAGCGTAAAACCGAAATCATTGTTAAATATGACTCTAGATGCTAACACTACCCATGGAAGTTACTTGTGTAATTACCTTTTGTTCCCATTTTCCTATTTTCCTCTAGATTTTTTATTTTTGTGAGAAATGAATTTCTTCAAATTCTCGTTTCGATAACTTTTATTCGATAAAGATATAAAGCTAAGTCGATAATTAGTTATCCGCCTTCTCTCAAGAACCATTGTCGTAAAATGAGGTCCACATCAAGGAATTTTATTCACTTATACTTTTGACTTTTTTTTAATTTTCATTCATCATTTTTTTTTTTTTTTTTTTTTTTTTTTTTTTTTTTTAAAACTTATACTTTTACTTATATGAGCTATGAACCACGGAGCTTCACGGGTAATTCAAGACTATAGGCTTCATGAAATGAGGATCCCGGTGGCTAGGCTAAGACCTCACTCAATCCCGGCTAAAGATCCAAGGGTCCGATCTCGACACATGACTCACAACTTTACTTATTACTTTATCACTTATCACTGATTACTCATTTATTTATTACGGATCCTTGATGTGTACCCAATTTTTAAAACAAAGATTCTTTTAAGAAGATAAAGAACTAACTATCGCCAAAAACTCAACATCTCTAATTATTCATTAGACAGATATGGGGTGAAACAATTTTGTGGGAACAAAAAGCCATAAGTACCTTCGATGGGCTCTAAAGAGAACCAACTACTCCACGCTTAGCATCTAAACTCATAAGTAACTCTATCATTTCTCGATCTCTGCAAATTTAAAATCCCAAATAATGAGATCCGCAGATGCTTAGCCGATAATTTTAGATTATCTATGGTTAAGGGAACAAGCTAGGGCTCAACACGCTGGGTCAAGTCGAATTCTATTCCTACTCTCACCAGTGGAAAGTCAACAAGGTGTCAAAACATATATTAACTTAGCAAATGCTTCGTCTAATGAAATCAAGTCATGCATATTTAAAGTCACTCGGAAACTTGCAAAATCTTGGCCTTGTGAGCTAGAATTCGCATTTTATAGCTTCTAGTCTAAGAGACTAGCAAAACTTTTCAATCAAAAGACTTAACAAAAGCTTACAAAAATTTTAAATTTTCTCATTTTGCACAATTTTTCATTTTCTAAGGAAAAGCGGGTTGCGAGAGTACACGACAAAAATAAGCAAGTGCGGTCAAATCAAATCGAAGATTACCCTACCCCAGACTAGAACGAAACATTGTCCTCAATGTTTAAAGCAAGGTATCACGAAAATCTAAAAGCCGTTTATTAAGTATGCTAGAAGATAAGCGTTAGTCGATAAGATTAGGATATCGGATTTCCATCGGCATCGATCATGAAACTCGAGTGGAGAAAAGACAAACTTGAGCACGAGAGTCTTCATATCGGGAACATCTAAACACAACATCACAAACAACCAAACACGAGAAATCGAAGAGGCGGACCCTTGGCGTCACTTATTAGAAAATAGAAAGAAGATAGATGGATAAGCATGGGGTGCCTCCCACGAAGCGCTCTTGTTTTTGGTTACCGAGTCGCTAGCTTGACTCGATCCCAATCGTTGTCCTTAGGGAAAGTTTGGAGATCCGGGACAACCATGGATGGAATGTCCCTCCGAAATAATGTTTCACACGATGACCATTGACTTTGAAATTTGGGCCATCGGTTGAGAAAGCTCCACCGTTCCATATGGGAAAACCTGAGCAACGGTGAATGGTCACGACCAACGGGTTTTGAGTTTGCCGAGAATATCTTCAATCGAGAGTTAAAAGGAGAACTTGATCACCAACGTTGAAAACGCGGTTTTGATTTTAGCATCATGAATCCTCTTAGTCTTCTCTTTGAAAATCAAAGAATTCTCGTAGGCCCGATCCCTAAGCTCATTTAATTCATTCAATTGAACTTTTCGGTGATCACCGCGGTCTTAAGATCAAAATTAGCATGTTTCAAGGCCCGAATGCCTTATGTTCGAGCTCGATGGGCAAGTGACAAGCTTTTCCATACACCAACTTGAATGGGGTGCACCGATGGGTGTCTTGTATGCGGTGCGGAAAGCCCATAATGCATCATCTAACTTATCGGCCCATGAAGCTCGATTTTCTCCTACGGTTCTTTCTAAAATCCTTTTCAAACCACGATTCGAGACCTCAACTTGTCCGCTCGTTTGCGGGTGATACGCGGTAGAAAGACGATGGGTAACTCCATATTTAGCCATAACTTTAGCAAATTGTTCATTACAGAAATGGGTACCGCGATCACTGATGATAGCACGAGGTGCTCCGAATCGGGAAAACAAATTCTTCAAGAACTTAACAACCACTCGGGCGTCATTGGTGGGGAGCGCCTTCGCTTCAACCCATTTGGACAAGTAGTCGACGGCCACGAGGATATACTTATTACCTCTAGATGATGGAAATGGTCCCATAAAATCGATGCCCACACGTCAAAATCTCACAGACTTGAATAGCATTTTGTGGCATTTCATCCTTTCGTGAAATTTTCCCTTGACGTTGGCAAGAATCACAAGATTTGACTAAATCATGGGCATCTCGATATATGGTAGGCCAATAGAATCCGGAATCAAAACCTTCTTAGCGGTGTAGCTTGCACCATGATGGCCACCGATGGGTCCGTTATGGCAAGCATTAAGAATATCAATAGCCTCTTGGCCATGAACACACCTCCGGATTACTTGATCCGCACAAATCTTAAACAAGTAGGGATCGTCCGAAATAATGCTTAACATCTTTGAAAAACTTTTTCTTTTGTTGGGACGACATCCCTTTCACAATGAAATTGCCCGCATGGTAATTTGCAAAGTCGGCAAACCATGGGGTGTTTGGGTCTTTCTTAGCAATCATCCCAAGTGTCTCAAGAGGAAATGTTTCCGTAATCTCCTTTTCTCGAGCACACTTTGATGAGGATTCTCAAGTCTAGAAAGGTGATCGTGACAAGGTTCTCCGCTCCTTTTTGTCAAGAATAGTAACATCAAACTCTTGAAGGAGGAGAACCCACGAAGTAATCGTGGCTTAGCATCTTGCTTTGCCAAAAGATACTTAAGGGCAGAATGGTCGGTATACACTATGGTCTTTGATAAGACAAGGTAGGGTCGAAATTTCTCAAAAGCATAAACAACGGCCAATAATTCCTTTTCGATGAGTCGTGTAACTGTGTTGGGCCTCAGACAATGTCTTACTCGCATAGTGTATGGGTTGAAAATGTTTCGACTTACGTTGCCCCAAGGCGCCCCAATTGCGTAATCACTTGCATCACACATAAGTTCAAAGGGCAAATCCCGATCGGGGCAACTAAGATCGAGCCTCGATTAATTTCTTTTGAGAAAATTAAATGCTTCAATGCATTCGTTGGTGAAGATAAGCGGAGCATCCTTTTCAAGGAGATGGGTCGGAGGCGGGCTATCTTTAGAAATCTTGGATGAAACGGCGATAGAAACCGGCATGACCCAAAAACTCGAATACCTTTGACGGTAGTGGGATGAGGGAGTTTAGCTATAACGTCGACTTTAGCTCGGTCGACCTCAATCCCAGATTTTGAAATCTTATGGCCGAGGACAATGCCCTCTCGAACCATGAAATGGCACTTCTCCCAATTCAAGACCAAGTTGGTGTCTTCACACCTTTTGAGCATGTGGTCTAGATGAGAGAGGCAAGAAGTGAAAGAATCTCCATAAACCGAGAAATCGTCCATAAAAACTTCCATAGAATTTTCGATCATGTCATGAAAAATAGCCATCATGCACCTTTGGAATGTTCCAGGAGCATTGCATAAACCAAATGGCATTCGTCGGTAAGCAAACGTTCCATAAGGGCACGTGAAAGTCGTTTTCTCTTGATCCTGCGGATCAATCGGAATTTGAAAGTAACCGGAAAAACCATCGAGAAAGCAATAGAACTCATTCCCCGCTAAACGTTCGAGCATCTGATCCATAAAAGGTAGCGGGAAATGATCCTTTCGTGTAGCATCATTCAACTTTCGATAATCAATACACACCCTCCATCCGGTGACGAGGCGTGTGGAAATCAATTCGTTATCTTCATTGGTAACGACGGTCATCCCTCCCTTCTTAGGGACACAATGGACAGGGCTAACCCATGAGCTATCGGAGATTGGATAAATGATTCCGGCATCGAGGAGTTTCAGAACTTCCTTTTTGATAACGTCATGAATTTTCGGATTAACCCTACGTTGTTGTTGAATAACGGGTTTACAATCGTCCTCCATCGAATTTTGTGGGTACGAAACGAGGATTGATTCCTTTGATATCGAAATTTGCCAGCGATGGCACTCTTATGTTTTGAAGAATATCCAAAGTGCGGTTTCTCCTCATCTTTTAAGTTTTTAGCAATGATGACGGAAATTTGTTCGGTTCTTCAAGAAAAGCGTATTCAAGATGAGGAGGTAAATCCTTGAGCTCGGGCTCAAGGTTTTCGTTAGAGCGTTTGTACTTCTTTGATTTCTTCAATCGTAATCTCTTCGGAGGAGTGACGGTAATGGATCTTCATTCAACAATTTCTCAAGATAAAGGATATCTCCTCCGAATCATAAACTCCATCATCAATTCCGGTGGAATCGATTCATCAATAGCAAGAAACTCATCGATCTCTTCCAAAGAAATCACCTCCCTCAAACGGAGTGAGAGAAGGGAAGAGTCGGCAATGATTGGTTCGGAAGGTGAATCGGAAGAAGTAGAATTTTAGCAAAACCAAGAACTTCTTGGCGTACTCCTCACAAGAAACATCAATAACGTCGATTCGATTGATGGAAGCATCGTCGAAATTTGAGGAGTACCTCATCGTTTGATTAATGTTGAATGTGACTTCTTGATTAACTCTTAACGTAATCTCTCCTTTATAGACATCAATCAACGCATGGCCCGTCCTTAAGAAACATCTCCCAAGAATAATGGGTACTCGAGGGTCGGCATCGAAATCTACCACAACAAAATCCGCGGGAAAATAGAACTCCCCCACTTTGACAAAGACATCCTCGGCTATACCCTTTGGACGGGTCGTAGAACGATCGGCTAGCTCGAGAGTCATACACGTTGGGGTAAGTGGGGGTAATGAAAGCTTTTCGTAGATTGAGTTTGGCATCAAATTAATACTCGCGCCAAGATCGGCCAAGGCGGAGCATTGAACAATTCCTTGAAAATCACACGGAATGAGGAATTTGCCGGGGTCACCTAACTTTACGGGAAGTTTCTTGAGGATAACCGCCGAACAATTCTCATTTAGAGATGTCGTAGCAAGCTCATATAGTTTCTCCTTGTTCAGAAGCAATCCCTTAATCGTAGAAGCAAGTTTGGGCATCAAAAGAAGGGCATCCGCAAAACTGATCTTCACATTCAAGTCTTTGAAGATTTGGAAAAACGTTTCCATTTGATGATTCGACTTCTCACGAAGAGTTTGATCTTTAAGACGAGACGGATATGGGATAGACGGTTTCGGATTAGCTTTCTTCACATTAACGGGAGCATCTTCGGGCTCAGAATCTTGGACAACCGTGGGTTGGACATTCACAGTACTCCCCTTATTAGTAGGAAGCACCGGGTCCTTTGTCACCCCGGTCTCACGGTCTACCACACGAGAGGAAGAAGAAGAATTAGTGGTAGGAATCGTGGGTCCATCGTAAGCAACACCACTTCGGGTAGTGATAGCTTTCATGTCACCTCTCGGGTTAGGAATCGTATTACTTGGAAGAGAACCGGAACCCGAGGGTTGAGAATAAGAAGTAGCCGGTTGATTGGCTTGAAAGAAATTAGCCATCATATTCTTCATTTCACTTATCTGCTTGTTACTCGTGGCAAATTCATTCCTGATGCTGGTGATTTGAGTTTGTAAACTTTTAATGGTGTTGTCGGAGTTCTTCATGTAAGATAGGAACTCGTTGTTCGGAGCAACTTGATGAGGTGATTGATATTGTTGTTGAGGAGGTTGTTGATAAACTTGAGGTGGAGGAGCTTGGTAGTTTTGATTACCATGATTGAGATTGGCTCCTCGGTTTTGATTGTAAGGTTGGTTTTGATAACGGTTTTGGTTTTGTTGAGGAACGGGTGCAAAACCGGGTGGTCCCATTTGGTTGGCACGGTATCCTTGGTTTTGATTTTGAACCGGATTAGCAGAGGCTACGGAAGCATTTCGGAGATCGCCATCGGTGGCTTGACAATTATAGTACGGATGAGGACCACCGCAAATAACACATGTTTGATGCTTGGCTTTGGTGGTTCGGATTTATGAATCTTAAACTCTCTCATCATAGAATTAATAGCATCGTTAGACCACTCAACTCACTCTTCTGAATGTAGTTATCATTCGTAGTGATCTTAGAAACAACCGGTCGGTTTCTAGAAGAAGAAACTTTTGACTTATTTTCGATAATCATTCTAATATCGGTGGGCATACGACTCAAGATATTACCACCGGCGGCCGCGTTAAGCGAATCTTGATCGGACGGAGTAAGAGCATTATAGAACGTATCAATCTGATGAAGATCGGTAAAACCGTGATTTGGGCATTTACGTAAAAGTTCCTTGAATCTATCCCATGCTTCTCCAAAACTCTCGTCAAATTTTTGTTGAAAATTTATGATTTGATTCGTAACATTGTTATTTTGACGGAGGAAAGAATTGGTTCACAAATTTCTTAGAAAGATCTTCCCATGTTGTAATCGGTGAGGGGTTCTTTTTCTAGCCAAGTCCGGGCTGCCCCTCGAGGAAAATGGAAACAATCTCAACTTAATCGACTCATGAGAGGCGCCCGAAAGTTAATCGTAGAAGCAACTTGATTAAACCAACGGAGGTGTGCGTGGGGCTCCTCACGATCTAAACCACAAAAGGTTTATTAGACACCAATTGTATTAAATTTGTTTTAGTTCAAAATTTTCGGTGTTAATTGGTGGAAATACGATAGCATCACCGTGGCCGTCTCACGGGAGCTTGAAGTAACTCGTTCATCGTTCGAGTGTACGCCATGACGGGTTCTTCAACGATAGTACGTAACTCGGCATGCGTCTATTCTTTGATTACGTCTACGTCGTGATTGAGAGCGAGTGCGCATGCACTTAAAAACCAAGGCAATTAAAAGAGACCGATATTCGAAAACACGGTGAACTTAACCAATAATCCCAAGTGAATAAATCACCTCTACAAGACAAACGCACAAGCGGCGGAGAAGCTTTGTAGGTCGTGTGAAGCTTATTAAAACCGCTTCTTTTTACCGCAATTTAATGTCGGGCCGTCCTTATACCCACCACACGGTTTGTTTATCCGATAGAAGTAAATCAATTCAAGCGACACAAAGGCAAGTTTTTGATCTTTAGTTCGGGAACTTATAATGATAACACCTCCGTTGAGAATGTTATATAATTGGTGTCTTCTATTTATTAGCAAAACACAAGAGAAAATCTTTTGTATTTTTAATCGATATATATATATACAAAAGAAAAAGGAAAATATTTTTACTTTTTGATTTTATAGAAAAATAGTAACTTCACGAATGAAGGATCTCGAGTCACTAATCGTCAAACCTCAAACGATATTGTCGTGACACAACCTCCCCGCGTGGCGCCAAAATTTGATTCACAGTGCCAAAACACGTCAAGCTTACTCACACAAGCTAGCCACTTGTGAATGACTAACCGTAAGAAACTTAAAGCGGTTCGGACATCGATTCTTTGATAATGAAGGCTTAGGGGTAATGTGTGGATAAAACCTCAATATCGATATCAAAAATAATCACGAAGATAGATTCAAATTCTCTTAGGAAAAGAATAATAAATCAAATCCGTGTGTGATCGTGTATACGGATTAGTTAACCCGAATCGTTTCCCAACGAGGCGTGAATTATAACGTCGTTCTTGGTTTGGAATTTAATGCTCGATGTTTTGGATTAATGATTTTGATTTTATTAAACTACGGGAATGGGAAAGTAATTAAGGAATCTATTCTACGGAAATCCTAAGTGCGAATAGAACTAAAAGCGTAATTAATAAAAGCGTAATTAAAATGCAACTACGTCTAAATTATATCCTAAAATGCCTAAAATTACTTTTACTCTAAAAATGATATTTGAAAACTATTTTAGAATTAAAACTATTTTTTGGATTTTCTTGATTTAATTTGAATTAAAACTAAATTTTAACTATTAAATCTAATTTAAAATACTAAAAATTATGAAAATCAAAGGGAAAAATATGAAACTATTTTATAAAAATCTAAAATACCATAAAAGAATTTTCAAAACTATTTTTTTTATTTTTCTGATTATTTTTCTATTTTCTACTAATTTAAAACTATTTAAATCTAATTAATATTGCGAAAAATATCAAATAAAAGGGAAAAAATAAGGAAAAATCTTTTTTATGCATTTTATATTTTTCTTAAACTGATAAAGTTGAAAAATTATTTTTGGAACTTTTCTTAATTATTTGCAATAAAAGCTATTAAAAGTGATTAAAATCTATTTTAAATTGAGAAAAATAGTAAGCAATGACCAAAAATTATGAAAATCTCGGAAAATTCTAAAATGATAATATAAATCTATGAAAAATAAGAAAGATGATGCTTATGTGTGAAAATTTGAAGATGTAGTGTTAAGCGCTTATGAAATAAGCTAACTAAAATAAGCTAACAAGAATTAAGCTATCAAACAAAGTGACTAAAGCTAGATTATGCTAAAATAAGCTAATAGCAACTAATTACAACTAATCCTAACAAGCTACAAGCTCAGCCTATTGATTTAGCTAGCGCTTACTTAAAATAAAGCAGTGAATTAGGTCACTGTTTGAGCTTGTGCACAAGCTTAATTAATAAGCAAACCAAAAACCAATTAATGCGGTCCTCAAGACCACCGGCAAGCTACAATTAGACCAAGTTTTAGACTCTAACTCTTTGAAATGAGTCCAATGCAAAGTCTGCAAAATACCGATTTTCGGTTTCTTGAGTGTGAGCGAAGGAAAAGTGGTGATTGATTAGCTGATTTGGAGATCTAAATGACTTGATCGGTTTAACAAAAGCGTTTTCAATACTAGACCGGTTGAAAATTAATTATCCAAAGTTTGAAACACTTAAACTTAGTAATGAATGAATGATTGATTCACAAAGTTTTGTGAAAATCGGTTTGATGAATTGACTTTTGAAGAAAAGAATTGTAATTTTGACCAAAGTGAATTTTGATCCAAAATAATGAAGCGATTTTGATGTTTTTAGCTAAAACAAAGATAACACTAAGCTAGATCTACTTGTTTTAAACTATGATGCAAGCTTTTGAGTTTGAAAATTTTAACGATGAAACGGATCTAGATCGATCTAAAATGATTTTGACTATATGATGAATCTTGCTATAACAAAGACCTAGATCTCTATCAATCACCTACATAAGCATGTATCAACTACCTAGATCGATTAACTAACCTCTAACACGGTTTATAATCAAATCCAAACACTATTTAACTAACGATATTATGAACTAAAAGCAGTTATAGACTAGATTATGCTAAACGACATCAAACACGGATCAATTACCACAGATTATCACTAAAATCAGAATTAAACAACAGATTCAATGAACAAAATGTATATCAGATGTAGCACTTACAAATCTCCTAGCCACTATGGCTTGCAATAATGAAACAAAGAACCTCTAACCTAATAAACCCCTAACCTACTCCAATTCCACTCAATTTCAACCCAATTCCAACATCATTTCATTCCAATTCGGATCCAACCCGAATCAATCAATCAACGAGTTGACTTTTGTTGACTACCGATTTGATATTTGAAGTGAATTGAGTTTAAAACAAGTATAAGCTCACTATAAGCTATTAAAAGCTTAAATGAACCTTATTAAAACATAGCTAAGATAAATCACTCCACAAATAGATCTAAAGTGATTTTTATTTTTAATGATTTTATTTGATTTTTTGTATTTTTGAGTTTATGAAGAAATAAGCTAAAAGCAGTTTTATAAAATGAAATAAGCACTAAACAAAAGATTATAAGTGATTTAAAACATAAAAACTTAAACAAAAACTTGAAAATGAAATACTTAATTTTATTAATTCTAGAAATTTGAGTACAAAATAGGAATTACAAAGAACTTAAAACATTAAAATTGAAATTATAACTAATTAAGCTATTAAAAACTAGAGAAGAAAATTAAATGAAGATGAGATACAATTGTGAGCGAATAAGGTCCTATTTATAGGCGAGCTAAGGCCTTGGAAGGATCTAGAATTCCCATTTGTGCTTCTTTGAGTGATTTGCACCCTTAGATCAAATCCACACATCATCACTTGATATCAACCCTTGGATTAGACTTGATGATTTGTTTCGACCAATAGGAGAAGCAATATTGAGGAATGCACGCGGATGGATGACATGGCATTCCCATGTGTCGTGGTGTCGGAGAAAGTACATATTACCCTTAATTGTGGTGAATTTGACCAATTACACGGTGTGGGTAATTAGGGTTCTACAGGGTTTGGGGAAAAATTGGGGTAAATATTTTTGGGTTTTTTATTATATTTTGAGTTTTGACCGGTTTAAAGGCGTTGACTCGGGTTATAAACCGGGTTGGGTGGTTTCGGGTTTAATATTAGAACCGGTGTTGAGTGGTTTTGAGATTGGGCTTGGACCGGGTTTTGTGATTGAATTGGGCCATGAGTTTGGTTTGGATTTGGACTTAGGATTTAAACCAACAATTATTATACCAAGGACCAAGTGTGTATATATTGATTTTTGAGGACCAAAATGTAATTTCGAAAATCTTATCAAGGACCAATCTTGTCAATCTCAAATAATCCAAGGGTGACTTTTGTAAATTTCGAAACTTGAGGGATCATTTATGCCAAATACTCAAAGTGCGAGGACTAATCTTGACATTTCTTCAAACTTTCTTTGAAACTTCAAAATCATCCTTAGAGAATAAAATCTTCCAAAATACACAATCCCGACCTTCGTGCTCTCACTCAAACTCTCTTGATCTCGTGCTCGGATATGTGTTTTTACGTCGATTTGGTTCCTTTTATTTTGTGTGTTTTACATATCCGTACAAAAATATTTCCAAAGGAGAATTTTGTATTGCACGAAACAAGGCACAAACTCAAGAAAACCACAAATATTAGCAATAAACGGCTCTTTCTTGGTTGTTTTGGGTCGATTACTAATGAAAAGATATGTGTTTAAGCACATATCATTCATCCTCAAATAACTCACCACAAGATGCTTCCATTATAGCACCACCCTCATCACCAACAAGTACACCAACTTCATCACCACCTAAAATAACTCTTTTGGAACTCCTTGGGACTCCAACAAGATCTACCCAACCTAAAGAAAAAGAAATAGTCTTTCCACACCCCCACATCACCAAATACTATTTTTCAAGATCTTGAAACATCACCACCTCTAGCTCCCATCACATTACAAGAACATCTAGGTTCTTTTCCACCACCACATACAAACATTCGGATTTTGATCCATATTTTCCTATTTTTCCACCACAACTTCCGCATAACTCAAATCAAAACAACCGGAAAACTTCCGCACTCACTACCCACATCATTTACATTGTGAACATTGCCAATCCACTAGGAAATTGCAATAGAAGTTAGGGAAGAAATGCGTTTCATACTCAACCTCATCCTTGATCGCATCAATACAATTACTCATCAAAACCTCCATCCATAACCATATGCAAGCATGGAAGGAATCTCTACTACTATTTTTCACTTTTTATATCTTTTGTCATTTTCAAGAACAAGTCTTGTTCTTATTTTTACATGCTTGTAAGTGGCTTAACTACCACTACAATTTGTCGTTTATTACAAGGCCTTGTTTACATACCTTGGCTCCATATCTTGTTTCTCGACAACCATAAGATCAATTAAGCATGTTACTAACTTTCTTTTGTAGATTTTTTTCTCCCGACGCCCAAACTAGGGGAGCTACCGTCGAGGGAGTAAGTGAACTATTTTTCCTCCAAGGGTTAACTTATTGTTTTGACAAAAAGGGGAGAAGAAGTAAAATTAGGAGCTTTCAAAACTTACATCTATTCTTAAGTTTTACTCATCATAACATTATATTTTGTCATCAACAAAAGGGGAGATTGTTAATACAAATAAACCGTAAAAGCGTTTATTAATATTCTGCGATCTCTTTGTATTTTGTTGATAACATATATAATGTTGTCTTAAGTATAATTATAAGGATACATGTTATTTTTGTAAAGCATTTACATATAATCTTTTAAATACAAAATGTAGTAACAAAAGCATTTGTTGTAATAGTTAATTAGGATGGGTAAAATCACAACCCATGGATCTTAACCCATACCTAAAGAGACTTGATACAATGTATACTTAGATACATTGAATCTAGATATAACCATGGACCAACCCATGACCCATAACCAAAAACCCATGGGCAAAGAGGCGTTCCATGGATCCCTAGCTTTGTGCTAGCCGGATCCCAGTGGAAGGGATATGTGGGATCCGTGTGAGCAGTGAGGAAATTTGCCTATAAATAGAGAGCCATTTCTTCATTCTAACTCACCCTCTTCTTACTAAATCTCTCATACACTCTCATTCTCTTCTAACATATAGATCACTTGATCTAGAGAGTTGTTCTTCTTTTCTTTCTATTTGTGATCCTCATATAGGTCCTTCTCTAAGGCGAGATCACGAGCATTCTACAAGTCATCCAAGCAAGGGTCCTTGATTGATTTGTCACTCCATAAGATTTACATGGCGAAGATCTTGTATTTGATATTTCACATATTTGTTGTGTAATAGTTGTTTTGGTTTGGTCCACCGTGCTACGGACTCGGTATCTAGCTTTGTACCGGATAAAGTGTAAGCAACGTTGTGAAGGCTTCTCCGCCAAGTGAAGGAGTTTGTTGACATAGTGCTTGAACTCTCGAGTAGGTGACTCGGGGAGTGGAGTAGGGAAAGGAAGGTGTCCTTGTAGCTGAACCACTATAAATCGGTTGTGTCATTTCTATCCCTTATCTTTGTTTATTTACTTACATTATCATTAGATCTATACGTTCTCAACATCCATACGATTTCACATAATATCGAATCTAAAGTTTTTGAAATCAACTTAAAATCTGCAAAACTATTCGACCCCCCCCCCCTTCTAGTTTTCCACAAGTTTGACACCCGAGCTATTATTTCACTAGGCATGGGGGTTCCATGTCCGTGTCAGTGATGCACCTATGACATGACTCTAGGGCAGTAGAGTAATGTTCTGCCACGTCCCTTGATGGTGGAGCATATTTTGTATATGTAGGTTGGGGCGTATGGATGCATCCTAGATTTGTTCTGTTATCTGATATGTTGTGATATGATTTTTCTGGTGAATGATGTCGTGTGCAATATGCGTCTTCACAATCTGGGAGCTAGCTACTCCATTGGTTACTGAGGTCTCTCCTCCTATTATATATGGTATTCCGAGGTCACCTCTCCGAATAAAATGGGTACTTATGATATGATATGATATGATATGTTTCTGGGCTCGTGGTAGATGACTAAACCTTTATCCGTTCTTTCTGTTTTATGTATTCTGTTTATGATTCTGTATTTCCCAATACACCATACTCTGTATTATCTGTTCATTACTCAGTACTCTTATATGACTCACCGTACTACCAAGAGATATATATTCTATTGTTTTGATCTGTCACACTCTCATTCCGTTGCTTCAGACTATCATTCCATTCACGTACCGGGTTATTTTGTGTATTGAATCTGTTTACGCTGTTACATGTTCTATGTGATTATTGTTTATCCTGCTATGATATGATTAATATGCGGTTATTTGAGTTACCTTTTGTCATATGACGATATGTGATCTCACAATTATGTGACCCTCTGAATTGTTTGGTGACCATGCTAATGTGTAATCGATAATTTTGTCTGTTCATTATATATACTTCGTTCGGTTAATTTCATGGACTTTGACCATTCGTTGTATCCTTATCTACTTATTGTTGACCTGCCATGTTTACACTTCTGTCTATGCTACGGATTGATTTGGGTAAATGGTTCAACTTATGATGTTTGGCTTATTAACTTGTTTAATTGCCTTGCTATGTCTCTAATTCATTTAATTATAATGCTCATATTGTATTCCTACTTGTTATGTGTGACTGCCATGTTTTGACTGCTGTTAGTACTTCCGATGTTATGATACTTGTTATGTTTTCTTCTAAGGCTTTTTAATGCATGCGATTGCCATGCTCACTTCCTAGTTAATTACTTCCGCTTGCTTTTAGTTTTCTGTTGGCTTATTTATATTACGATTTCTGATCCGAATCGTGCTATTCTTATGTTGAGTGGATGCGACGTCTGGTATTCTTGATATGGTTTCGGTGCTTGTATGTCTGTTTGCTTATATGTGATTATATATATATGTCATGGATGCGTTGCTTGCTGTGTTCTCCTTTATCGTTGTTCTTGCTGGATATCTGTATAATTGTGTTCTGCAGGATCCTCATTGACTCATTGTTTCCTTTCCGTTGCAACCTCGCTATTGTTCCTTTGTTTCATTTTGTATTTTTGCTTTTGTTTTGTTATATCATTCCTTGGGCTTTTAAGCTCGGTAGCATTTCTTTTCTGCGGCGGGTTTTAGGTTTGAAGGTGGGCTTCGATGGGTGAGAGTTAGAGTATCTTAGTGGACCAACCCTAGTACCATAGTACTTATGGACTTACTTTGAAGAGTTTTGTTTTGAGATTTCATTCATTTTGGATATTGTATTTTCCTCGTCAGACAATTGTTTATATGATTTGAAACTTCATTTTGTAAGGTTTCGTTTGTAAATATTTTATTTTTATGTTACGATATGACACCGAATGTGACACTTCTACCCTTGTCGGGTTGGGGTGTTACAATTATGGTATCGAGCAAAGGTTTAATCTTGTTGACCTTAGGATTGACTGTGAGGTGGGTAGACATTAGGCTTCCGTGCATTACGATCACTTCGATTCATTTTGATTATCGTTCAGATTTGACTTCGATATTCTTTTGTCTTCACTGATTTGGCCTTCTTCTTTTCGCATCGAACTTTGTTATTTTGTCTTCGTACATCCGTTTGTCGATCGTTAGGTGGAGACTACTCGTGGAGTTGAAGCTGATGGTGCCGACCTTGCACCTTCTTGCAACAATTTACGAGAAGTTCGTGAAGCGAAGCGCACCGATCGTGATCTCGCCGGAGACATCAAGATCTTGTTGGAGGAGCCGGACGGATCAACCAAAGGTGCAAGACGGTGACAAGATTCAACTGGTGGCTGAGGAGATTCATCTACTTCACATGATTAAGCGCGAACTGTGTTACTCCGATTTGCTTGTCATGCGTTTGTGGCGGTTTGATATTTTGCTATGTGATTTTGATCGGCATTGCTCTTCTTTGATTTGTTCAGAACTCGGTTTGAATCGTGAAGCGTTATCTTTTAGCATCTTGGTAATATCTCAGCTTTTCTTTGGATCGTCAGTAATGAGTCACGAGGAAACGTTTTGTGCAAGTTGGTGGTCTTCTTTCGTTGTAATATGGTAAGTTGTTTGATATTGTTGTGCTGTATGTATATGAATCTGGTCTACTTTGGTATGTTACTTGATATCTGTATGTGATATGTTTTGTTGTGATATTAACTATGTGGTTTGTCATGACCCGAGACAGAATATGATGACAACAAGGACTTGTTATGTGATGCAAGTATTATGACGCCTGATCAACGTGATAATACCGAGATCATATAATTTGAACTTATTGAAATCATGCGACATCTTGGGAAATGCATGGGGTTGGTATGTGAATGGACTAGGACTTATATCCGTTATTTGTCAATCCGCATGTTCGTTTGGAATCTGTACCTCCTTGCGAGATTCTCACCGACATACATTACGTATAAGTTTTGTGCGCTTTGGACCCAAAACCGTTATGATCGTGCGAACCGATTGCTCGCACGCCCTAAACTTGCGTCTCCGTGTATACTGCGACTTCAATTTTCGAGGGCGAAAATTTTCTTTTAGAGGAAGAGTTGTAAAACCCTAAAAATCATGAACGCGTGAAAAGACTATTTTACCCATCTATAAAATTCGTAAAATCAGTCAAGCTCAGTAAATGTAGAATCTAACCTAACTTATAAATTGTTCGCCAAATCTAATTTTCGAGATTGATTTACTTTTACGATTAAAATTTGATTACGTGTTTATAAATATTACATGAACGAAAATGTACTAAGTTACAAAGCACATATTAACTAAATGTGAAAGCCCATCTAAATAATAAATTTGAAATTGGACTTAGCCCATTATTCTTTCCTCCCCTTTGTGCGTTCAAAAGAAAGACCGTATATCCCCTCCCCCTATTTTTTTGTACGCTCCACAATTCTAACTCACCAAAACCCTAGCCACCAAAAAAGTGACGGCATGGTTCTTCTCCTATCCTCCCATTCGACTCAAATACAACACAAGGCTGATGGTCGTGGCCTTCTAGGGCAAAAAGGGGTGGCTGGTCGTGGGCTCTTGTTACATGGTCGTAGGTTTTTTTTTGGGTCGTGTATGCTGCTGCCATCGTGGGTTTTAAAACCCTGGTTCCTTGTTCCTTGGTTCATCTTGTACACGCATCAAGGGTAACCTTTTCAACCTCGTTTAACTTTCCTTTGATTGTTTTTCTTTCATTCGAATGTATTCATGAAAATTAAATCGCGTAGAGGACATGCTACACTCGAATATATATATAAGTCGCATAAAATTGTTACCGAAAAGATTAGAAAAGAAAAGAGCTAAAATCTTCGAATGGGGCTGTTTGGTTTCGACATAAATTAAGGTTGGGGGCTGTTTGGATCGACTTGGGTGTGTTTGGTTCGGTTGCATGTGGGTTTGAGTCATGTATGGTGTGTTTGGAATAAGGGTTTCGTGTATTGTGTGTCATATTTTACGAATGGTATTAGTTTGTTAATTTATGATTTTGTGTGAATGGAATTTTGTTGTTAAATGGTTATGGTTATGATTATGTAATGTTCCTTACATGTTAATAGACTTATATAAGTGGTGTATGTTCATTTTTGGAATCATTGTAAAGTTTTATAAGCCATTGTCATGATAAACTATAATTATGAATTCATGATTTTATGTGGACATGTTAGCGTTAAAAATGATACTTAGGATATGAGAATTTGGAAACGGCTTTCATAACATGTTTATATGTCATATAGAATAAGTACATGAACTTTCAATGATTGGTGATAACATGCTTATTGATGAAATTGATAGCTTAGAAGTTCATGATTTTATGTGAAGATTATGGTGATGTTTACTTGACTAAAACTTGTAATCTTGTGAGATAGGATGGGGAATTGTATGAGATGGATGATCAAACTTTTATTTCTGTGATTTATTGATATTTGATGATGGTTGCCTTGTGGATATGATTTGGTGGGTGATGGATAGGTTTGCAACATGTTTAGGACTTGTTATTAGCTTTCTACATGAAATTATGGACTTATAATATGTCAAAATGCTTGATATTATGCTCCATTGGTTAAATTGATGACACCTATGTACAATTCATGCTATTAGACCCTAAACATGATGTATAATGAGTTTTGTTATGTTTGGCAGGCTTAAAAGATTATTGGTGACTTGTTTGTTGCTTGGTTATGATTGCTTGTTAAGCTGTCTAGAATTTTGGTTGGATTCATCTAGGTGTTATCTGATGATACTTACATGTTTTTGAGTGATTCTTAATTGTATTACTTTGAAATAGCTTTCGGAAATATAAGTCTTGTATCATTTTCATACATGTAAGTATGATTTTACATTTTGGAGTTAGGGTATCGAATCAATTTACGAGTTGAAATTTATGATGTAGTATTTGATTTTAGTATTTAATCTATGAGGTTTGGAACTTTTCCTTTGGTGGCTATGATGTTTATATATTGTGTGACACCTTTAGCTTTTGGTTTGATGTGTTGAGTAGGGTGAGTGTGTTTGTTGGGGCTATACTTTTGGTGTGTGTAAATCGGGTGAGTTCGGGCAGTGCGGACTCACGATTTTCCATAGGACATTTGACTTGGAAATAAAGTCTCCCAATTTTTTTAGAGTCTATTAACTCATATGGGAACCCCTGGGAATTTCTTTGATTTCAGTTGAACTAAGTAAGTATTTTATAAAAATCGCTAAAGTCTGGTCCAAATATGAGTTAAGGAAAATAAAAGATAAAATATGATATCAATAAGTAAAACACTTACAAATGCATAAGAAGCTTATAAAATGGGTATATAAGTAATATATATGATATCAATTCGTGTAGATACGTTGAAGGAGATACGACGTTGCTTCCTGGTGTAACTTTCTCGTTTGCTTTGATTTTGTTGCTAAGGTACAGATATTCTGACCTTTTCAGTAAAGGTTTCTCATGATTATTTTTCTTTATTTGGCCTTTCTCTTATGTTATTTAGGGTTTCCTATGCCATTGCTATGAATCCCTTCTATTTGTCTGATCATCTGTTTGTCTGAACTTCTGTTTGTTGAACCTTGCTATATCTGATTTGAACTTTCTGATTTGGACCTTATGATTATGAACCTTCGATATGTATTTGTTTGACTGTATGATTACCTATGATCCGTGTTATTTCGACATTCTGTTTGACCTAAGTTAGTTTGACACCCAAGCCATTATTTCACTAGGCATGGGGTTTCATGTCCGTGTCGGTGATGCACTCGACATGACTCTAGGGCGATGAGTGATGTTACGCCACGTCCTTGATGGTGGAGCATATTTTGTATATGTAGGTTGGGCGTATGGATGCATCCTAGATTTGTTACATTATCGATATGTTGTGATATGATTTTTACGGTGAATGATGTAGTGTAATACGCGTCTTCACAATCTGGGACTAGCTACTCCATTGGTTCTTGAGGTCTCCTCCTATTATATATGGTATTACGAGGTCACCTCTCCGAATAAAATGGGTACTTATGATATGATATGATATGATATGTTTACGGGCTCGTGGTAGATGACTAAACCTTTATCCGTTATTTCATTTTATGTATTACATTTATGATTACGTATTTCCCAATACACCATACTACTGTATTATCATTCATTACTCAAGACTCTTATATGACTCACCGTACTACCAAGAGATATATATTCTATTGTTTTGATCTGTCACACTCTCATTCCGTTGCTTCAGACTATCATTCCATTCACGTACCGGGTTATTTTGTGTATTGAATATGTTTACGCTGTTACATGTTCTATGTGATTATTGTTTATCCTGCTATGATATGATTAATATGCGGTTATTTGAGTTACCTATTGTCATATGACGATATGTGATCTCACTATTATGTGACCCTCTGAATTGTTTGGTGACCATGCTAATGTGTAATCGATAATTTTGTCTATTCATTATATATACTTCGTTCGGTTAATTTCATGGACTTTGACCATTCGTTGGATCCTTATCTGCTTATTGTTGACCTGCCATGTTTACACTTCTGTCTATGCTACGGATTGATTTGGGTAAATGGTTCAACTTATGATGTTTGGCATATTAACTTGTTTAATTGCCTTGCTATGTCTCTAATTCATTTAATTATAATGCTCATATTGTATTCATACTTGTTATGTGTGACTGCCATGTTTTGACTGCTGTTAGTACTTCCGATGTTATGATACTTGTTATGTTTTCATCTAAGGCTTTTTAATATGTGCGATTGCCATGCTCACTTCCTAATTAATTACTTCCGATTGCTTTTAGTTTTCCTGTTGGCTTATTTATATTCTGATTTCCTGATCTGAATGCGTGCTATTCTTATGTTGAATGGATGCGACGTCTGGTATTCTTGATTTGGTTTCGGTGCTTGTATGTCTGTTTGCTTATATGTGACTATATATATATGTTATGGATGTGTTGCTTGCTGTGTTCTCCTTGGTCGTTGTTCTTGCTGGATATCTGTATAATTGTGTTCTACAGGATCCTCATTGTTTCCTTTCCGTTGCAACCTCGCTATTGTTCCTTTGTTTCATTTCGTATTCCTGCTTTTGTTTTGTTATATCTGTTCACTGGGCTTTTTAAGCTCAGCCGCATTTCTTTTCCTGTGGCAGGTTTTAGGTTTGAAGGTGGGCTTCGATGGACTGAGAGTTAGAGTATCTTAGTGGACCAACCCTAGTACCATAGTACTTATGGACTTACTTTGAAGAGTTTTGTTTTGAGATTTCATTCATTTTGGATATTGTATTTTCCTCGTCAGACAATTGTTTATATGATTTGAAACTTCATTTTGTAAGGTTTCCGTTTGTAAATATTTTATTTGTATGTTCTGATATGACACCAGAATGTGACACTTCTACCCTTGTCGGGTTGGGGTGTTACAATTCTCCCCCTCAATCAATGACATAAGTTGTTAATTGAGAGATAGATATTTTTGACAAATGTTAAGTCCAGATGATTTTCAAAAATAGAGTCCGAGTTATTTTTCAAATCAATTAGTTTTCAAAAATAGAGTCCTCACAAAGTATAGTTCCACCACACCGTTTTCAACTTGCTCCCTAATGAAATGATGTCAAATGTCGATGTGCTTTGCTCTTGAGTATTGTGCGTTGTTGCATGATAGAGCAATAGCACTTTTATTATCACAAGATGAGGAATTTTGTTGAATACAAGGCCATAGTCGATAATGGGATTTCATCCATAAGATTTGAGCACAAAGACGATGACATGGAAATGTATTCACCTCTGTAGATGAAATAGAAGTACTCATTTACTTCTTTGAAGACCACTCACAAGCTTATCACCCAGCGAGCACCTCGGGCGTGCTTGACGAGTATCTTGACATCCGCATGATCAAGATCGCATAGGCGGTTAGTGACATACCGGTGTCCTTTGGTACCAAAGTCCCATATTGATGGTTCCTTGGAGATACCGAAAGACCCGCTTAAGCGCTTCAAGGTGCCTTTTGGTAGGCTTAGCACGATATCTAGCACACATGCAAACAATGAACAAAATGTCTTGTCTCTCGGGTGTGAGGTACATCAGGGATCCAATCATACTACGATATTTTGTTTGGTCTACCATGATCCCTGAGTGGTCCTCATCCAGTTTAGTACGCTCTATCATGGGAGTGTCAACAAGGTCACTAGAATCAAATCCAAATTTCTTTAAGATCTCATTTGCATATTTAGATTGATTTATAAAAATGCCTCCGAGACTTTGTGATATTTGTAATCCCAAGAAAAATGACATTTGTCCCATCATTGACATTTGAAATTTGGAACCCATTTCATTTGAAAAACGATCACATTCATTGGGGTCAGTTGAGGCAAAGATGATATCATCAACATATATTTGAACGTGAATTAAATGTTTGCGACTTCACGGTGAACAATGTCGGATCAAGCTGCTCCTTTCTTTGAATCCAAGTAGATAGAAGAAACTTTGATAGCGTATCATACCATGCCCTTGGAGCTTGCTTCAAGCCGTAAAGACCTTCTTCAAGCGATAGACATGAGTAGGATGCTCTGGATTCACAAAACCTTCCGGTTGGTCGGCGTATCGACTTCTTTAAGATCTCCGTTAAGAAAAGCCATTTTACATCCATCGATGAACAATCATGTTCTTACTTGCGGCATTAGCAAGGAAGATTATGATCGCCTAGATGCGTGCCACAGGAGCAAATGATTCTTCAAAGTCAATACCTTCCTCCTGACGGTATCCTTTTGCAACCAACCTAGCCTTGTTCTTTAATACATCGCCATGCTCATCAAGCTTCACTTTGAAGATCCACTTTAGAGCAATAATCATAGCACAATCTGGAGCAGGTACTAATTCCCATACATTAAGTCGATCAAACTCATGAATTTCTTCTTGCATGGCATTGAACCAGCTTTCTTCATTCATGGCAGTTTTAACATCTTTTGGTTCGACCTTAAAGAGTATGGAGTTGAAGAAGCACCATAAGGCATCGGTTGCAAGTTGTTTCCGTGTGGATACTAGACGAGAGAGGTTTCCAATGATGTTGTCCAATGGATGATCATGTGTCCATTTTCTAAGATGTTCATGTGGTTGTTGTTGAGAACCCAAGTAGCAAAGTCGTATCTCTTGATGATGATGGTTCGATGATGATACAGAGCAAATATGTTCTCAAAGGGTTCATCTTTTGGAGGAGCAAAGGGTTTTCATCATACGTAATGGCAAAGAACATTTCCATTGTGTACACTCGATGATTGATGATTTGTTGATGAGACAGAGTGATCGCAGCAGCGCTTCTTGACTTAATGACATTGGCGAAGGGTTAACTTCATTGATAAGGATAGAGGCAGCCTCTGTTGATGGAACCGACATATCATTAGCAATTGGCTCATAGTGTTCATCAAACATTGGATCAAATAATTTCTTCAAATCATCTTCTAAAGGAGGTACATAAGGAGTTCTTTGGTGAGGGTTAGAAACAAGAGTAGAACCGATAGGACTACTTGAAAAGTTTGACATGCGGGTCCGAATGGATTGTCCTGGAGCCATTTGACCGGTCGACTCATCGAGCGTAACGTGAATTGTTTCCATGATATTTCGGGTTCTCTTGTTGTAGATTCGGCATCCTTTTACATTTGGTGCATAACCTACAAATACTCAATGTCCGCTTTAGCTTTTAGTTTACCTAAATCATGACCATCATTAGTTGGGTAACATAAAGCACCAAACACACGAAGGTAGGATAGATCGGTTTTCATTTATGGACAAGTTCATATGGAGTTTTTCCATAAGAGGTGTGAATAAGGAATGATTTTGGGTGTAGCAAGTAGTGGCAATGGCTTGACCCATAGTAACATTGGAACCTTTGAATAAATTAGCATTGTTCTTGCGGCTTCTACAAGAGTTTGATTTCGTCTTTCAACTACACCGCTCGTTGAGGAGTTCATGGAACACTTCTTTGATGGTGATTCCAACACTTTCATAAAGCGAATTAAGTCTTTGTTAACAAACTTTGTGCCATTGTCTGTTCGAACAATTCTAACAGTATTGTTGAGTCGAACCTGAAGCTGTTTGATAAGTTTGATGATGACATCTGGAGTTTCATCCTTTGTCCTCAAAAACTTTACCCAAGTAAATCGAGAGTAGTCATCAACCACTACTAGAATGTATTTCTTCCCATTAATTGTTTGCACTCTCATTGGTCCGCACAGATCCATATGAAGTGTATGAAGAACTTCCATTACTGAGTTTGTGGGTTTTGGTTTGTGGGCATATTTTGTGCTTTTTCCCAATTGGCAAGCTGAACAAAGATGATCTTTTTCATACTTTAACTGGGTAATCCTCTTACTAAGTATTTTACGAAAGATTGTTTATCGTACCAAAGTACAAGTGATTAAGACGACGGTGCCATAGCCATGACTTAGTTTTGGAAGCCTTTGATGACAAGCGGATGGGTGAAGATTTCATCATATCTTCGATAGAGATGGTGTATAGGTTTGAACCACGAGTTCCTCGAGAAGTTCCACACCATCAAGTTCTCTAACAAAGAAAGTATGTTTTAAAGCCACTTCCAACCGAGTCACGAATTGTCCGACGAAAATAGATTATGTCCAAGACCTTCAACATAATATACCCCGAAATCATACTATCTCCAACCACGTAATCACCATAACCCATAATAGCACCAAAATGATGGTTTCGAATCTCACGGTTCAATGAATTTGCTCACGAAGTTCATGAGCCGTGACCGGTCTCCATCATATGCTTGGAGCGATGCGAGTCCAGTACCACGAGCGATTTAAACGATCTGCGGTTAAACACAGACAAGAATGGATAACTGGATAATTGGGATCCCCATGCCAAAATGGGTTCCATTTGGTTAGTAACAGTGATTGGAACACCCACATCAGAAGTAGAAGCAATGGAATCATTAAAAATAGATGCAGTGCTAGTGTCCATATTTGACCTATTCAAAGTATGTTCACTTCTTAAGGGAATAGTTCTACCATTAGGCATCCTTTTTCTAGTGGGCATTGACTTAGCAAATTTAGGGCAAGACTCATTAACCTTACGCCCATTAGGTATCCATTGATAACCTATATTACTAAATTTCCTTCCTGTGGGTTTCCACTGTTTTCTAACTTTCTTTTGCCTTTGCCTTTTTGCCTTCTTAGCTTGAAATTTATCATTAACAATTTTAACTGGGCATTTAACAACATTAGACAAATCATTCACACCACATTCATGATTAGTAACAGAATTCAAGCAATCATCAGTACATGGTTTACAGGTAGTAGCAGAGTTTGAATTAATTACAGTATGCTTATAGCTAATACTAGAATCAACACGATTCGTATTATTCAAATTCTCCTAAGGTGGTCTTCTAATTTCTTCCATCGAGCATTCCTAGCATGAAAGGTCCTATCATTCTTTGTGTTGCCTTGAGGCTTTGACCCGCTTGCTTTGGTGTCACTTCTACTCTGTAGGGAATTGGAACATTAGTTCGTTTTGCTACTTTTTCATTCCCGAACTAGAAGTGTGGGGATCGAACTACTTGAAGGCACATTAGTGTTCACTTTCTTAAAACGGGCATAGAATGGTTTGTATGCTTGACATTCGACATAGAACAAGGCATCACGACTTTTCCTTTTGCACCTAAGGATTCGGGACATGTTGCTATTAAACATTCTATCGGTTCTTGAGATCATTTGGCTTGAATGCACGCAAACCTAATTTCACCGTCAAGAGGTTTATTTATAAAATCCTCTTCCACAATCTCAGAGACATTCTAAACTATCCTTAAGGTGAGCACAATAGTTGTGAAACACAGTTCATTATTCCTAAGATGAGGAGGAATGTATTTAATGAATACAAGATATTTGCGCCTAAGGATGACTTTGATGCAACATTCTCATTGAAAACTAGTGGCGGTTCCCTTTCTCGACTCCTCGATTCTCAATTTTTTTGTAAAGACGTTATTTTTCGTTGTTTTTGTCACGAGTGACTTTCATTGAATCATATAACTCTTTAAAGTGTCGTTTAACTTTTCATTTTCTTCTATAAAACTTTCGTTTTCCTTTTGTAAAGCATTAACTAGGTTTTGAAGATGAAAAGTTTGAGAATACCGAGAATCTAAAGAGGAGGCATTTGGGAGCCATCACATTGTTCTTTTCACCTTTTAATTGAGAGATTTGGGCTTTCAACTTTTCGATCGTGTTACAATGATCTTGAATCTATTCGTCACGTTTGTTTATCTCGAAAAGCGCATCAAACTACGGAACATTTGAGGATGTCTTGATATTTGAGGTTTTGACATTTTCTTTAAGATGTTGATATTTTAGTTGTAAATCAAAATGTTCAACTTCTAGTTTAGAAAAATGTTTTACCAAATTATCATGATCATCCTGATCAATTTTCTCACTTAGTTCTGAGTTTTTGTTTTCAAGCTCAATGACACGATCATGGGAAACCTTCAATGCAATAGATAATTGATGAAATCAAGAAGTAGTAATAGAGTGCTTAGTAACAGTATAAAACACATCTTGAGCAACACAACTAGAAATCAAATTCTCATTTAAGATGTGCAAGTTCTTTCTTTCAACTTCATTATATTTGAGTTCCTGTTCATAATCATTGACTTCAACTATCATTTCATCAAATTCCTTTTCCATTTCTTTAATATCTGAATTTATCCCTTTTTGAAGACTCTCAAATTGACCTTTTAATTGTTTGAAGAAAGGCATGAACTCAGTTAAATAACATTCTTTAGTTTGCTCAAAACCCCTTTCCCCCTCAGTTATCCCAGATGATTTTCAAAAATAGAGTCCGAGTTATTTTTCAAATCAATTAGTTTTCAAAAATAGAGTCCTCACAAAGTATAGTTCCACCACACCGTTTTCAACTTGCTCCCTAATGAAATGATGTCAAATGTCGATGTGCTTTGCTCTTGAGTATTGTACGTTGTTGCACGATAGAGCAATAGCACTTTTATTATCACAGTACAGAGGAATTTTGTTGAATACAAGGCCATAGTCAGATAATTGGGATTTCATCCATAAGATTTGAGCACAGCACGATGACATGGAAATGTATTCAGCCTCTGTAGATGAAATAGAAGTACTCATTTACTTCTTTGAAGACCAGCTCACAAGCTTATCACCCAAAACCGAGCACCTCAGGGCGTATTTTGACGAGTATCTTGACATCCTGCATGATCAAGATCTCGCATAGGCGGTTAGTGACATACCGGTGTCCTTGGTACCAAAGTCCCATATTGATGGTTCCTTGGAGATACCGAAAGACCGTTTAATCGCTTCAAGGTGCCTTTTGGTAGGCTTAGCTCGATATCTAGCACACATGCAAACAATGAACAAAATGTCTTGTCATCTTGGTGTGAGGTACATCGAGGATCCAATCATACTACGATATTTTGTTTGGTCTACCATGATCCCGAGTGGTCCTCATCCGCTTTAGTACGCCTATCATGGGAGTGTCAACAAGGTCACTAGAATCAAATCCAAATTTCTTTAAGATCTCATTTGCATATTTAGATTGATTTATAAAATGCCTCCGAGACTTTGTGATATTTGTAATCCCAAGAAAAATGACATTTGTCCCATCATTGACATTTGAAATTTGGAACCCATTTCATTTGAAAACGATCACATTCATTGGGGTCGGTTGAGGCAAAGATGATATCATCAACATATATTTGAACGTGAATTAAATGTTTGCTCGACTTCTCGGTGAACAATGTCGGATCAATCGCTCCTTTCTTTGAATCCAAGAGATAGAAGAAACTTTGATAGCGTATCATACCATGCCCTTGGAGCTTGCTTCAAGCCGAAAAGCCTTCTTCAAGCGATAGACATGAGTAGGATGCTCGATTCACAAAACCTTCCGGTTGGGCGGCGATACGACTTCTTTAAGATCTCCGTTAAGAAAAGCCATTTTTACATCCATCTGATAGACAATCATGTTCTTACTTGCAGCATTAGCAAGGAAGATTATGATCGCCTAGATGCGTGCCACAGGAGCAAATGATTCTTCAAAGTCAATACCTTCCTCCTGACGGTATCCTTTTGCAACCAACCTAGCCTTGTTCTTTAATACATCGCCATGCTCATCAAGCTTCACTTTGAAGATCCACTTTAGAGCAATAATCAAAGCACAATCTAGAGCAGGTACTAATTCCCATACATTAAGTCGATCAAACTCATGAATTTCTTCTTGCATGGCATTGAACCAGCTTTCTTCATTCATGGCAGTTTTAACATCTTTTGGTTCGACCTTAAAGAGTATGGAGTTGAAGAAGCACCATAAGGCATCGGTTGCAAGTTTTTTCCGTGTGGATACTGGACGAGAGAGGTTTCCAATGATGTTGTCCAATGGATGATCATGTGTCCATTTTCTAAGATGTTCATGTGGTTGTTGTTGAGGAACTGAAGTAGCAAAGTCTGTATCTCTTGATGATGATGGTTCTGATGATGATACAGGAGCAAATATGTTCTCAAAGGGTTCATCTTTTGGAAGAGCAAAAGGGTTTTCATCATCTGTAATGGCAGCAACATTTCCATTGTGTACACTCGATGATTGATGATTTGTTGATGAGACAGAGTGATCAGCAGCAGGCGCTTCTTGACTTAATGACATTGAAACAAGGGTTAACTTCATTGATAAGGATAGAGGGCCTCGCTGATGGAACCGACATATCATTAGCAATTGGCTCATAGTGTTCATCAAACATTGGATCAAATAATTTCTTCAAATCATCTTCTAAAGGAGGTACATAAGGAGTTCTTTGGTGAGGGTTAGAAACAAGAGTAGAACTGATAGGACTACTTGAAAAAGTTTGACATGCGGGTCCAGAACTGGATTGTCCTGGAGCCATTTGACCGGTCAGCTCATCGAACGTAACGTGAATTGTTTCCATGATATTTCGGGTTCTCTTGTTGTAGATTCGGCATCCTTTTCTGTTTGGTGCATAACCTACAAATACTCCAATGTCCGCTTTAGCTTTTAGTTTACCTAAATCATGACCATCATTAGTTGGGTAACATAAAGCACCAAACACACGAAGGTAGGATAGATCAGGTTTTCATTTATGGACAAGTTCATATGGAGTTTTTCCATAAGAGGTGTGAATAAGGGAATGATTTTGGGTGTAGCAAGTAGTGGCAATGGCTTCAGCCCATAGTAACATTGGAACCTTTGAATAAATTAGCATTGTTCTTGCGGCTTCTACAAGAGTTTGATTTCGTCTTTCAACTACACCGTTCTGTTGAGGAGTTCATGGAACACTTCTTTGATGACTGATTCCAACACTTTCATAAAACTGAATTAAGTCTTTGTTAACAAACTTTTTGCCATTGTCTGTTCGAACAATTCTAACAGTATTGTTGAGTCGAACACAAGTCGTTTGATAAGTTTGATGATGACATCTAGAGTTTCATCCTTTGTCCTCAAAAACTTTACCCAAGTAAATCGAGTAGTCATCAACCACTACTAGAATGTATTTCTTCCCATTAATTGTTTGCACTCTCATTGGTCCGCATAGATCCATATGAAGTGTATGAAGAACTTCCATTCTCGAGTTTGTGGGTTTTGGTTTGTGGGCATATTTTGTGCTTTTTCCCAATTGGCAAGTGAACAAAGATGATCTTTTCATACTTTAACTGGGTAATCCTCTTACTAAGTATTTTCTCGAAAGATTGTTTATCGTACCAAAGTACAAGTGATTGAGACGACGGTGCCATAGCCATGACTTAGTTTTGGAAGCCTTTGACAACAAGCGATGGGTGAAGATTTCATCATATCTTCGATAGAGATGGTGTATAGGTTTGAACCACGAGTTCCTATGAGAAGTTCCACACCATCAAGTTCTCTAACAAAGAAAGTATGTTTTTCGAAAGCCACTTCCAAATCGAGTCACGTAATTGTCCGACGTAAAATAGATTATGTCCAAGACCTTCAACATAATATACCCGAAATCATACTATCTCCAACCACGTAATCACCATAACCCATAATAGCACCAAAATGATCGTTTCGAATCTCACGGCCCAATGAATTTGCTCACGAAGTTCATGAGCCGTGACCGGTCTCCAAATATATGCTTGGAACAACCTCGAGTCCAGTACCACGAGCGATTTAAACGATCTGCGGTTAAACACATACAAGAATGGATAATCGGATAATTGGGATCCCCATGCAAGAATGGGTTCCATTTGGTTAGTAACAATGATTGGAACACCCACATCAAGTAGAAGCAATGGAATCATTAAAATAGATGCGTGCTAGTGTCCATATTTGACCTATTCAAAGTATGTTCACTTCTTAAGGAATAGTTCTACCATTAGGCATCCTTTTCTAGTGGGCATTGACTTAGCAAATTTAGGGCAAGACTCATTAACCTTACGCCCATTAGGTATCCATTGATAACCTATATTACTAAATTTCCTTCTGTGGGTTTCCTTTGCTTTCTAACTTTCTTTTGCCTTTGCCTTTTTGCCTTCTTAGCTTGAAATTTATCATTAACAATTTTAACTGGGCATTTAACAACATTAGACAAATCATTCACACCACATTCATGATTAGTAACAGAATTCAAGCAATCATCAGTACATGGTTTACAGGTAGTAGCAGAGTTTGAATTAATTACAGTATGCTTATAGCTAATACTAGAATCAACACGATTCGTATTATTCAAATTCTCCCTAAGGTGGTCTTCTAATTTCTTCCACTGAGCATTCCTAGCATGCAAGGTCCTATCATTCTTTGTGTTGCCTTGAGGCTTTGACCCGCTTGCTTTGGTGTCACTTCTTACTCCTGTAGAGGGAATTGGAACATTAGTTCGTTTTGCTACTTTTTTCATTCCTGAACTAGAAGTGCAGGGATCTGAACTACTTGAAGGCACATTAGTGTTCACTTTCTTAAAACTGGGCATAGAATGGTTTGTATGCTTGACATTCGACATAGAACAAGGCATCACAGCTTTTCCTTTTGCACCTAAGGATTCAGGACATGTTGCTATTAAACATTCTATCAGTTCTTGAGATCATTTGGCTTGAATGCACGCAAACCTAATTTCTCTGTCAAGAGGTTTATTTATAAAATCCTCTTCCACAATCTCACAGAGACATTCTAAACTATCCTTAAGGTGAGCACAATAGTTGTGAAACACAGGTTCATTATTCCTAAGATGAGGAGGAATGTATTTAATGATCACGAGATATTTGCGGTCTAAGGATGACTTTGATGCAACATTCTCATTGAAAACTAGTGGCGGTTTCCCTTCTCCCGACTCCTCGATTCTCAATTTTTTTTGTAAAGACGTTATTTTTCGTTGTTTTGTCACGAGTGACTTTCATTGAATCATATAACTCTTTAAAGTGTCGTTTAACTTTTCATTTTCTTCTATAAAACTTTCGTTTTCCTTTTGTAAAGCATTAACTAGGTTTTGAAGATGAAAAGTTTGAGAATACCGAGAATCTAAAGGAGGAGGCATTTGGGAGCCACCACATTGTTCTTTTCACCCTTTAATTGAGAGATTTGGGCTTTCAACTTTCTCGATCGTGTTACAATGATCTTGAATCTATTCGTCACGTTTGTTTATCCGAAAAGCGCATCAAACTCGGAACATTTGAGGATGTCTTGATATTTGAGGTTTTGACATTTTCTTTAAGATGTTGATATTTTAGTTGTAAATCAAAATGTTCAACTTCTAGTTTAGAAAAATGTTTTACCAAATTATCGTGATCATCCCGATCAATTTTCTCACTTAGTTTCGAGTTTTTGTTTTCAAGCTCAATGACACGATCATGGGAAACCTTCAATGCAATAGATAATTGATGAAATCGAGAAGTAGTAATAGAGTGCTTAGTAACAGTATAAAACACATCTTGAGCAACACAACTAGAAATCAAATTCTCATTTAAGATGTGCAAGTTCTTTCTTTCAACTTCATTATATTTGAGTTCCTGTTCATAATCATTGACTTCAACTATCATTTCATCAAATTCCTTTTCCATTTCTTTAATATCTGAATTTATCCCTTTTGAAGACTCTCAAATTGACCTTTTAATTGTTTGAAGAAAGGCATGAACTCGGTTAAATAACATTCTTTAGTTTGCTCAAACCCTTTCCCCCGGTTATCCCAAGAGGTGTGATTCTCTTCTTACAAGTTTTTTCAAAATCAACAAACGGTGATAAATGACATATAGGTGATTAAGGTCTTGCTATTAGTGGCAATAGATCTAGGAACTAGATGCATTGGTGTATTTGGAGGATACATAGTAGCTACATGCATTTTCCTAAGGGAGTGTTTGTTTCAACAAGTACATTAACTTTTAACTTATCCATGTCTTTCTTCCAAAAGATGCATTCGGGGGTTAATTGAGTTTGAGGCTTAAACATGTTCAAGGATATCCAATTTTCCTTAGTGTAATCATGGGGTTTGATCGTTATGTTTTTATCTTTACACGCAGGATCGTTAAGCTTCTTATTCATTTTCTCCTAGATGCATCATCTAGTTTTCTATCTTCCTCAATGCACTCAATGCAACTAGGTTTCGTCTAGGTTTAAGAATCTCATTGCCATCATAGATTACATTTTGAGCGACTTTTGTTATCTTACCATACTCGTGGTTGGGATCCTTTATAATGGGGATACTATGCTTATCACGAGAACTCTATGCTTAGTGATCATGTGAGCGTCTTTATAATGGGGACACTATGCTTATTGCTGAGAACTCTATGCTTAGGGATCCTTTATAATGGTATTCCCTTGTACGTACAACTTATTTTCAAGCTTGTTTTTCAAGGTTTTTAGATTAGAAAAATCATTCAAAAGTTTTGATTCCTTAGCACTGAATTCTTGCTTAAACATTTTAACATTTTCTTGAAGTTCTTGTTTTTGCTTAGCAGTTTTAGAAAGCTTTTCTTGTAAGGATTTTAACTGTTGTTTTAAAACTTCTTCTCTAAACTTACTTTTTCTAATAGTTATACGCATTTGGTCATCCATTTCTCGCTCACGGTGGTTAACTCAAACTTAGCACTGTTCATAAATAGCAACTTGTTCTTTATAGGCATTCGATTCGAAACAACAGAATCATCATGGGCACATGCGGTGTATTCATTAAAAATATAGTCATCATTGACTGCAGAAGATGCATCACTTGGTACAGTCTCACTTTTACTTTGTTTCACATATTGATCATATGGGACAACATTGATATTACCCATATTTTCAATATCTTACTCAAAAGTTTCAGATTGACTATACTTTATCATGTATCTTTTGCTCATGAACATCATCGTATAGTTTTAATACCTCCGAGATGATTGATTCTTTGGATGGACCAGCTTGCTTAGATGATGAGGCTTTAGGAGAGACCATTGGAGAAATGCTAGCCATGAAAATTGTTTGTGCAAGAGGTTCATCATCGACGTCGAGTCGTATGCATCACAATCACGACTTGAAAGGCATTCGATGATTTCGACCTATCTCCCGAATTGGTTGCTCATCCACATCTCGCATCATATGTCTTGGCATTGCCTCTCAAGAAGAAACAACAACTCCTCTTCATCCAAAGTCGCACCATTATCCCGAGCTTGCACGAGCAACATCTTGTATCTCAAGTATTACGCATTCGTGGACGTTTTGGAGATGTGCAATTCCTTGCTATGTGTCCATCACCACCACAGCTTGTAGCACTTAATTTTCTTTGCTTGTCCTTGATTTCCATTCCTTCCCGATTCGATTTCCACATATCCTCTACCAACTCCACCTCTTCCTTGTTCGTCTGTCTTTCTTGAACCGGCCGCACCATAACCTTCCCATCTCGACAATGGCTTGATTGTGTGGATTGGATGTCGCTCGAGGTTGTTGTTGGTGTGTGGGAGAGAGTTCATGTTTTGACTAATCATGAGAGCCAGTTGATTAATGAAGTTTCCATCACGCATCAAGATCAACTTGTTTGAACATTGGATCGGGAATGAGTTTGTGATTACCATTACCTATGGGTATAACTTAGAATCTTTGGTAGTAATTCCCACATTTGTGTAAAAGGCGGTTGAATCATTTGATGAGCTTGTCTCTCCCCGGTTGGTTTTGAACCGATCAAGAATCCTTTTTCAAACATAGCATGCCTCTCATTCGAAAAAGGAATGCATAGAGTTGCTCATAGTTTGTATTCTTCAATCCTTTTGTTAGCTTCACGAGGTGACAAACTTGTGCCATTCGGGATTCATGTTGTTCACAAACTTTGAGTTCAAATTGAATGTTTGGCATGGTCATTTTGATGTTCCTCATGTCATTCACAAGCTTATGGAATCTCACGTATTATTCATAGACACTCTCATCTGGTTTCATTTTGAAGTGCTCAAACTCATCATACAGTTGTGATTCTCTGTCTTCCTTGGTTAATTCAGAACCCGAGAGAAGTATTTTGACATTATCCCAAACTGCCTTGGCTTCAGTGTTGTGATTGATAAGCTTGTAGATATCTTTTGGAAGACCCTGAAGAATAATGTTAGAAGCCTTGATATCAGCATCGAATCTCTTTTTCTCCTTATCACTGAGCTCATCATACATCTTTGGTCTGTCCATTCCATAGATCATTGTTCCATCTGCAGCAGATGATCAATTAAGTCTCTTGTAGTCTCAACCGATAAGGTCCTTCATCAATGGATTTGAGAATGTTGACCCATTTTCCTTTCCAAGACAAGACAATCGGATTCGTTGAGCCCATGAGTCATAATCGCCTCATCAAGCATAGGTGGACGAGTATCCGATCCACCGCTGAACGCCCTCGCCACGTAAGAAACGATATTAGGTGCGATGTTTGACATGATTACAAGCTCTACGGGATTTTACTATTCCTTGAGTTAAACCGGAAATTGATTCTTTCACGGGATTTTACTAAACCAAAAGAACAACCGTAAGAATGTAGCACGAAGAAGTAACAAGACTTAATAGACAAGTAGCTAAACAATCAACTCACTTGGTTATCAACTCGCAAACCACCCAACTCGCTTAAAGAAACAAGTCGCTTAAAGAACCAACTCGCTTAATGAAACAAGTCGCTTAAGGAATCAACTCGCTTAATAGCCAAGTCGCATATAGAGACAACTCGCTTAATAGCAAGTCGCAAATGACACAACTCGCTTAACCACCAAGTCGCTAAACTAACTCGCTAGCTATACAACTCGCTTAATAGCCAAGTCGCTTTAGAACTCAAGTCGCTTAAAGAAACAAGTCGCTTAGAACCCAAGTCGCTTAAAGAAACAACTCGCTTAGAACCCAAGTTGCATAAAAAGTCAACTCGCTAAATAGCCAAGTCGCATATACCAACTCGCATCCAGTAACAAAGCAACTCGCTTCGAAGAAACAAAAGTCCGAGACTCAACTCGCTTAGAACCCAAGTTGCATAAAAAGTCAACTCGCTAAATAGCCAAGTCGCATATACCAACTCGCATCCAGTAACAAAGCAACTCGCTTCGAAGAAACAAAAGTCCGAGACTCAACTCGCTTTGTACAAAGTTCACAAATAACCACTTTATCAATCAAAAACAACCAAACCACAATGATTTAAGCCTTCCAATTCAAAACATAAACACATATGATGATCCTAAACACAAAAGTACAAGCAAATTTCAAACTTTAACACTAGAACTTGTCCAAATGATTCAAACTCTCCTAAACACTTAATACCTCAAAAACCTTATGAAATCCACCAAAACAAAGAGCATGAAAGATGAGTGATCAAACCATGGCTCTTGATACTAATTGTTAGTTATTGGATTTCACAAACACACTAAACCATAATCACATGTGGCGTTAAATATGTTTAGAGAGAGAAAGTTCTAGAGAGAGAAAGGGAAGAGAGTTGGGAACTATGTGAAACAAAGAAAAATGGTATTGAAGCTCCAACCCTGTACCTTGGAAGGTAGAGGGTATTTATAGTGTCTTACAAATAAACGCCACCTACGGGCTGTGGATCAGGCATACAGTGAGTAAAGACCCGTCCGTCCTCCACGGTGTTACAACACAAACTACTTGCTAACATAACATGACTACGACTACGAGATTTCTAACGAATACATATACTTGAGGTGACCGACTTTTAACGACTGAATTTTCTAATTCCTAACAAGTCCGGTGATTTTCAAATTTAAGTCCAATTTATTTTCAAAACAAATATTTTTCCATTTTTCAAAACAATATCAGTTAAAAATTGTTTAAAGAAAATGGTATAATCACAATTATCCCGCACAAAGATACGTTAGGTGGTTGAGTACATACATTGATGTTTGTTGTAGGGCTTGGAAGAAAACCGTCTGGCGATGCGGTGAGACTTCTTACGTTGCATTTTAATTCCAACTTAGGTCAAATTTAAGCTCCGTTTCTTCAATCACTTAGAAGAAAAACCATCTGGCGATGCAAGTGAGACCTCTTAAGTTGCATTTATGCCAACTCTTCATAAGTCCAATTAAGCTCCATTTCTTCATTTGTCAACCCAAGATATAGTTACCCTTTCCTTTTGGCATCCAATCATCTTCAATTATGGGATCCGGATCGGGAACATTCTTATATACCAATATACATGCATACGTTAGTGAACACACATACAGATATATGATGGTCGACATCACCCAAACAACAATCGACTAGTTCAAGTCAATTCAACATATCAATCAGTTCATATAAGGTATGGGAATAATGTGTTCATCAAACTATAATCATCTAATCCTAACAATCACATCCTAGAAACCTAGTCCTTCAACATAGGCAATTATATATTTTAATTAAGCACGAGGATAATTAAGAAAGTTCGTTAGATGATGTAAATTTGAAAACATTCTCCCCTCAACCAATGACTTATTTTTCCGAAAAGGTTAAAAGCGTGAAGTCATTGATTGAGTTTTCAATTTATAAACATTCTAAACCGATTGTTTTCAAGGAACTCATTTTCCACCAATTGTTAAAACAAATATTTTCTCAAGAATTTTAGAAGGAAAATATTTGAGTAGGAACAATGATCCTTCGACATACTTTCCTCATTTTGTTTTAGGATAAGTGCACGAGATTTAAGAAAATTATTTTAGGGCAACACTTTCCTTCCTTGAAGAACGGTTGCTATCAAAATAATAGCAAACCATTGTTTAAGCACGGGTTCTGATCGAAATAACGCAAGCCATAATTTGAAGCCCGGTTACAATTTGAAATAATCGTAAGCCATATTTTTAGACATGTTTTGGAAAAGAATATTTACACCTCTCGCTCGAACTTCGTCTATGGTTCCGTGCCATTATTGAATGACATTTCTAAGACCGCAGATGTTATCGATATCAGAAGACATGTCTTTGAAAAACATACTTTTGGCATTTTTCAAATTTTCTGATTTTTATGGGTTTTTGAAGATTTTATATTTTTTCTATTTTGTTTTCCTGGTTTTATATTTTTGTATCTGGTTTTTAATAAATATATACAAAGATAGAGAAGATGATATAGTTAAAGAAGATGATGATACATGTACCAAGATAAGGATATCGAGTAGCCCCGTTGTAGAGGATGGAAGTCATCATCTCTTAAACATTCACCACCAAAGCTTCCGAGGCTCTTGCATTGAAGAAAGAAATTGAACCATCTAAAAGTGAGACTTTGGCAGCTTTCCCCCAAACCGAAAATCCTATAACTGAGCAGATTCAAAGCTCTATTTCAAGCTTTCATTAGCCAGCTGCACAGAGAAGCACACCATTATCATAAATCCCGCTGCTCCTTTTAAGAACGATAATCGAGATTCTCTATTCGGGGTTATATCATCAACAATAACAGCAACGTATCATTCCACTCATAAATAATCTTCTCAAATTTCATAACCACTGAAGTCTGATGCAATCCATTCCAAAAGGTGTCAAGAGACCACTTCCCCCAAGTAGAAGAATTGATGCATTCAGTCTCTTAGACTAGAGCTCACGAACCCGAATACACATACCCGAAGACAAAGAAACGTATACCATCGAAGTAGCAGATTAAGTCCAATAGCCAAAGAGTAACCCCGATGTATACTTTTCTCTCCCTTAAAGAGAGTGTATGAAGCTCAAGAACCCGAAGTACCCAAATGCCCAAAGAGAGAATAACCGATAACATTGAAGAAACAGGTCGAATCACTGATTATCTCTGTGGATGACAATCTCTGCGGATGTCAACTTCGGAATAAGTGATTATATCTCTGAATCACTGATTAAGCCCTCAAGTGGAATAGCTGAGCATCCCCAATGTACACAATCTCTCTCCCCTGATGATTACGATAGCATCGAAATCATCAAACAATTGTGTACCTCTTTTATCTTCAGAAACTTTCTCTAACATCTCTTCCCCCACATAGTTGGAATAAACACTAAACGCCATGAGTCAAACCTTAAGTTTCTCTGCGGTAATAACATTTGTCTTCCAGGGATATCTTCAATTACTTAGAAGTATTAAGTTCATCAAGTTTACTCTCGCTTAGATACGTGTCTCCTTCCCTTTCTTTGGTTTTGATACTTGTAATCAAGAAAACATTATAAGCCCAAATACTTGAAATCGATGAGAAGATCGCTTGAAGTCTTTGTGAGAATCAACTTGCTAAAGAATGTGAGCAAGTCTAATTGGGGATTAAATTCGACATTTCACTCTCCCCCAACTATTGCTCTCCCCTAAACCGACGATCTGTTTGATAAATGCCCAGATTAAGAAGAAGTCTTTGGATAATCAAATGCAACTCGTCTTTAGTCTTCTAACATGCAGAAAATGTAGAACCGATTTGAGACTCGACCTTCTTCAAGATTGTCCGGTTGGGGAATAAATAGTTAACATCTTCAACTCACCAAATGCATTCCGTTAACTTTGAAATAGCAAACCCTTAACTAAAATCCTCCCAATCAAACAAGAACAGAGATGTTCATCAAAGAAATCACCAAAGAACTAGAAGCACTTTGTCATTAAACTCATCGGTCAGATGAAGATGTCAACCAATGGCTCTTAAAAAGAAACTCCATGTAAAGATGACCCGATAAGAAGAAGCTCGGTTCTTACATGAGTTTGGAGCCATATGACCATTAATTCTCAGAAATCAATCAACCATACAGTAAATTCACACTTTTTCTCCCCCTCAAGAATTGCATACGGAGTTGCCATTCTTGATTAAATAAGTGAAATCATCCAAACGTAGTCTCTTCACACTTCTCCCTCGCAAAATTAGCACATGATGTCACCATCGTCATTATAGTTGAGCAAGTGGAATAAGAAAACAATCATCGGTAGTTCGGTTCAATTGATGAATTAGCGCATGGAAAAAGTATGAAGCATGTTGATGAGAATGCTCATAATAGAGAAGATTTCTCTTCTTCAGAAGATAAAGGGCACTGAGTACACTTTTCTTTTCTTTAAAGTTCGAGGCTTGAACTGTAGTATTCAAACATCATAGCCGAAAGAATATCAAGATTGAGTTACTTGAACCCGTGAGTTATGAGATATCAATCCATTTGTAATCCATACTTTAAGCCAGTCCATGTAGTGAAGGATTGAAGTATCTGCAACAGAGTAAGGACTACCTGCACTAATATTACAAACTTGATCGCATATATTTTGGTTAGTGACATTAGTATCCAAACCCTTTGGGGTTTCATAGGTAACCTTGATTTTGTCATCGGTAAACAACTTTCCGGTAGGTATTCACCTAAGTCCAGTATCCTTAAACATTCTACCAGACGGCATCCACTTATGGCAAGGTTTACGATTGTTGATATTCTTATGCAAATTGGAAGACTTATCATTATTCCTAGACTCCAAAGATTTAGCAGTTTGGATCTATCTAGACCAAGTTTTAGGTTTTTTTTTTGCATTATAACATGTTGAACCTTAGCCATGAAGGTAGTCTTAGTGGATTGTACCTTGGCATGTGAATTAGGAAAATGTTTCTTATGTGGAAAAGACTAAGAATTTCTAGTTTTGTTTTCTACATGCTTAGCATTCTTATGCTCATAACTACTCTTAGATGCACGCCAATCCCTAGTCTTTTGAGTGTTCCTAGGTAGTGGTTTACAACTACTAGCAGTGCCTTGAAATCTCGTAGAATTCCTCACCCTAGGTCTTGCACCTAAAATTCCATCTTTTTGAATTTGTGCCTTTTTCCTAGCTTTTTCTAGATAATAGTTCTTCCACAAGTCATTCATATCAAATGAATTATGGGTTTTAATGCTTGGTTTTGACACTATTTTTAAACTAATCCTAGAGGTGATGGGAGTAGAAGTGGCTACGTGTTGAGAGTTAACGGAGCTAGAAGCCTTATTCTTAGGTAACTCTGGTGAAGTGACTGGTTTTGACAAAACTTGTTTCTCATCAACTTGGGAGGCAAACCGTGTTTTTGAAAATTTTGGTCTTTTGGATATAAACGCAGAGGGTCGCCTAACAATGGACCGGTTTCTAATGGGATGAGCTTGGTTTCCCAAGGTTGATGGTTTTGTAAACTTAGTGTTCACACTTTTCCCTACAGTTTTCCTAAGCTCATTTTTTAAGGCAACAATAGCGAAACTCTTTTCCTGTAGTTGAGCTTTGAGTTCATCAATTTTTGCTATCAAAGAGTTTGTTTGCTCCATTGACTTAGCTCTATCTTCTTTGACAGAGTCACTTAGTTCTATGTGATGCATTCTCAACGACTCATTTTCCTTTAGTAATTTGGCCACACAAACCGCTAATACATCATTTCTCATTTGAATATCATCAATAGTATTAAAATCAGAATTACTTGTAACCAAATTACTTTTCACATGCATATTAGAAATATGTTTCTTCAAATTGTTGATAGTTGACTCTTTGTCTTGAAGTCGAGCTTTTAAAGTGTTAATTTCAAAAGTTCATGTAATTTGAAAGTTCAGATTTTTACATGGTTTGTTAAGTTAAAACTTTCTTCTTTACTCTATATCGTAATTTCAAGTGAAATGCAATGTTTTCAAGTTTTGAGAATTTGTTTGAAAGTTCATCTAAAGCCTTTTGTCAACCATATCATTTGTTTTGAAATTATTAGACTCATCCTCAACCAAGGAACATTTATCGTAATCATGTTCAAGATTAAGATCGGATGTTTAGGTACATTAGCGGATGCACTATATTGAAGCAGTTAAGGGTACCTCATCACATGACACCGCTCAATTTACGTCCGATATCCGCATCCACATCATGTGTAACAAGAGTCACCGGACCGGGTCGTGTCAAGCTTATCTATCTCGAGCCTCGTATTCGGTGTCAATCGATCCATCATCCGGTGCTTTACCCGACTCATCATTATTTGTTGTCTCGACATTCTCGCATTCAAAGAACACCCGATTCTTCAACAAATACATTACCCAACTTATCACAACAATCTCTCAATCGCACGAGACACTCATCCACTTTTTCATCCGTGTCGAGTAACTTCCTCAATATACTTCTCCACATTATCCATGAGATGGATAAGTGTCTCTATGAATACGCTAATTTCCATTCCGGTGTGTTTCTTGAAAGACACTTCATCATGTCTTGATCATAATCGATGTAAATTCCCACCGATGATGACTAAAATTGTTTGTGGATCACCGAAGTGCAAGACTGGAACTATCCTTTTGAACCTTTTCTTTATCAAGTTGTTGTTCCAATTTTCTAAGTTCAACAAAGAAGTTTCTAGTCGGTGTAGGTAAATCCCGACGGAAGATGGCACTACATGTTTGATCCCTAATTGTGGACAAAAGTCAGACGAGGTAGAGTGAAGTAACGGATAAGGTTCAATGTTACTTTCCATTAGCATGGCTTTTGTAGCCTAAAGCGGTGAAATTCTCTCTTTAGATTTCGAACACGGAGATCTCACATCCTCATTGCTTAATTCAATCATCTTTAATCGATCGATGTAGCATACATTATCATTGTTGTCCACAGTATCATACGCTTTAAGCACTTACAAATCACCGGGTGAGTAGAGTAAGACATGATGTGGTAGAATGCACGGATTTTACAAGTCTATGATTTAAACCGAGAAATAGAATCTTCGCGGATTTTACTAAAATCAAGACCAAACCGTTAAGCAATGACCAATGGAATGTGTTAAGATGATCGATGGATCGACACAATGATAGACAATTGTGTGATAGGACATATGATTGTTTGTAGGATTAGAGATGTTGTCGGTTGAGATTTGGATTGGTTTATGCCCGTTTTACTAAGAAATTTAGGTCTAAAACATAAAAACCTTAATAACTTCTGTTCGGAGCGATAATTTAGGCCTCGAATATTGACCCAAATGAATTGGCGTGCCATTCTCCTCGTTCTCACGGTCGTTTTGATGGGTAGAACGCTGAAAACGGAGTTACTGGTTCAAAAGTTATGGTCGTTTGAAGTTTTATCGGGAAAAGTCAACAAAACGCTATGAAGACAAGTCGCTAAGTCACCAAGTCGCTAAACACAAGTCGCTATGAAGCTACACAGTCAAGTGGCTAAAGAGAAACTCGCTAAGGTCCAAGTCGCTAACACCAAGTCACTAAGAATACTAAGTACAAGTCGCTAACAAAATTGAAAGCAAGTCGGTAACTTCACCAAGTCGCTAGCCGTAGTGGAGAATCCACTAAGTTGTATTGTTTGTCAGCTTGTCTCAATAGACAAGTCTCTAGGACCAAATCGCTAACAATTAACACTACAACTCACTACCTTTTACTGAAGCAAGTCGCTACAATGAAAAACACTACGAGAACCAAGTCGCTAGCAAGAAAAACTTCAAAAACACACTTTTCAATCCAAACCAAGCTCAACCACGTTGATTCAAGCTTACCAAATCAAAACCCAAGCACTTACAATGGTTCTAAACACAAAAGTACACCCAAAATTCAAACTTTAACACTAGAAATGATCCATATGATGCAAAACCACTAAACTTTTCAAACTTAAAACCATCTAAAACCACTAGAAATCCAAGGATATGTAAAGAGATGATCAAACCATAGCTCTTGATACCAATTGTAGGATATTGGATTTCACAAACACATCATAACATAATAATATTAGGCATATGGTTTAAGAGTTTAGAGAGAGAAAGTAGAAGGTGGGAGCCTTTCTAGAGAGAAAGTAAACAAAGAAAGAAAGGTTAGATTGAGTGAAAGGTCCAACCCTCTACCTTGGGAGGTAGAGGGTATTTATAGTTTTACATAATACGTCCTCCTTCGGACTGTGGATCAGGCATACAGTGGGTAAAGACTCGTCCGTCCTCCACGGTGTTACACTACGCTAAACTAAACTAATAACTAGCTAATAAACTGATAAATAACATAAATAAAGATATGTCTACGAGCTAACTTATGCTAGATTATATTTGGGGTGACTGATACTTTACTTATGGAATTTCCAATTCCTAACACTTTTTCATCATTGGATAGTGATCAAAATTTCTCAATCTTAAAGGGCATTTGGTAGGCTACATCATCGGTCTCATCCTTGAATCTCACTATTCCTAACGACGGATCATAAGTCATCCTGGTGTTTTCTATGAAAGGATTTCCTAGAATAACGTGGGACAAGCTAGGATCTATGGTCGTACTAATATCATTCACAACAATGAAGTCCATAGAAAAAGTGAAACTTCCTACATAAACGGGAAATCCCTTAACTTTACCAAGAAACTTGCAACTAACCCTAGGATTACCGGGGTCTTGCCTAGTTGGGATAGGCTTCTTTATTACCCAATTATAGTAGGTGCTAGTCATGATATTTATCGGGGACTTGCGATCAATGTAGGCCTTTGCCACAAAAAGGTGTCCTATGTAACATGGTATGTTAAGATTCCAAGGGTTCCCAATCTTGATCCTAGGGCTTCTCCTAACATACATGTGTGAGGCCTCGTACTAAGTGTGGGTAGCGAGAGTTCTTCTTATGTAGGAAACTTATTGAAATAGTCATTGCCTACTTCATCTAATTCCTCGGTTGTTTCATTCCTAGGAGTTTCACTAACCTCAAGTACCGTCTCATGGTTCGCTTCATCATTTGTTCTATTAGATTTCAAAAGGTGATGGTATTGATGAATTAAACGTGCTTAGATAACTTACTTGGGTCCTTAATCTCTACACGGAAGCTTTGAGTTGAGATAGCGTTAACCTTCCTATCACTATTGGTCATGGCTTTCGGAGGTTATCTATCTTCCTTTCCATCTCGGCTTGTTGTTGGTTAAACGGTCCGAGAGCTTAGCTATTTGAGCTTCTTGGGATGTGACTAGGTGTTGTATCATCCTTTCTATGTATTGTTGGTTAGGGTCGTGAGATGGGGCCATGAGAAATCATTAGATGTGAATTCTTTGGTTTGTCCCTAATTAAAGTCAGGCTTGCCCTTCCATGCTTCTCAAGGCCATTAAAAGTCCTATGTCCGGGTGTTGTAGGAATCTTCCTCCCGCTCCATTGGTACGCGAGGATACGTAGTCAACGGAAGCTTGTTCGGGAGTCTTGTGCAAGTGCGAAGTGTTACGAGGACCACTACATGGCTCACACAAGGAAGAAACTTTGTTCACTAGGCGTGAAGACTTAGGATTTTCATAGGAGCTCATTAGGAATTTAAATTGATCTTCAAGCTTGAGCATCCTACGGTTGGAAGATTATGAGTCAATGGGAGGCAAGGAGATTGCCTTTATGGTTTTGGGCAACTCACGAGGGTCGTCCCAACTTTCGTTGTCATAGAGAGCAAGGTCCTCTATTATCCCAGACGATTCTTCCGCGGTGAGATCACCAAGTTTTCCACCAGCCGCTTGGTCAATGGATCACTTAGTAGGAAGTTGACATGATCATAGAAGAGTTGGACTTGAAGCCAAAGATCAATTTTGTGATGAGGGACTCTATAGAGTAAGTCCTTGAATCAAGTTCATGCTTCGTAGAGAGATTCACCTTGACGTTGTTAGAACATCAAGATTTCATTCCTAAGTTTAGTAGTTCTCCCCGGTGGGAAAAATTGAGCAAGGAAACGAGAGGTGAGATCATCCCAAATTGAGATGGAGCCGTGGGAAGTCGCTCAAGCCAATTACTAGCTTGGTCCCGTAGAGAGAATTGAAGAGACGCATAACGCGTGGTCTCCCGAGTAGTAGTATCGAGGTCGATGGAATCGACGATTTTAAGGAAACCCTTAAGATGCTTATTAGGATCTTGAACGAAGTTCATGGAATGCACATCTATTTTTCACCAACCGAATGGTGTCGGATCGAAGGCCGTAGTTTGGGCTTGGTCGGGAAGCTCAATGGTGTTCCTATAGCCTAGGTGGCTTGGTCTCGAGTATTCACCAAGAGTACGGCCTCTTGGCGGGTCATTTGGTGGTGGGTTGATGAGTGGTGGTTGATTATCACCTTCCATGATGAAAAGTGATGGGATTACTAACAAAGGTCACGAAGAAGGGGGATAGACTACGAGGAAGCTAAAAAATGGGAAAAAAGCTTACTTGTTAGGAATCAAGCAAGGAAACCTAAACAAGGTAATCTAACTAGTTATTCTATTCCCCGCGCGTTCGGGGTCAAAGGAATTTCCTTTTCGTCGAGCAAGTTTTCAACACCTAGTCGATGAACCTAGTCGTTGTAGTTTAGTATTAGGGGTAAGCCTCGGAATTGATATCGTTCTCTGGGGAATAGGAATGCTAGTAAGAAGTTACTACGCTAAGGTTGGTGTTGAGGAAGATTATTTTTATCTTTTATATTTTTAGAAATTGAAAGGCACGAATCTCGGGGTATTGGAATTGGGGTTGGTATTTCACCGATTACTCTAATTATCTAATTATCTAATCTAAGGTGAGTGTAGTCTATGTCTATTGTTGTATGCTCTTATGATGATTAAAAATATGTTTACTTAGATGATATTACTCCCTAGTTATCTCCGATTGATGGTTGAATTGTCACGTCCTTATTCTTAACACGTTGTGTTTTCTAAGGTCGTAGGGTATGCGTTTATCCCTAACTCTTTGAATCTACCTAAGGTTAATGACTACAAAATCTCTAGGATTCATAAACTTAACACTAAGGTTATCTTTGGATATTTAGCCTACAATTCCACTAGTAACTATAAGCTAAGGTTCAACAAAGATTAATCAAGCATTAAAAACACAACGAATGACCTATCGCAATACTAGGTCAATCACAATTAAGATAAGAGACAACCAATCAATATTCAATACCTAGGTTTCATAGATCTAAGCAAACATACAAGTAAATTAGCCGGACATGGAAAACATGCAAGCATACACATAAACAATTGAAGACATAATTGAATTAATGAAGTAAATCACTTATCTTGTTGTAAAGTAGGCTATGGAACCCTAAGATATCGCCTAAGACGACCTATGTTCGGTTTAGGTTTTACTCCACAAAACTACCTCTCTAAAATACTAAAATTCGAATTCTATATATAGAGTTACAATATGTGACTTCATCTTTAATTGTGATGTCGTCGGATCGTCGCCATTAGGGTTTTGTCTTGACCACGCCAACTCGTGGACGGCGTCACTTATGCTCGTGACGCCGCTTTCGGCTTCAACCTTGACGTCGTCGAGATCAAATCTAGGCCGCCCCGAGTTGTGACGCCTACTCTTTTAAAACCTAATGCCGTCACTTGTAAAATAGCAATTTGCTCTCTCGAGTCATCTAAAGATGTGTCGCGACGACATCGCAATTAAGACGTGACGCGTCCCTTCAATTCCAGTAGCTTGAGTGTCTCGATTCTTGACTTTGGCCATTTTCTTCGTATATTCGCGCCTTTTCGTCCGAATAAGTGTCATTCCAGCAATTTGCCTTTAAGAGACCTAAAAATGAAAAGGAACGAAATTAAGTAGTAACGGATACAAAAGTGATCAATTTAGGGCTTAAATGACCCCTCAAAAGTGTACCTTTTAAATCCTTATCAGGGGCCCGCTTAGCTTACATTCAATCAGGGGTCCAAATATGTGAGCTTTATTATAACATTTGGAAAGCTAGCAATAATATTGCTTTTCCGGGTGGTGTGTGTCCCACCTTGGGAATTGGTGGACACATTAGTGGTGGTGGATATAGTGCCATGTTGCGAAAATATGGTTTGTCTGTTGATAACGTGGTTGATGTTGAAATAGTTTATGTGAATGGGAGGATTTTGGATCGTAAAAGTATGGGTGAGGATCTTTTTTAGGCTATTCGTGGGGGTGGTGGTGCTATTTTTAGAGTTATATTGTCGTATACTGTTAAATTAGTTGATGTCCTATAAATAGTGACAGTTTTTTGTGTTGAAAGGGTTTTAGAAGAAAATGCAACGGATTTAGTTAATCGTTGGCAATACATTGCCCCGGTTATTGATAATCGTCTATTTCTTAGGTTATTTATTCAACCAGTAACAATAAAACCATATGGAAAGACGATCATGGCTAGCTTTATAGCAATGTTTCTTGGAAATGGTCAAGAACTTTTAGGTGTTACTGAACAAGGAATTTCTGAATTGGGTGTAAATAAGAATGATTTACGTGAAATGAGTTGGATTGATTACGTACTTTATTTGGCTAGCTTTGACAACATGACTAAACCCGAGATCCTTCTTAATAGACACTCGGACACGGAGACTTTGGTTAAAGAAAGTCGTACTATTTCCAAACTCAGGCCCAAACAGTTTAGATTTGATATTCAAAAGATGATTGAGTTGGGAAAAGTTGTGTTCCGATGGAATCCATATGGCGAGTCATGGCTCAAATTCCTCCTCAAGAACTCCATTCCTCACCGGCTGGATTTTTGTGGAAAATGCAATACTTGGTAGACCGGAAAGACGCGGATATGGAAAAGACTCATTGAATCAAATGCAAAGTTTGTATGATTTCATGACACCGTATGCATCAAACTCCCCAGAGGTGCATTTCTCAACTATCGGGATATTGACATTGGTGTTAAATACAATGGTGCAAATAGTTATCTTTGAGGGCAAGGTTTATGGTGAAAATACTTCTTGGGTAATTTCGATAGGCTCGTGAAAATCAAGATTGCGGTTGATCCAAAAATTTCTTTCATAACGAGCAAAGTATTCCAACTTCTTCAACAAAATGAGTGCTATATTATTGTGTTATGGAAAATGAAAGCTACTATTTCTCTTAAGTGTATTACCTAGTATTCACTATTTTAAATTTTGTGGAAATCTTGCTTAAAATGATTTAATAGAATTATGAAAGAGGAAGAATACAAATTTTCACTTATATAGGTTGTGTGTTCTTTTCTAAGTTCAATAGATAATGTGGTAGATATAAGATTTATATACTCATTTTAGTACTTGATATGATATGGTATCTTGATCTATATGTTAAGAAAACAATTGTTAGCAACTTAGCATAATGCATTGTTTTTAACACTATCACCTTGCATACTACGGCAATTGTCTTTGAAATCCTATACAAAACTCGAATATGGGCTTTTAGATTTTGGATGACAATCTTGCATCTCCGGCTACTAAATGGAAAAAGAGCACTTTCTGCTTCCAATCGATAAGTTTTGATTCCAATAGCTCTCTACTTTGGAGAAATTAATATGGTTCCTAATCCATTTAGTAGACATCTTAAACCTTACGGTTGCAAAACATCTCGAAAGTGGTGCAATTGTACCCAATATGGCTCCAATAAAAGGTGTTATGAGAATCACTAACATTGACCGCTTATAATTTGATTGATAGTCCATCATCCATGGATATATGTAGAGCAAAATAACTATATGTAAAGCAAGACTAGCAGACATATCACCCCGTAAGAGAGGTCGTAGCGAGCAAGAGAGATCAATGGGGTCGCGGTTCGCCATTATCCAATGGTTGCTCACATGCTGTTTTAGCTTCTCAACAGTTAATCTAGGTCCTTTAAAGTTGTTTGACGCCCTATTTGATATTTTGATTCTAAATGTTGTTTAGACTTCAGAATCATTAAAGCTGAACATATATGTTTTAAGTGTAACACGAGTTGCATAACCACATAAATGGAAGCTATTAACATATTGTAATCAGTGGAAAGGTGCTCATTTGATTGCAAACATTCACAATCAAGGTTATCACCAGAATATCCAAAGCTATGATGTTTGCGAGAAGTTCCCTGCTGTCCATTGTTGCTAGAGATGGCAATGAATTAGCCATCATGGTGCAAATAAAAGGCCATGCTACCGAGTTTCGCCGCCTGGTCTACAAGACCTGGCATTGGATTGTTCATATTCATGGGCATCTTTATTGCAATAGCTATCACAGTGAGAGAAGGAGTATTCAGTGTAAAGTATTTACACGGGAACCATAGCTTTCCTTCTAGATAAATGAAATGATGACCTTAATATATAAATGGGGTGTAGAATTTGTCTAAAAATAAATAGAAGGATTAAGGTAAGGAGAGGAAAAGGAAGAGCCTGATGGCGTCAATACACCTCCTCTAGATGCTATATATATGTAATCTCACAATTAAACAAAATCTCGCTATTTAATATAATTGGTGATAGACCAAATACACTTCCATCCATTTTGATGGATCTGGGACACTCTCCTTGTGTCAATGATATTTTGTATAATATTATCAAGCAAGCGGAATTTACTTAAGTAATACTTAGAAGACGAATTATATGATGTAATGAGAATGAACACAAGTTAACACAAAACTCAAGCTCCAATATTATTAATGAAATAATACGAGTGATCTTAGTATCACTAGGGTTACACCTTGAAGCTTTCGTAGGTAAAACTAATGTATAAACATACGTACCTAAGACAATGACCTAGGATCTCCTTTTATACAACAAGGAGTCCTTTACAAGATAAGTATAAAGCTATCATTATAGAATATACACACAATCTATTCTATACTTATCTAGACGCGTTTAACTAAACTTAAACTAATAGCAGTGGTAATAATGAACTGGCAGTGGGAATACGTTTCCACTGCTAGTGTTAATCCAAGCAGTGTAAACCACAACTATCCGTAGTAACAAATTATTCCCAACACATTTTCCAACAAAAGTTGGATGGTGAGTCTCGGAATGTGACATGAACATCACCTATAGTATATCATCTTATTAAAACAAAAACGACACTATTGATCTTCTGCTGAAAGTAAATTAAAGATGAAAAATCTTCCACATTAAATAATGATATTTTAGGGTGTATTCACAGAGGTCAAAAACTATATAGCACCTGTCCTACAGTCTGTTCCTAGCACTACTACAAAAAGGAGTTTCGAGACCTGTTGTACACATAAACAAGACCGGTTTTCGATATGGTCTCTATGAGGGGAGGTCTCCATGTCTATTTTGATTTCAAGACCTATTTGAGGTTAAAAAACACGTCTATAAATGAAAAGAAGACCGGTTTTTGTCACTAAAATAGACTTTGAAGTACTAAAAGAGATCGGTTTGCATGGTAAAAACCTGTCCATTTGCTTTTTTAATTATTAAAAAAGAGAATGTTTTGAATTGCTTATTGAAACTAATAGTAGCACTTTCAATAAACAATCCCAGACAGCCGATCAACAACCAATCCCAAACAGCCACTACAAATCATGCATTTGGAGTAATATTGAGTTCGAGCCAACCAAAAAACTTTATTAACAAGTACACAAGTTAAATTCTTCACCTCAAATGAAATGTATCATATCAATGTTTAAAATTTTAGCTAAGCAACACCTATAACAAGTTATAGCTAAAATCTACCAAAACTAGCTAGTAAACACTCATTTAAGCACTTGTATCCATTGATCTAAATCTATAACAAGCTCTTGATTCCTTTACGTGGCTGACCGGTGGATAGAGTTGGCTAGGCCCCCTGCCATGCATTATAACTTAGTTATAAAGGACTTATTGACGGCGATAGTACAAGTTAAAAAAAAAAAACCTATAACTGATTCCCCCTAAACCTTTCTGGCGATTTTCTTCCTGCTTACCCTAATCATTTTCTCCATCCGATCTTCTGATTTCCTTGATAACATTGCTTTATCTTGGTTTTTTTTGTAGATTGTGTAGGTTTAATCGGTTACGGTATAGGTCTTCCAAAATCGGTTTTTAGGGGCTGATTTTGTTATTGATCTGCATCAGTTATACTTATCATCTGAATCACCTTATCGGGTCATGGGTTGATCGAGTTTCTTCATGGATTAAAACCCTAGTTTTTACTAGGGTTTTCTCGTACGTTGTGGTAACATGGTATTGTTAGTTGAATCGATTTATTTCTTTTGCGTGTTAGGGTTTGTTTTACTGTATTTGAATGGAGAGGGTAGATGATTTTGAATTACGTAAAAGTGATGCTAGTAAGACTCGGTTGAAGGAAACTAACTTGGGAACTTCCGGAGTTGGTAACAAGATACAAGTGGAGCCGGTTCCACTTGACACACCAGAGGGACAGGATGTTTCAAAACCTGATCCCCCCGCCACATATGTTACTAATGTTACTAGTGTTGATGGTTTGAATGAGAAGTTCAAGAAGAACACTAGTAATCAGGAGCATGAATTGTCGACATTGGCTAGTAAAATTAGTGACATTGAGAAACAAATTTTAGATGGGAAGCTTATATTAGTCGGTGAAGATGGGCTACCATTAAAACCAAGATTATACAAGTGGAGCCAATTCCAGTTGTGTCAAGTTCTCATGGTAAAGATGCTACTGGTAGTTCGCATGGTGTTCTTAGTGGTGATGATTTGGTTGTGCAAGATACCGCGACTTTGTCTATGTGTGTGGAGCCGGTTCCACATAACTCTAATCCGCTGGTTGTGGATGGTACTTTGTAGGTTGAATCTCACTGTCTTGCACCTAATGTTCCTACTGCTATTGAGCCTAAGAGTGATCAACGGAATGGTGAAAGTGGTGGGGACGTAGGAGTTGATAGGTCGCAGAAATTCGTAGATATGCTTAATGACATTCGACAAAAGCGTACATCGTTGTTAGGAATTAGAAAATTCCATAGTGAAGAGTCGGTCACCCCAAATATTATCTAGCATAAGTTAGCTCGTAGACTTGTCATTATTTACGTTACTTAGTAGTTTATTAGTTAGTTTGTAGCGTAGTTTAGTTTAGAGCAACACCGTGGAGGAAGGACGGGTCTTTACCCATGTGATACCGATCTGTGTCAGTCGGGAGGTCGTGTTTTATTGTAACTATAAATATCCCTTCCATCCATGGAAGGGTGTTGCTTCTTGAATCTAACCTTTCACTTTTTGTATAACAACTCTCTTTCAAGAAACATCCTCTCAACTCTCTTCATCTCTCTAATGGCTTTCTTGTATCATCATAATCCTGGACCACCCGAATCATCAAACAACATAATATTCACGATCCTACAATTGGTACCAGAGCCAAGGTTGTGTTGTTTTGATGATTTGTATGGTTTTTTATGCGGTTTTGGTTGATGTGGTTTGACGCGCCTCGTGTGATGTTGTTATGCAGCTTGTATATTGTTTGTTGATGATTGTTTGAGTGTGGTAGTTAAAATAGTTTAAGCAGATTTTAAGTTGGAATCTTTGGTTGAGTGTTTCTAAAACAGTTGGCATCTTGAAGTTGTTAAAAGCTGCTTTTATCTTGAACAGGTTGGTGATTACATGTTATTTACAAGTTATATGCAGTTTTTAAGCAAAATCACACTGGTGTTAAAAGATGTTTACTGGTAGCTGTCAAGTTGTTGTTTGATTGCTGGGTTCTATTAGCAGTTTCTGAAAGCATGTTACTGCTGTTCTTAGAAGCGAGTTGGGTTAATCTTTGAATGCGAGTTGGGATAACTTGTACTAATGCGAGTTGTGTACTGGCTTTGTTTAAAGTGAGTTCTCAAATCTGTCAAGATACAATGGCTGTAAAGCGAGTTGGGTGTGTGGTCCAGTTTTAATGCGAGTTACTTAACTCGCATATGGTATAATTGCACTTGCTTTTGAGCGAGTTGCTGCTGATGCGAGTTGAGTCTAAAATCACAAGCGAGTTAAGTCAAAACTGAAGCGAGTTTCTTGACTTTTGAGTCAACTGCAAAAGCGAGTTATCTAAACTAAAAATAATGCGAGTTGCTTTAATACCAGATATGGATGCGACTTAAGTCTAAGAAAATATGCACTTTGCTTAAAGGTTATGAGAGTTGTGTTGCTAAAGATGAAGAGACCTGTCTCAAACATGATGCGACTTGTTTATGTGTGACAAAGTGCTTATGTGCGAGTTGTTGTAAACTGAAATTACCACAACTTCATCATCATTCACATCACTTACATCAATATAGTCAAACAACAACAATCATAAACAACCAAAAACATCAGATTCACTTCAACCGTCAACACCAATTAATCTCAACTACTACCTACTCTTCAAGACTCATACTCAATTACTCTAGTTATTAAATGAATCTCATATGCCTATTTTCGTGTTAATCAATGATTATTCAAGACCTCAGAAGATCTATGAAACAAAAATCCTTATCTTTCATCGATCCAATCAACTTTTTTTCTTTTCTAAAAGTATCCGAATCAGAAATGAAAACGATATAACAACTATGCTATTCGTTTTCACTTGTTCGTTCAAGACTTGAAAATATTAATAATGATACAATACGGATCTCAGTACACCCTCCTTTCATTTAAATACTTAAGCATATCAAGACTTGAGGTCTATTAAATGAAATAGAAAGATAATGGATATCATCATTGATCCATGTTTGATGCTCAACATCATGTTTCATTGTTCGAACGGCTGAAGATCAAACAAAACCCAATTGGTATTTCATTTGAATCTCATGTTCGTTAATTCAAATCAAAAATATAAAACAAGATCATCAAAGGGAACCTACCTTTAAAACCATCTACGTGGCATGTTCAATTTGAACATAATGAAAATGATTAAAGGTATCCTTGTGTCATCTCTATGAATAGAACATGTCCATTTGATGCCATCTCGTGGCATCTCGATTCGGTTTGGTGTATGTGAGATTGTGTGTTCATGAGATGAGTTTTGATAAGCGGACATTTGAGAAGGATAGGGTTTGGATGAGAAAGTGGTTAGGAGGAGGCGCTTTTTATCGGGAGTTATTTTAGGGTTTGATGATGATTAGGGTTAATATGTGAGAAGCGGACTTATATACTCCCCAAAATTTAGGGTAACTGGTTTGTGTCATGTGAATGGGCCGAGAATGGATTATCTGGATAGCTCGTTTGGGTTGGATTTCATGGTATAACTCGTTTGTATTATCTAGATAGGGGATATGTAGGTTCCTATAACTTGTAAGGTGTATGCTTGGATTATGTTGGGCCGTGAATTAGAAGGTATTTGTACCAGATAATATTTATCGGATGACTATGTTAGGCTTAAATGAACCGGGTCATTTTGTGCTAAATTGAATCAGGTCGTGTTTATCTGGTATTATGTGATGTTGGATATCGATATTGGACTAGGCTTATGTAGTACATTTAATTACTTGAATTTAGATGATAATCATGATGGACATCTCAAAATTGGATCGTTGGTTTACACATTTAATGACTTGAATTTGGATGATGATCATGATGGACTAGTCTCAAGATTTGAAAATGAGACTTGGTATGAGATTTGTTGTGTTAGGAGGTTTGGTACGTTGGTTTACACATTTTCACGGAAGATATGTTGTCACAGCTTGAATTGATTGAAACAAAGTTGACTACGGGGTTGTGTGTACGGTATTTCTTATTTAGATTTGAAGTGAGATTTTCCGAGCGAGTTTACTTATTTCGTCTTCTTTCTTTCTACCCTTCCGAAGATGACTTGTTTGGGCATTCATAGAGGGTGATAAAGACTTGGCTATTTAGTTTCATTTGTGATCCTTTCTCGCTTAATCCACAACTCAACTATCACTTCGTGTCTCACGTGATTGAGGATACGTCAAGAGGTTTTGTACATTAGGTACACCGTTTCTTCTTCACGAAGATTTGTACAAGTTTAAGTAACAACTGGGAATTCAACTTCATGATCAAGTTTGATATATCGGGTTTACTTCTCCAAGCGGTCACCGCAATAGCCGTCGAATATATGGAATATGTGTTTACCAAAGTGTTAAATGGGTGTGATGTGATCGGCAATTCGACACCATCGATTAACAATGATACTTCATAGTCTAAGCGAAATCCTTCAAGAATATTCAGCGTCGGACATGACTTTTCAAGATGGTTGCTTATGACAAGAACTTTTCGTGCAAGTGGGTGTACACGTTAATGATGTTTTCAAAGTTCAAACCATCATGGGGAGAAAAGTGTCCTTTGTTATACGGTCAACCCCAAGGGAAAGTAGTGTATACTACTCGTACTTAGTATGGTTTGTGAAGTTTTTCTACATATGGGTTAAGAATTTTGAAGAGTTAGTGTTGAAGATGGAGAATGAACCGTTGATGAACCGTGCATGTACCCTAAAATAGATATTCACCGAAACCAATGTCACAACACATTCAAGTCGACATTGTTTACGGTTTTGTCTTGACTTTGTAAAATCCCGTGAAAGAATCTATTTCTCGGTTTAAATCATAGACTTGTAAAATCCCGTGACAATGGAAACATCCCGGTATTAGTAAAGTTCATTTCCTGATCTATCTTACGGTTTATTCTTAGTTTTGTAAAATCCATGAAAGAAACTATTTCTCGGTTTAAACTATAGAATTGTAAAATCCCGTATTGATGGATTCATCTTGGAGAAAGGGAAAGTGTATTTATGGATCTTATATGATGCTGATGCTACGGTTTCTGCTTCGAAGAAGGGATAAAAGGGTGTATTTCATGAATTGGATGTGTGTTTGGATATTCGTCGTGGTAGTTTGGTTATTACATGGTTTTACGGGGTTACGTGCTTTTAACCATGGTCGGGATAATACCATTATCAAAGTTCATTTAAATGTCAAAGAAGGATAGAGTTGAGCGATTCGGAAGAAGTGACAACGGCGTTAATTCAAGATTATTTATTTGAGGTTGAAGTGAAATATCACGGCAAGTGTACTTAGTATCCGAAGGTATCGGGGATGGTTGGATGAAGATTCTTGAGATCCTTGTTCAAGCTTTTTCCAAAATGAAGACTTGGAAATCTAGTTATTTTGGGAGTCTTTTTCCTTTACCACGTGGGGAATTGGGCTCTGTTGCCACAAAATAACTATCACTTTAAGGAGTTACGTTGTAGTGCTCAAGGTCACATTCAATTGTGGATTTTCAAGAGGTAATCTCGCCTTATACTTGATGGTTGGTTGGTTGATGAGTATAGAGTACATAGAGAGTACTTAGAGATGCTAATGGAAATCGGCACCGCTCTTTGTTACATATGTGCAAGTTTAAGTCATGAGTTCGGGTTGTTCTACTTCAGGGTCAAATTTATCATATTGGGTATTCTCCATCAGCTGTCACAACAAATAGCCTACTGAATGATAATGGGGTGATTACATGTTTTGCCAAGAGATGATGAAAAGATAGAGATAATGACGTATGAACACTACGGTTCATGCCTCGTACTCTAAAGAAAAGAAAAGTATACGTTACGATGCGCTTTATCTTATGAAGAAGAGAAATCTTCTTATGACGTTTGAACACTTGATTCAAGCCTAGTTCCTCAAAGAAAAGAAAAGTGTGCGTGTCGGTGCACTTTATCTTACGAAGAGAAATCTTCTCAATTATGACCATTCTCATCAACATGCTTCATACTTTTCCATGCGTCATCATCAAGTGAACCGGGCTACCACCGATTGTTTTCTCATTCCACTTGCTCGATTATAATGAAGATGGCGACATCATGTGCTTATTTGCGGGAGAAGTGTGAATAGAACATTCGGATGATTTTCACTTATTTAATCAAGAATGGCAACCCGTATGCAATTCTTGAGGGGAGAAGAAGTGTGAAATTACCGCATGGTTGATTGACTTATGAGAATATATGGTCATATGGCTCCTAACTCATGTAAGAACCGAGCTTCTTATCGGATCATCTTTACATGGAGGTTCTTCTAAGAGCCATTAGTTGACATATTCACAAGCTAATACGAGTTTATTGACAAAGTGCTTCTGGTTAATGCTTCACGTGCACATCAACATGATGATTCCGAACCACCTTCTGTTCTTGTTTGATGTGATTGTTTGCTTGGTGTTACCATTTCGTGTGTTCGCTGCGGGCTGATTGTTGATTTCCTTGATGAACATCTTTCTGTTCTTGTTTGATTGGGAGGGATCTTAATTAAAGGGATTTTCAAGATGTAAGTTAATTGGGATGCTTTTTGATGATGTTCTTGTGTTTTGGTGAGTCGAAGATGTTAACTATCTATTTCCCAACTGGACAATCTTGAAGAAGGTCGAGTCTACAGTCTGTTCTACACTTTCTGCTGCGTGTTAGAAGACTAAAGACGAGTTGCATTTAACGATCTAAAGACTTCTTCTTAATATGGGCTTTTATCTAACACATTGTCAGTTTAGGGGAGAGCACTAATTGGGGGAGGGTGAAATGTCGATTTAATCCCCAATTAGACTTGCTCACATTATTGACATGTTGATTCTCACAAAGACTTCAAGCATTCTTCTCAATGATTTCTAGTATTTGGGCTTTCAAAGAGTTGCCGATTACAAGTATCAAAACCGACAAGGGGAAGAGACACGCATCTAAACGCGAGTAAACTTTGATGAACTTAATACTTCTAAGTAATTGAAGATATCACGGAAGACAAATGTTATTACCGAGAGAAACTCAAGGTTTGACTCATGGCGAGTAAACTTGATGTACTTAACTCTTCTAAGTGATTGAAGATATCTCGGGAAAACAAATGTCATGACCGCAGAGAAACTCAAGGTTTTACTCATCAAGGCGTTTAGTGTTCGTATTCCAACTATGTGGGAGAAGAGATGGAAGACTTAGTTGTTGAAGATGAAAGAGGTACACAAGTGTGTGATGATTTTGATGTTATCACAATCATCGGGGAGAGATTGTGTACATTGAGGATGATCATTTGTTTTACTTGAGGGCTTAATCTGTGATTCGTAGATATAATCACTTATTCGGTTTGACATCTGCAGAGATTGTCACCCGAGATATAATAAGTGATTCGCGTGCTTCTTCAATGTTATCGGTTATTCTCTCTTTGGGCATTCGGTGCCGTGTTCTTGAGCTTCATACACTTTCTTGGGGGAGAAAAGTTACATCGTGGTTATTCTTTGGATATTGGACTTAATCGCTTCTTGATGGTATAAGTTTCTTTGTCTTGGGTATGTGATTCGGTTCGTGACCTCTAGTCTAAGAGCAGATCGCATCAATTCAACTACGTGGGGAAGTGGTCTCTTGACACCTTTTGGAATGGATCGCTTTAAGACTTCAAAGGAAAAGGAATCTGAGAAGATTATTTATGTGGGATGATATGTTGATGTTCTTATTGGATGATATAGCCTCGAGCGAAGAATCACGATGATTATTCTTAAAAGGAGCAGTTGTGTTTATGATAATGGTGTGCTTCTTTCTCAAGAATGGCTAAAGCAAGCTTGAAATAGAGCTTGAATCTGCTCAACATAAGGATTTTCGGTTTGGGGAAGTCACAAAGTCTCACTTTCGATGGTTCAATTTCTCTCATTCAGAGCCTCGAATGCTTTGGTGGTGGAAGTTTAAGAGATGACGAATTCTATCTTCTACGACGTCTTTGCTTGATATCCTTATCTCGGTACTTGTATCATCATCTTCTTTACTATATCATCTACTCTATCTGTGTAAATATTTATCGAAAACAAAATACAAAATATAAAATCAACAAAACCCATAAAAATCGAAAATTTGAAAAATACCAAAATATTGTTTCTCATGACATGTCTTCTCGGTATCGATAACATCTACGGTCTTAGAAATTTCATTCAATAATGGCACGGGACTTTAGATGAAGTTCGGCAGGAGGTGTAAATATTTCTTTCTAAACATGTCACTAATCTATGGCTTCTGATTACTTGATCAGTAACCCGGATTCAAATGATGGCTTGCGATTATTTCGATCAGAACCCGTTCTTAAAACTATGGCTTGCTATTATTTGAGATAGCAACCGTTTTTAAAGAAGGAAAGTGCTACGCTTAAACTATTTTCAAAATATTTCGTGCACTTATCCTAAAAACAAGACAAAGGAAGTATGTCAAGGCTCATTGTTCCTACACAAATGTTTTTCCGTCTAAAATTCTTTAGAAAAATATTTGGTGTTTTAACAAAATGGTGGTTAATGAGTTGCAAAACTAATCGGTTTCGAGTTTTTCGTAAAAAATTGAAAACTCAATCAATGACTTCACCGCTTTTAATCTTTTCAAAAATGAGTCATTGATTGAGGGGAGAATGTTTTCAAATCTATATCATCTAACGAGCTTTCTTAATTTTCCTCGTGCTTAATTAAAAATGATATTTGCCTCGTGTCGAAGGACTAGGAATTTAGGATATGATTGTTAGGTTTAGATGATTAGAGTTTGATTAACACATAAACCCCATGCCTTATATGATCTGATTGTTATGTTGAATTGACTTTAATTAGTCGATTGTTGTTATGGGTGATGTCGACCACCATATATCGTATGTGTGTTCACTAACGTATGCGTGTATATTGGTTATAAGAATGTTCGATCCGGATCCCACAATTGAAGATGATTGGATGCCGAAAGGAAAGGGTAACTATATCTTGGGTTGACAAATGAAGAAACGGAGCTTAATTGGACTTCTATGGAGAGTTGGCATAAATGCAACGTAAGAGGTCTCACCGCATCGCCAGATGGTTTTCTTAAGTGATTGAAGAAACGAGCTTAATTTGACCTCGGTTGGCATTCAAAATGCAACGTAAGAAGAAGTCTCACTTTGCATCTGCAGACGGTTTTTCTTCCAAACCCACAAAGAACAACAACGAGCTTCTCAACCACCTAACGTATCTTTGTGCACGATACCATTTTAAACAATTTTGAATAATTTGATTAAATTGTTTTGAAAATGGAAAATATTGTTTTGAAAAATATATTGAACTAATTTTGAAAATCACGGACTTCATGTTATCAAAACCTAAGTCACTCAATTATTGACTTGTCATGGATTGGGGGGAGAATGATTTAAAATAAATATTTTCAAACGATGTTTCTTCACAAAGTTCCGTCTTGTACAATATAAGTGGTGATCTAAAGATTTAATGTTATATCATGGTATGATTTTTTAGAATCAAGGTCCTTCAAATGAAATTTTTTGTTCTTGTTTGATTGTGAAATTGTTTTGTTTTACTTAAAAGATCTCTTAAAACTATCATACGACACTAACAATCTTTAATGTCTTAAAATGGTCCTTATCATCATTTTCAAAATTAAATCTTGCCACGTCTTTCCCCAAACTCTTCAAATGATTTAAATCGGATGGGATCACAAATCTCAAATGGTTTGATATTTTGATCATGGGAGAGATCGTGATTTAAATCTCAATCTGCTTTTAATGGAATTGGTTTTAGTCCTTCAAAGGCACTCGCCTCCATGTGCCAAACGATTTCAAATATACAATGCACATGTTGAGGAGGAGCATTTATCCTAAAACAATATGAGTATTTAAACAAGGCACATATTCTCCATGTTTTCTAAACCTTATTAAATCACTTGGGATAAAAAATCTCAAAGGGTTTGATATTTTTGATCGGGGAGAATTTGTGATTTAATAATGAAATTTGATAAAAGGTGGTCGTTTTGATTTAATTGTGCCGTTTGCTCGCTCATATGTGCTAAACGCTTTCGAATCTTGAAGCACATCGAGGGGAGCAAATAAACTATCGAGGTACTGAAAGCTTTTAAAGTGATTTATAAAGTACCTTGATTGAGTTTTCAAATGGTTTTCTTAATGGCTCTTGTGATTGTGGTTGTGCTTCAAAAGAACTCTTGCCTCTACGTGTTAAAATGATTTTCTTATCTTATGCACATATTGAGGGGAGAATTTACCGAGAAAATCAAATGGCTTTTTCAGATGATAATTGTGATCAAAGAAAATATTTCAAAGTCCTCTAGCCTCTGTGCTACACAATATCTAAATCATACGCACATGTTGAGGGGGAGGTTTTCTAAATGATCAAAACTATTAGGGTACAAAATGCTTTGATCTCGTATCACAAGTACCTTGATTGTTTTTCCAAATGATTTTTCAATTGGTTTCAAGGAAGAATGAACTGTACCAAAAGATCGACCATTTTACTTTATGTATGAAGTTATAAGGATGGTTAGGTTAGGTATTTGTTCCCACGATCCGCCGATCCGGAGGGATCTACCGAGGACAATCCACTAGATAGTGTATAGTCCTTGGGTATATTGAAAAAGGAGAAAAATGAGAAATGGGAAGAGTGCGGATGAGACGAGCTAATCTTGGAATAAACCAAACAAGGTTCTAGTTATGAAGTCTCGGTAAGCCTTGAAGGGGTTGAAGAATGAAAAGAATTGAATGTGAAAAGGGTGAAAAGAAACGCCCTCCAATAATTCAACCTTAGCGTATACAGGGTTCAATACATATGCTACTAAGTGGTTACTAAGGTAACACTGGTATTAAAGACAAGACGTCACGAACCCGGTGGCCTTGCACTAAACTTCCCAAGCTACTCAAGTTCCTCTTAAAGGGCTTGTTTCATCCTCACGGGAACCGACATAATCTATCGACTTTCTCTTAGAGATTGTTGATATTGAAGAAGGAGACCCTTTCCTAGTCTCCAAAGACAGAACCAAAAATTGCACAATTGAGTCTAGAGCCAAGAGATCATCCACGATATCTCGTTGGGACACTAAATTCTTGAAGACTTGCTTTTTCACACAATGTGGAAAGTAAGTATATATTAAGAGTCCCACGCATTATCCTTGTGGTATTGCGAGAACATCCGAGTGATATGTAAAAATATTCACAATGAAGATGGAAATCCTTTTAGAGCCAACATCAAACAAGCTCTTGGTGGGTGACATGAAATCTTGCAAAAGATCAAGCTTGTGACAACTAGATAGAAGCGATGGGAGATTCATTCTTGAATCAACCTTGGTCGAGAATGGGATTGACAAATACTTTTGGAAAACCGTTCGATGTGCAAACCTTCTTTTCTTTAGCACGTCGAATGTGTATTCATTTCAAATTCAAAAAGTATCTACGATTGAAAAATACTTTTAGAAAAACCGTTCGATGTGCGAATCTCTTCTTCGCTATGACGTCGAATGTGTACTCATTCTCTAATACAAAAGTATTTTGATTGAAAATTGATCTTTCTCATAAAACCTTCGCCGATTGCAAAACTCTTTCTTCTAAGCAATACGCGATTGTTTTCAAATCAATTTTCATCAATCGGTGAATCTCAATTATTGGTTCACTCACTCGTGTTGTCTTCTTTGAGACGTTCCGGTTTGAGAACGGCTAGAACATTGCGAAACCTGTCAAAGAGATTCTTAGGAATCCTACCTAATCGCGAGCGGTATTTATCTTGATCAGCGAGGAACCGTGGGCGTGTACTCAATTAAACGAAAGTGATCAAAGACACTTTCGTGTGTTTTAATGCTAACTGTTGTTTGCGGTACATTTGGACGGATTGCGGTGATCGTAATTGAGGTGTCAATCCAAAGCCGCATGTTCACATCAACCACACTTAATTGAAGAAATCATGGTGGTGCATATCTACATAACACGTTACGATATTTTTATACTATGCTTCGCTATCTTTGCCAAATATCATGAACCGAGAAGGCTTCCGCTACTCGATGGAAAGATGTCATGATTCAAAAGTGTGAGCATGTCGGTCCAAAAGTCACAACTTCACATGATGGCAACACAATAAAGGGTGATCCAGATTTATTTCATGGTGATGATCAATGATAAGCTCAAGATCATCAAAGATGTGGATCGGTTAAAGGCCTCCACTAAAGTACAAACTATGCGGACTTTAAAGAATCACCGCTAAGCACAAAGATTGCGTAATTGAAGAATTGAAGTCTCGAGCTCAAGAACAAAGTCAAGAATAGAATGCTAGGATTCAATATGTAAAACATGGGTGACCTCCCTTGGGAGATTGTTAGGAATTAGAAAATTCCATAGTGAAGAGTCGGTCACCCCAAATATTATCTAGCATAAGTTAGCTCGTAGACTTGTCATTATTTACGTTACTTAGTAGTTTATTAGTTAGTTTGTAGCGTAGTTTAGTTTAGAGCAACACCGTGGAGGAAGGACGGGTCTTTACCCATCATACACCGAACCACGGGCGTCGAGGAGGTCGTGTTTTATTGTAACTATAAATACCCCTTCCATCCATGGAAGGGTGTTGCTCTTGAATCTAACCTTTCACTTTTGTATAACAAATCTCTTTCAAGAAATATCCTATCAACTCTCTTCATCTCTAATGGCTTTCTTGTATCATCATAATCCTAGACCATCGAATCATCAAACAACATAATATTCACGATCCTACAAGCTGTTAATTCGGTCACCTACAAGTCAAGCCAATATGAAGCCATCGTCATTTGCGAATGCTGTTTCTAACGAACCTAAGAAGGTTAAAGTTCATTTCCGTAGATTGGAAATAAGCAACAAAACTGATGGTGTGGATTTAACGGTTCCCATGGAAGTAATTCAAGAGGTAAATTCACGATTTGATAATACTCTTTATGGTTATTTCCTTGGTAAACGTATTGCCTTCCCGGTTGTGGATTATTATGTACGTAATGCATGGAGTAAGTTTGGCATTCAAAAGGTCATGATGAATGCTAAGGGATTTTTTTTCTTTAAGTTTGCTTCTAAAAAAGGTGTTGATGATGTTCTTGAGAATGGTCCGTGGATGATTCGTAATATCCCCATTATCCTTAAACCATGGACAGTTAACACTAATCTACTTAAAGAGGATTTGACAAACATTCCTCTGTGGGTTAAATTCTATGATGTTCCTATTGCTATGTTTTACGAAGATGGTCTTGAGGGTTGCCAAAGACTAGATTATTAGACTACGCCTTGTCCTCCCGAACTCACGGTGATGCTCTGCAGAAGCACAGTGCATGGCAAGCAGTATGATAGGTATAATGAGTCACTTTGCATTATGCTTGGGAGTATGGCTCCAAACTTGCAAAAGCAGTTTGAGAATTACTTCTCACCTCATGCTCGCCTGAACTTACTCGATTGTTTGAGAAATATGTGGGTAGAGTCAGTATGATTTGATAGATGCTCTACGGTTTGCAAAGCAAGGGACGGAAACACATGAGCGCCCAACTGTTTGGAAATGATGAGTTACATGGACCAACTCGGGAGACTCATTTACATCTACCCTAATGACATACAAATTGGCCTGATCAACAGATCCCTTAACAAGGAGTTTGATGGTTTCGTGCGCAATTACAATATGCATTGCACGGGGAAGATAGTTAGTGAGGTACATGCATTGCTCATTGACTACGAGAAAGGTTTGCCCAAGAAGGATCCTACACCTACGGTTCTTACCATCCAAAAGGGTAGGATTTCTAAGCCTAATAAGTTGCTAGCGAACAAGAAAGGGAAAGGTAAGGGTAAGGTTGATAAGGGAAAACAAGTTATGGCTTATCAACAAGAACCCAAAAAGTACCCTCCCAAAAAGCATGAGAATCCTAAAAAGGATCAGGTTTGTCATCAACTGACCGAGGTAGGACCTTTGGAAGAGGAATGCCCACAATACCTTGATGAGTTGCGTACTAAGGCGTATAAAAATGTTGGCCTTGTTGCTAGCACTTTAGGAACTCTTTTGATGATAGAATTATTTGCTTTTCCTCATAAAATAAATTCACAGGAATATGATAATTGGATGTGGTATTCACATTTATAATACTGCGAGGGACTTAGAGGTGCAATGAAGATCGCCTATGGACAACAATACTGCGTGGGTAATGGAGCACATGCGATCGTTGAAGCTATAGGCACGTTTGATTTATTTTTACCTTCGGGTTTAGTACTATCTTTGAACGATTGTCATTACGTGTTAGGATTTAGTAAATCCAGTTATTAAAGTGCCGGTCACCTTAAGTATATGTAATCGTTAGAAAGCTCGTAGTCATAGTTATTTAATGTTAAGTAGTATTTAGTTAAGTAACACCGTGGAGGACGGACGGGTCTTTACCCACTGTATGCCTGATCCACAGCCCGTAGGTGGCGATTTGTGTAAGACTATAAATATTCTCTACCTCCCAAGGTAGAAAGTTGGAGCTCATAATAATATTTTCACTTTCTCTCACTAAGTTCCCAAACCTCTAACTCTTTCTCTCTTTAAAACCTTAAGTTGTACGCCTAGTTTGATCATGGTATGATGTGTTTGTGAAATCCAATGTGTAACAATTGGTATCAAGAGCCATGGTTTGATCATCTCTCTTACATATCCTTGGATTTCTAGTGGTTTTATATGGTTTTGGGTTTGAAAAGTTTAGTGGTTTTTGCATCATTTGGATCATTTCTTATGTTAAAGTTTGAATTTTGTGTGTACTTTTGTGTTTAGAATCATTGTAAGTGCTTGGGTTTTGATTTGGAAAGCTTGAATCAATGTGGTTGAGCTTGTTTTGGATTGAAAAGTGTGGTTTTGAAGTTTATTCATCTTTGCGATTTGAGTCTCGGAGTGATTTTCATCGTAGCGACTTGCTTTAGTAATTTCCAGCGAGTTGTAGTTTAAGTCGTAGCGACTTGATCTTAGTGACTTGTCTATTGAGACAAGCCGACAAACAGTACAAGTTAGTGGAGGTTCCACTACGGCTAGCGACTTGGTTGGGTTAGCGACTTGTTTCTATTATTTCTAGCGACTTGTCTTTAGAGTTACTAGCGAGTTGTTCTTAGCTACTTGATATCAGCGAGTTGTTCTTTAGCGACTTGTCAGCTTAGCAATTTGTTGAGGTAGCGACTTGTGTTTAGCGACTTGATTCACAGCGACTTGAGTCTTTAGCGAGTTCTTATTTAGCGACTTGTGTTTAGCGACTTGGCTCACAAATGAGTTGTTCTTTAGCGACTTGTCCGCCTAGCAATTTGGTGCTTTAGCGACTTGCACTTAGCGACTTGGTGACTTAGCAACTTGTCTCAAGGGTTATAGCAACTTGGTAGATTTTGTTTCTAATATGGTTTTCTCTCAATTTAGTAAAATCCGTGAAAGAATCTATTTCCGGTTTAATCATAGAGTTATAAAATCCGTGAAATCGTAAACATGTCTATCAACATGCCTACAATCATCTCTATGTAGTTGAGGATGTTCAGCATTTGGTTACGACACTCGTCCACCCATGCTTGATGAGCCGACTATGACTCATGGGCTCAACGAATCGATCGTATTGTATAGGAAAAGAAAATGGAGTCAACATTCTCAAGTCAATTGATGAAGGACCTTATCAGTTGAGACAACCATAGACATAATTGATACTGCTGTAGATGGAACAATGATCTTTGGATTGGACAGACCAAAGACATATGATGAGCTCAGTGATAAGGAGAAAAAGAGATTCGATGCTGATATCAGGGCTTCAAACATTATACTTCAGGGTCTTCCAAAAGATATCTACAAGCTTATCAATCATAACACTGAAGCCAAGGCGGTTTGGGATAATGTCAAGATGCTTCTCTCGGGTTCTGAATTAACTAAGGAAGATAGAGAATCACAACTGTATGATGAATTTGAGCACTTTAAGATGAAGGCAGAAGAAAGTGTTTATGAGTATTACGTGAGATTCCACAAGCTTGTGAATGATATGAGGAATATCAAAATGACCATGCCAAATATTCAGCTGAATTCAAAGTTTGTGAATAACATGAATCCCGAATGGTATAAATTTGTCACATCTGTGAAGCTAACCAAAGGATTGAAGAACACCAACTATGAGCAATGTATGCATTCCTTCTTCGAATGAGAGACATGCTATGTTTGAGCGAAGGATTCTTGAATAGTTCAAAACAAAGCAGGAGAAACAAGTTCTTCAAATGATTCAACAGCCTTTTACACAAATATAGAAATTACCACCAAAGCTTCACAAGTCATACCCACAGGTAATGGTAATTACAAACTCATCCCTGATCCAACATATAAGCCTCTAGACTCAAACACATTCATGGAAAACTTCATCAATCAACTGTCTCTCATGGTTAGTCAAAATATGAATTCTACCCCACACACCAACAATAACCTCAAAATTGCATCCAATCCACACAATCAAGCTACTGTCAGAGATGGAAAAGTTATGGTGCAACCAGTTCAAGGAAGGCAATATGAACAGGGAAGAGGTGGAGTAGGTGGAGGTTATGTTGCAAATCAGAATCGGGGAAGGAATGGAAATCAAGGTCAAGAAAATCCAATTAAGTGCTACAACTGTGGTGGTGATGGACATATAGCAAGGAATTGCACATCCCAAAACGTCCTCAAAATGCGAGTACTTGGAGACAAGATGTTACTTGTGCAAGCTCGGGATAATGGTGTTGTTTTGGATGAAGAGGAGTTGTTGTTTTTCTTGAGGAAATGCCAAGACATATGATGCGAGATGTGGATGAGCGACCAATTGGGAGATAGGTCATAATCATCGAATGCCTTTCAAGTCGCCGACTATGATGCATACGACTCGGCGTCGATGATGAACCTACTACATAGACAATTTTCATGGCTAGCATTTCTCCAATGGTCTCTCAAAGGTCTCATCATCACACCAAGTGGTCCATCCAAAGAATCAATCATCTCGAGGTATTAAAACTATATGATGATGTTGATCGACAAAAGATGCATGATAAAGTGCAATCACGAAACTTATAACTCGGATATTGCTAATATGGGTAATAATAATATTGTCCCATATGATCAATATGTGATCCAAAGTGAGTGTTGATTGAACCAAGTGATGCATCTTCGCAATCAATGATGACTATGTTTTTGATGAATACACCATGTGCCCACGATGATTACGGTATCTACGAATGAATGCCTATAAAGAACAAGTTGCTATTTATGAACAACGTGCTAAGTTTGAGTTAACCACCGTGATCGGAAATGGATGACCAAATGCGTACAATTATTAGAAAAATTAATTTTAGAAGAAGTGTTAAAACAAGAGTTAAACTCCTTACAAGAAAAGCTTTCTAAAATTGTTAAGCAAAAGCAAGAGCTTCAAGAAAATGTTAAAGTTCTTAAACAAGAATTTAACGCTAAGGAATCAAAACTTTTGAATGACTTTTCTAATCTAAAAACTTTAAAAAACAAGCTTGAAAATAAGTTGTACGTACAAGGGAACACCATTCAGACTGCTCACATGGTCACTAAGCATAGAGTTTTAAGCGATAAGCATAGTATTCCCATTATTAAGAAACCCAACCCTAAGTATGGTAAGAAAGCAAAAGAAGCTCAGAAGGTAATCTATGATGGCTATGAAATCCTTAAGCCTAGGCATAAACCTAGTTGCGCTGAGTGCACTGAGGAAGATAAGCAGTTAGAAGAGGTTACTAGGAAAAATTGGATGAAAACTTAAGAGCCCTTCATGCATAGAAAACAACATCGGTTTAAAACACCAAACTATGCTAAGGATAATTGGATTACATTTAACAAGTTTAGACCTCAAACACGGTGACCCACGAACAAGTGTTCTAGAAAAGGATATGGACATGAAAAAGTTGATGAGTTTGTTGCATAGAATCCCCATGTAGGAGAATGGTTCACGCCACTATATATCCCCCAATACACCAATGCATTTAGTTCCTAGATCTATTCCACTAAGAGCAAAACCTTAATCGGTCGTTATGTTATCTATCAATTATTTGTTGATTTTGAGAAAACATGTAAGAAAAGGATCACACCATTTGGGATAGCGAAGGGAAAGGGGTTTGAGCAAACTGAAGAATGCTATTTAGCGAGGTCATGCCCTTCTTTAAACAATTAAAAGATCAATTTGAGAGTCTTAAAATGGGATGGATTCAGATATTAAAGAAATGGAAAAGGAATTTGATGCAATGATAGTTGAGGTCAATGACTATGAGCGTGAATTAAAATACAATGAGATTGAAAGGAAAAACTTGCATACCTTAAATAAGAATCTGATTTCTGAATGTATCACTCAAGATGTGTTTTACACTGCCACAAATTGTTCAATTAAGGCATCCCAAATTCATGAATTATCTATTGCTCTGAAAGTCTCCCATGATCGTGTCATTGAGCTTGAGAAAACCAACTCTAAATTGCATGAGAAAGTTGAACAGGATGATCATGATAACCTAGTGAAACAGTTTTCTAAATTGGAAGTTGAGCATCTTGCTTTGCAATTAAAATATCAACATCTAAAAGAAAATGTTAAAACCTCAAATGTCAAGACATGCTTGGATGCTCCGAATTTGATGCGATTTTGAAATTAGCAAACGTGATGAACGATTCGAGCTCATTGTAACACGATCGGAAAAATGAGAACCCAAATTGCACAATTAAAGGGTGAAAAGAACAATGTAGTGACTCCCAAATGCCTCCTTCTTTAGATTCTCGGATTCTCAAACTTTTCATCTTCAAAACTTGGTTAATGTTTTACAAAAGGAAAATGAGAGTTTTCTAGAAGAAAATGAAAAGTTAAACTACACTTTAAAGAGTTATATGATTCAATGAAAGTCACTCATGACAAGAACAACGAAAAATAACGTCTTTACAAAAGGAAATTGAGAATCGAAGAGTCGGAAAAGGAAAATGCCACTTGTCTTCAATAAGAATGTTGCATCAAGTCATCTGATGCATCGCAAATATACTATGTGTTATTAAATACATTCCTCCTCATCTAAGGAATAACAAATTTTTATTTCATAACTATTTTGCTCGCCTTAAGGATAGTCTTGAATGTCTCTGTGAGATTGTAGAAGAGGATTTCATAAGTAAGCCACTTGATAGAGAAATTAGGCTTGCTTGCATTCAGGCCAAACGATCTCAAGAGCTGTTAGAATGTTTAATAGCAACATGTCCTAAATCCTTATGTGCGAAAGGTAAAGCTGTGATGTCTTGCTTGATGCCTAGTGATAAGTATGCAACTCATTCTATGCCTAGCATTAATAAAGTGAACTCTAGAATGCCCTCAAGTAGTTCAGATCCCAGCACTTCTAGTTCAGGAATGCAAAAAGTAGCTCAACCAACTAATGTTCCCATAATTCCCTCTATAGGAGTAATTAGTGACATTAAAGCAAGCGGGTCAAAGCCTCCAGGCAACACAAAGAATGATAGGACCTTGCAAGCTAGGAATGTTCAGTGGAAAAGAGTAGAAGATCACCTTAGGGAGAATTTGAATAAAACGAATCATGTTGATTCTAGTGTTAGCTCTAAGCGTACTGTAATTAATGTGAATTTTGCTACTTTTGGCAAAACATGTAATGATGATTGCGTGGTTTCTGTTACTAATCTTGAATGTGGTGTGAATGATTTGATTAATGCTGTTAAATGCCCTGTTAAGATTGTTAATGCAAATAATCAAGCTAAGAAGGCTAGAAAGCAATGGCGGAAGAATGTTAGGAAACATTGAAACCCAGGGAAGGAAATTTAGTAACATAGGTTATCAATGGATACCTCTTGCCAAAAATTCAATCTTAATGAGATGTGCCCTAAATTATCTAGATCAATGCCCATTAGAAAATAGATGCCTCTTGGTAGAACTATTCCCTTAAGAAGTGAACATACTTTGAATAGGTCAAATACGGACACTAGCATTGCATCTATCACGATGATTCCATTTTTCTACTTCGATGTGGGTGGTCCAATCATTGTTACTAACCAAATGGAACCCATTCTTGCATGGGATCCCAATTATCCGATTATCCATTCTTTTGCGTGTTCAAGCTGCAGATCATTCAAATCGTTATGTGGTACACGGACTCAGTTTGTTCCAAGCATATATTTGGAGACCGTCGTGGCTCATGAACCGTGAGTAAATTCATCGAGTACATTAGATTCGGGAGCGATCATTTCGGTGCAATTATGAGTTATTGAGACTATGTTGTTGGTAAAAGTGTAATCTCCTAGGGTATATTATGTTGAAGGTCTTGGTCATAACTTGTTCTCTGTTGGTCAATTCTACGATTCGATCTAGAAGTGGCTTTTAGAAAACATACTTGTTTCGTTAGAGAACTTGATGGTGTGGAATTGTTAAGAGGAACTCATGGTTCAAATCTATACACCATCTCTATCGAAGACATGATGAAGTCTTCTCAATCGCTTGTTGTCAAAGGCTTGAAAACAAAGTCATGGTTATGGCATCGTCGTCTCAATCACTTGAACTTGACACCATTAACAATCTTTCCGAAAGGACCTTGTAAGAGGCTTACCCATATTAAAGTATGAAAATGATCACCTTTGTTACGCATGTCAATTGGGAAAAGCAAGAAATATGCCCACAAACCCAAACCCACAAATTACATTATAGAAGTTTTACATACCATTCACATGGATTTATGTGGACCAATGAGAGTGCAAACTATTAATGGCAAGAAATATGTGTTAGTTGTGGTTGATGACTACTCCCGATTCACGTGGGTTAAGTTCTTGAGGACAAAGGATGAAACTCCATATGTCAACATTAAACTCATTAAGCAATTGCGAGGTTCGACTTAACAAGTATCGTCGAATCATCCAATCGACAATGGAACCGAGTTTGTTAATAGAGAACTCGATGAATTTTATGAAAGTGTTGGAATCGGTCCTCAAAGAAGTGTTCCACGAACTCCTCAACATAACGGTGTAGTTGAAGATGAAATCGAACTCTTGTGGAAGCTAGAACAATCTTGATTTACTCAAAGGTTCCAATATTTCTATGGGTGAAGCCATTGACCTTTGCATGCTACACTCAAAATCGGTCCCTAATTCACACAACTCATGGAAAAACTCCGTATGAACTTGTCCACAATCGATAACCCGATCTATCATACCTTCGTGTGTTTGGTGCGTTATGTTACCTAACTAATGAGGGTCAAGATTTAGGCAAATTGAAAGTTAAAGACATTGGAGTATTTGTAGGATATGCACCAAGCATAAAAGGACACCGAATCTACAACAAGAGAACTCGAAATATCATGGAAACAATTCACGTTACGTTTGATGGTGACCGGTCAAATGGCTCTGGACAATCCAGTTCTTGACCCGCATTTCTAAATAGTCCCATTAGTTCTTCTCTTGTACCAAACTCCTCACAAAGAACTCCAAATGTACCCCTTCGGAAGATGAATTCAAGAAAGCTGTTTGATCCAATGTTTGATGAACACTATGAGCAAATTGCTAATGATTTGTCAAATCCATTAACATAGGCTGCTCCTATACCATCAATTAAGTTAACCTTCGGTTTCTATGTCACTAAGTCAAGAAGCACCCTGGCGATCACTCGGTCTCATCATTAATGCCTCAATCATCAAGTGTACACAATGGAAATGTTCTGCGATTCTGAGATGATGAAAATCCTTTTGCTCCTCCGGAAGATGAACCCTTTGAAAACATATTTGCTCACGAATCATCATCGAACCATCTTCATCGGGAGAAATCGACTCTGCTACTTGGTTCCACAACAACAACCACACGAACACCTTAGAAAATGGACACATGATCACCCATTGGACAACATCATTGGAAATCCTCTCGTCCGGTATCCACTGCAAACAACTTGCAACCGATGTCATATGGTGCTTCTTCAACTCCGTACTATCCAAGGTCGAACCAAAAGATGTTAAAGCGCCATGAATGAAGAAAGTTTGGTTCAATGCCATTCAAGAAGAAATTCATGAGTTTGATCGACTAGATGTATGGGAATTAGTACCGCTTTGTTGTGTTATGATCATTGCTCTAAAGTGGATCTTCAAAGTAAAACTTGATGAGCATGGTGATGTATTAAAGAACAAGGCTCGATTGGTTGCCAAAGGATACCGTCAAGAAGAGGGTATTGACTTTGAGGAATCATTTGCTCCAGTTGCACGCATCGAGGCAATCAGAATCTTCCTGGCTAATGCTTCAAGTAAGAACATGGTTGTCTATCAAATGGATGTAAAGACGGCTTTTCTTAATGGAGATCTTAAAGAAGTCGTATACGTCTGTCAACCGGAAGGTTTTGTGAATCTAGAGCATCCTACTCATGTCTATTGCTTGAAGAAGGCCCTTTACGGTTTGAAGAAAGCTCCAAGGGCATGGTATGATACGCTATCAAAGTTTCTTCTATCTACCGGATTCGAGAAAAGGAGATTGATCCAACATTGTTCACCGAATGTCGAGCAAACATTTAATTCAGCGTTCAAATTTATGTTGATGATATTATTTTGCCTCGGTGACCCCAATGAATGTGACCGTTTTCAAATAAAATGGGTTCCAAATTTCAAATGTCAATGATGGGACAAATGTCATTTTTTGGGATTACAAATTTCACAAAGTCCGGAGGCATTTTATAAATCAATCTAAATATGCAAATGATATTTTAAAGAAATTTGGATTTGATTCTTGTGACCTGTTGACACTCCCATGATAGGCGTACTAAAGCGGATGAGGACCACTCAAGGATCATGATAGACCAAAGCGAAATATCGTAGTATGATTGGATCACGATGTACCTCACACGATGAGACCATACATTTTGTTCGTTGTTTGCATGTGTGCTAGATATCGGGCTAAGCCTACAAAAATCACCTTGAAGCGGTTAAGCGGGTCTTCGGTATCTCAAGGAACCATCAATATGGGACTTTGGTACCAGAAGGACACCGGTATGTCGATAACGACCTATCACGATCTTGATCATGTAGGATGTCAAGATACTGCGTCGAAGTACATCGGAGGTGCTCGATTTTAGGCGATAAGCTTGTGAGTTGGTCTTCAAAGAAACAAATGAGTACTTCTATATCCTCTACAGAGGTCGAATACATAGCCATGTCATCTTGTTGTGCTCAAATCCTATGGATGAGATCCCAATTATCGACTATGGCTTTGAATTCAACAAAATCCTCTGTCTTTGTGATAATAAAGTGCTATTGCTCTCATGCAACAACATTCAACACTCAAGAGCAAAGCACATCGACATTCGACATCATTTCATCAGGGAGAAAGTGGAGAACGGTGTGGTGGAACTCTATTTTGTGAGGACTGACTACCAATTAGCAGACATCTTCACCAAAGCTCTTCCTAGAGAACGTTTTGAGTTTATCCTTCCACGACTTGGTCTAAAGAGTCTACAACCGGAAACTCTCAAATGTCTTCAAGAGGAAGACGAGGAGTAAAGGTCTTTCTTCATCCATCTCTTATAAATATTTATTCGAAAAGAAAAATACAAAATTACAAAACCTACAAAAAGCATATAGAAAAATATAAAACTTTCAAAAAAATCCATAAAAATTTGAAAATCTTGAAAAATTTCAAAAAATATTGTCTTTTTGTCATATTTTTCTCGATTCAATAATATCTACGGTCTTTGTGCTGTCATCAAAGAATGACACGGGTCTTTAGATGTTGTTCGAATGCTTTAAAAAAAATGGGAGAAAGTAAAACAATGGTTTATTGTCATTTCAGGCAGTAACCCGTTTTTCAAAGAAAGAACAGAGCCATGCTTTATCTTAAAAATTCAAACCTCATGCTCTGATTCTAAAAACAAATGTTTGTCGTTAAAACGACAAATGTTTCCTTTCAAATATTTTTCCTTCAAATGATTCTTCTGAAAAATATTTGTCATCTAATGAAAAAAAAATTACTTTGAAAATACTTCGGACTCTACTTTTGAAAATCATCCGGCTTTTCATTTGTCAAAATCTCTATCCTTCAATCAACAACATATGTCATTAATTGAGGGGGAGAATGATTTCAATCAAAAGAGTATTTTCAAAAAGAACAATGTTTTCAAAAGATACTCAAGCATATTTAATCTTTGGAGTCTAAAGTCTCAAACTTGATCCTTATTGGTTAAATGTTTCTCATAATCAAGTCACATCTCCTCAAAAGCTTTCAACATCAATTTAAATCTCTGAGCTCACAAATCTCAAATGATTTGAAAATTGTGATTGGGGAGAACTTGTGATTTAAATTGGTTAAAGCGATGATTTGATAATTGGTTTCACAAGTGTTTAGCAAGCTTTCCTCCCCACATGTGCCAAACGATTTCAAATTTTCCATGCACATGTTGAGGGGGAGCATCTTTTTAAACCACAAAGAATTGAAACGTGATTGATATGTCTCTAAGTGCAGGTTCCTTCTAATATGTGCAAAACTCTTTCAAACCTCGAGGCACATATTGAGGGGGAGCAAACTTATGAAAACCTCATCCTTCCCCAATATGCTTTATCTATTTGATTTGATTAGGGAAGTGATGTTGATATATTTTAGAAAATGGTAATCAAAGAAGTTAATCCTTCCTTTTGCCTCCGTGTGCCAAAACGATTTCAAATAAATAATGCACATGTTGAGGGGGAGCTCTTTTTCTAAAATTATCAAAAACAATTCAGGTACAAAATGCTTTGATAATATATCACAAGTATCTGGAATAATTTTTCAAATGGTTTTCAATTGGTTCCAATGGCAGATGAACAATACCAAATAGACCGACCAAATTTACTTTATGTATGGTGATATAAGGATGGTTAGGTTAGGTATTTCGTTCCCACGATCCGCCAAAACCGGAGGGATCTACCCAGGGACAATCCACTAGATAGTGTAGAAGTCCTTAGGTATGATGTAAAAAGGAGAAAAGTGAGATATGGGAAGAGTGCGGACCGAGGCAGAGCTAGAGCTGGAATAAACTCAACAAGGTTCTAGTAATGAAGTCTCGGTAAGCTTGAAGGAATGAAGAATGAAAAGAATTGAATGAGAAAAGGGTGAAAACAAATAGTCCTCCAATAACTCAACCTTAGGGCATAAACGGGTTCAATACATATACTCTTGGTTGTTACTAAGGTAACACGGTATTGAAGACAAGATGTCATGGACCCGATGGACGATTGCTCTACATCTTCCCAAGCTACTCAAGTTCCTCTTAAAAGGACTTGTTTCATTCTCATGGGGAACCGACATAATCTATCGACTTTCTCTTAGAGTTTGTTGATATTGAAGAAGGAGACCCTCTCCCTAGTCTTCCATATAGGAAACCAAATGTGCACAATTGAGTTTAGAGCCACGAGATCATCAAATAAATCTCATTAGGACACTGTCAATAAAGAATCTCTGTTTCACATAATGTGGAAAGAAAGATTATATCTAATGAGTCCTACGCATTATCCTTGTGGTATTGCCAGAACATCTGAGTGATATGCAAACATATTCACAATGAAGATGGAAAGCCTTCTAGAGCCTACATCAAACTAGCTCTTGGTAGGTGACATGTGAGATCTATCCAATAGATCAACCATGTGACAACTGAACAGAAACAGTGGAGCGACTCAAAATTATGAATCAATCCTGGTTCAGGTTATGGATTGATGGATACCTTTGAAAAACCGGTCGGTGTGCTTAAAATTCTTTTCTCTAGCATATCAACTGTGTAATGATATTTCAAAACTAAAAGGTGTTTATGATTGATAATTGATTTTCCTTAAAACCTTCGTTGTATTGCAAAAACAATTTATTAAGCGATGCTTGATTGTTTTCAAATATCTTTTATCAATCGATGAATCTCAAATTATTTGGTTCACTCACTCCGTGTTGTCTTCTTTGAGATGTTCGGTTTGAGAACGGCTAGAGAACAGTGCGAAACCTGTCAAGGAGATTCTTGAATTATACCGATCACAGGCGGTACTTGTCTTGATAAGCGGGAACCATGGGTCGTGTACCTCGATTCAATGAAAGTGATCAAAGACATTGTCGTGCGCTTTATTGCTAAGCTGTTGTATGTGTACACCCGACATTTTCGGTGATCGAATAGAGATCAATCCATAGCCGCATGCTCACACAACACATTCATTTCAAAGATATCATGATTGGTGCTTCAATGACTCGATATTTTCACTCCATGCATACCTTTCTACTGCGCAAATATCATGAATCAACTAAAGCTTCCGCTACTCTGATAAGAAGAAATCATGATCCAGAATGTGAGCATGTCGGTCCATAATGTCACAACATCACAATAATACCAACACTACAAAGGAAGAGTCAAAGATTTATGGTAGCTAATGATCTCAAAGCTGGCTCAAAACTCATTATCACGTGGATCAGTTGAAGACCTCCACTTGGATTAATCAAACATGCAAAAATGAAGAATCAATGACTACAGACTCTGAGCAAAGAACATTATCAAGAATCCAAGAACAATCTTAATGTAATATCTGTTTGTATTCAATGTAACTTGAGGTGACCTCCGCAGGGAGATTGTTAGGATTTAGTAAATCCGATTATTAAAGTGTCGGTCACCTCAAGTATATGTAATCATTAGAAAGCTCGTAGTCGTAGTTATTTAATGTTAAGTAGTATTTAGTTAAGTAACACCGTGGAGGACAGACGGTCTTTACCCACTGTATGCTTGATCCACACCCGTAGGTGGCGATTTGTGTAAGACTATAAATACTCTCTACCTCCCAGTAGAGAGTTGGAGCTCATAATAATATTTTCACTTTCTCTCACTAAGTTCCCAAACCTCTAACTCTTTCTCTCTCTAAAACCTTAAGTTGTACGCCTAGTTTGATCATGGTATGATGTGTTTGTGAAATCCAATGTGTAACATTACGCACCTTCTATTGTTAGGGGTGTCGTTTATGTTTCCTTGTTGAAAGATATTGGTTTTATTCATACATTTACTGATTATGGAATTTCGGTTTCTTTAAATGGTGTTTTTACTTTAATGTTATTCCGATAAATGGTGTGTTTGAAATTGATTTGCATGATAATGTGATTGATAAAATAATTACATTTTTTAGCATCAATAATAAAAGAATCAAAAGTGATTTAGATTCTTCATATCTTTGGCATTGTAGACTTGCTCACATAGGCAAGAAAGCATGCAAAATCGCAACACGATGGGCTTTTGCAAGACATCAATGATGAATCATTTGATAAATGCTGAATCTTACATATATGGGAAGATGACCAAGAAACCTTTACAAATAGTTTAGAAAGGGCTTCGATCTTCTTGGTGTGATACATCTTGGCGTATGTGGACCACTAAGACATGTGTCAAGGAAGGGTGCTAGCTACTTCTTAACCTTCTTGATGATTTCGATCGTTATGGTTATGTTTATTTACTTAAACATAAACATGAAGTCTTTGAAACATTTAAGGTTTTCAAGAGTGAAGTAGAACTGCAAATATGAAAGAAGATTAAAGCTCTTCGATCCGATAGAGGTGGTGAATATTTAAGCCAAGGGTTTAAATATTATCTTGCTGAGTGTGGGATTGTCCAACAACTCACTTCTCCATATACTCCACAACAAAATGGTGTATCTGAGAGAAGAGATCGTACATTTTTGGACATGGTGCGATCAATGTTTAATCTTACAGCTCTTCCCTTATCCTTTTGAGATTTTGCTTTAGAAACTACTGTTTGCATTTTGAATATGGTTCCAACTAAGAAGGTTGATAAGACTCCTTATGAAGTGTGGTATGGGAAAGCTCCCAACTTGTCTTACTTAAAGGTCTGGGGTTGTGAGGCGTTTGTTAAACGTGACTCATCTGATAAGCTACAACAAAGATCTGTTAAGTGTATCTTCGTAGGATACCCAAAGGAAACTATGGGTTACTACTTTTACTTTCCACACGAAAACAAAGTAATTATTGCTAGGTATGGAGACTTCCTTGAAAGGGATCTCATATCTCATGAATTTAGTGGGAGAGTTTATGATCCGGAAGATGATCAAGAAGATACAACACCTTACGAAACACTAGCCAACCTCAAGTAGAACACGAAAGTCGAGTGTTCCACACGAAGTTGAAGTGGTTCCCATTCGTAGATCTGTAAGGACTACGCGTGCACTGGCGTCTATGTCTTAACGTAGAAGGCGAGGAAAATATGTTGGGGATCTTGGTGAACACCGCTAACTATAATCTTTGCTATGATGAGTCTTGAAAAGGATAAATGGCAAGTCGAAATGAATGGGAAATGCAATCCATGAGAGATAACGAAGTCGGATAGAGGTTGACTTACCTCCAAATGCCAAGGTAGTTGGAAGTAAGTGGCTCTATAAGATAAAGACTGACATGGATGGTAATGTACACACCTATAAAGCTCGTCTTGTAGCTCAAGGGTTTACTCAAAATTTTGGGACAGACTACGAAGAGACATTTTCTCCTGTAGCAGATATTAGAGCTATTAGGATTCTTATAGCCATAGCTGCGTACTATGACTATGAGATATGACAAATGGATGTCAAAACTGCCTTCTTAAATAGTCGCCTAGATGAGGACATCTATATGGCGCAGCCTGAAGGGTTTGTGAATCCAAAATTTCCAAAGCGTGTATGCAAACTTTAAAGATTCATTTATGGGTTGAAGCAAGTATCAAGGCAATGGAACAATAAGTTTGATGAAGAAATCAAGAAATTTGGTTTCACTCAAAATCTTGATGAACCATGTGTATATCACAAATCTAGTGGGAGTAATGTTATTTTCCTTATCTTATATGTCGATGACATATTGATCATGGGAAAATACATTCCAAGTTTGCAAGATGTAAAGTCTTATCTTGGAAAGTGCTTTTCTATGAAGGATTTAGGGAAGCGACATTTATTAAGGAATCAAGATCTACCAAGATAGATCAAGGCGGTTGATTGGACTAAGTCAAAGTACTTACATCGATAAAATATTGAAGAGATTCAATATGCATAATTCCAAAAGGGATATTTACCGATCTTGGTGAACATGGCTTAAGTAGTGAACTATGTGCGTCAACACGAAGAGGTGGCACACATGAGAAAATTTCCTTATGCTTTATTGTAGGATCTATCATGTATGTTGTGAGATGTACAAGGCACGATGTGGCGTTTGCACGAATATCACCGATTGATATCAACGAGAATCCGGTGTGAAACATCGGCATCTTATTAAGAACATTCTTAAGTATCTAAGGGCTACTAAAGAAATGTTTCTAGTGTATGGTGGGAATCGGATGCGAACTTGATGTTACTGGGTTTTGTGATGCGTCTTTCCAAGCGATAAAGATGATAAGAAGTCTCAAGCAGGATATGTCTTTGTCATTAATGGAGGAGCAGTTCTTTGGAAGAGCAAGAAGCGCACAACAATGCGATGTCTATCTGAGTTGAGTACATAGTTGCTTTGGAAGCTGCGATGGAAGTTGTTTGGATTAGGAAATTCATTTCGGGACTCGGAGTAATGCCCTCAATCGAATTACCTTTAAATGTGTATTGTGACAACTCTGTTGCAATAACATTTGCCAATGAGCCTGGAGTCATGAAGGGCGCCATACATTTTCCTCGACGATATCACTATGTTCGAGAATAAGTCGAAATAGGTGAAATCAATCTACTCAAAGTTCATCTGGATGATAATCTAGTGATCCCTTTACGAAGCCTTTGCCAAAGGAAAAACTTCTTGACCATCTTGATGGGATAGGACTTCGTTTAGCTAGCGGTTTCATGCGAGATCGTGATTAGTATTTGGATAAAGGATGTTATGAACAAATATTATTTTAATGAAATAAAATAGTTGTTTATGTTTATTTTCATTTTCTTAATATTAAATCCTATATTTGCATGTTTAATCCGTGGATGACTTATGTTATTCTAACTAGTCCGTTGTCGATCAATGATGTGGGAATGTCATTGAATTAAGACAAATCTGAGTTTTGGTAGAATATACTTAAAGTATATTGATGCGTAGGACATACCAGATTCACATGATGTTCAATGAATTGAATATAGGACAGATCCCAACTTTACATGATTATACTTATAGATCTTTGTCATTAAGTAAATCATAAAATGTTTATCCTCAGACTTGAGATATCAGATAACTGTTATGAATGTAGTGCATTTGTGTGAGATAATCTAACGCTATCCGTAACTGGTAGTTATAAAGGCTATTTTCAGAAGTGTTACAAAGTTCATGAGTTATGTTTGTAGTCAAGAGAATTTGTTCCTTTGAATTTGTTTCAAAGCGTAATACTATATTTGGGGCCCTCATAGGGTTGACAAGATGTTTGTATGGCCATACCCAAGATCAATCTGGAATACGTTCAGATGATTTGGTAATCTTGTTCAATCAGATATAACAAGAAAGAATATTAACTTATGAAATGACTTGATCCATATTCATAGTTAATGTAGTATTAGTAGCAAAGGATAAGTAAAAGGATGAATCATTAAATGGTTTTCTAGAAACCATACTCGATTCGATCACGGGGCATTAGCGTGTTAAGCTAGACTAAACCAATGTCATTACTATATTAAGTAATATCCAAGTGGGAGCTGAAATATTTTATGGATATTTTAATTTACGTATGACCTGATTCGAACTCGAGACTTCGGGATTGCACACATTACGTATGAGAGTTGATGTTAAAATAATTAATATGTGTAAATGTTATTATTATTAATTATTTGTCACGAAATAAAACTTAACGATAGTTAATATTTAACAAGGTTAGGCTAACGGTCGTTAAATATAAACTACGAGGACTAGAGACGAAATTAGTGGACAAGAAAGATCTAGAAATCCTTCTTGGAGTCCTTGGCTGCTCATGGGTTTGAAAAATCCCAAGGGAGTCTTTTCTTGGTCACCAAGTTTTGAGAAACTATATATACAATCCCTTGTATTCATAATTCTCCTAACCTTGGATCACTAAGAAACCTAATTTATTTTCTCCTCTCCTCCCTCTTGCTTGGCCAATCGTATACCAACCCTAACCCAAGGGTTTCGATTTTCCAATCCAAGAAACTAGTGTTTGGTTTTATTTGTGATTCAAAAACCTAGCTTTTCACATCAAATCGATACTAGTACGTGTGTACAAGAACGAAGGACAAATACACTTGTGTTTGTGGATTTTCTTGGTGGTCGACTTTTGTGGGTCGAATAGTAATAAACCCTAAGCTAGGGTTTGGGTTTTTGTTCCTCATTCACATTATCGTGTGTTTTTCTTGATTTGCTAAAAAGTACGCATATTCTTTATTCGGTTAATTAATCTACATATATTATTCCTATTACTTCCGCTGCATGCTTTGATGATGTGTACTTGTTTATAATAATTGTTAAGATTAGTAAAACCTAACAATATGTCCTTTGTTGGTGGCGGTTATGATCTTGAAGATGATTATGATGACTACATGAATCAAACCTACGACCTCCCGCATGTATTGGATGATTTTAAGCTCCAAGGGCATCGTAGGAAGTAATTTGTTTTGTGTTTGTTTCCTATTGTTATCTTGTGAGTAGTGGTTTGTTGTTTGGACAATAGGAAGTGCATTACCATGTATGTTTGCCTATGTAACGGGCTGAGATATGGGACTTCACCCATATCCTTTGTACTTAAATGTTTTTTGGAGTAATGAATTTTTACCGGGTCGTTTTGACCTTTTACCCAAAAAAGACTTATTGGCGGCGACAGTGTTACTTAGTTGCACGAACAATATCCTCAATCTGCAGATGCAGAAATCATAGAAGACAAAAACTTTAATAGCTAGATTAAGTAAAAGTTAGCAAATGAAAATATCCACCAAGAAAAAATATCCACCAAGATTACCACTTAGATAGAATTCAATGATTTATAACGTGAAGAAAAACAACAATTAAACGCTAAGAAACATGACCTGATGTAAAGCTAACATCTCTCAAAGAAAAAACTCAGTTGATCCGAACTCAGTATGGTTTCTATTCATTGCACAACGTTGTCCTGAGTTTTGCAGTCCCTAACCATATGCCAAAATAAATTAAATAGTGTATGTCCTAATGCATTAAGAGGTCAATATTACACATTGTAAGGAACTTTAAGAGATAAAAATGTTGTTGAAAAGGAAAATAAATGATCAAAACTACACATTCTGGTGTGATCCAAACCCAGTTGGTACCAAAGGTAAAATACACCACTAAAGAAAAAACATGTAACAAAATCTAGGCTTTCTCAATTTCAGTTTACTAAGTTGTAGTAGCGAGTAATTTCAAACACTTAGATTTGTCATATGTGATGAGACTACAAAGTATGATACTACAATAATTATCCAATTCACTCATTTTTCGACGGTAAACATATTACGGTGAGTGGCGGGCGAGAATTTAGAATATGAGGGTAAAAAAGTTACCTTATAAAATTTGGTTAACAAAGAAATAACAATGAAATTAAGCGACTTACAAAACAATCGAATTCGAGTTTTTGTAAAATTGAAAACTCAATCAATGACTTAACTTTTAAACTTTTCATAAAATGAGTCATGGATTGAGGATAATGTTTTCAAATCTACATCATCTAATGGGCTTTCTTAATTATCCTAATATGCAATTAATTAAAATGATGCTAACCAATGTTGAAGGACTAGGTGCCTAGGATATGATTGCTAGGAGTAGATGATTAGAGTTTGATGAACATTATTCCCATACATTTATATGATCCGATTCATATATTGCATTGACTTTTATCGATCGATTGTTGTTTGGGTGATGTCGACCACCATATATTTGTATGTGTGTTCACTAACGTATGCGGTATATTGGTATAAAAGAATGTTCGATCCGGATCCCACAATTGAAGATGATTGGATGCGAAGGAAAGGGTAACTATTTCTTGGGTTGACAAATAAAGCGAAATTAAGCTTGGACTTCTATGGAGAGTTGGCATAAATGCAATAAGAAGGTCTCCTTTGCATCGGGATGGTTTTCTTCTAAGTGATTGAAGAAGCAGACTTAATTTGACCTCGGTTGGCATTCAAAATGCAACGTAAGAAGAAGTCTCACTTGCATCTGTGACGGTTTTTCTTCAAACCCTACAACAACAACAACAACAACAACAACAACGAAGCTTCTCAACCACCTAACGAATCTTTGTGCGGGATACCATTTTAAACAATTTTGAATAATTTGATTAAATTGTTTTGAAAATGGAAAACATTGTTTGAAAATTAATTGGACTTAATTTTGAAAATCACCGGACTTCATTTATCAAACTTGAGTCACTCAATTATCATTACTATCATGGATTGAGGGGAGAGTGATTTAAAATAAAATATTTTCAAGCGATATTTCTTCACAAAAGTTCCGCTTTGTACAATATAAGTGGTGATCTAAAGATTTAATTGAAATTGTTTTATTTTACTAAAAGATCTCTTAAAAACTATCATACATTACTAACAATCTTTAATGTCTTAAATTGGTCCTTATCTGTCATTTTTCAAAAATTAAATCTTGCCGCGTCTTTCCCAAACTCTTTTAAATGATTTAAATCAATTGGGATCACAAATCTCAAAGGTTTAAAATTTTGATTGGGTGAGATCGTGATTTAAATCTCATATCTGTAATGGAATTGGTTTTAGTCCTTTATAGGTACTCCGCCTCCATGTGCCAAACGATTTCAAATATACAATGCACATGTTGCATTTATCAAAAACAAGATGAGTATTTAAACGCCACATTTCTCATATGTTTTCTAAACCTTATTAAATCACTTGGGATCCAAAATCTCAAAGGGTTTGATATTTTTGATCGGGGAGAATTTGTGATTTAATTATGAAATTTGATAAAGGTGATTGTTTGATTCAATTGTCATGTGCTTGCTCATATATGCTAAACCACTCGAATCACGAAGCACATATTGAGGAAGCATTTAAAAGAAAATAAACTATCGAGGTACAAAAGCTTTTATGTTTTAACAAAATGTACCTTGATTGAGTTTTAAATGGTTTCTTAATGGCTTGTGTGATCGTAAATGTGCTTCAAAGAACTCTTGCCTCTATGTGATAAAAATGATTTCAAAAATCCGATGCACATATTGAGGGAGAATACCAAGAAAATCAAATGGATTTTTCTATGAAAATTGTGATCAAAGAAAATATTTCAAAGTCCTCTTGCTTCCATGTGATAAACAATTTCTAAATCATATGCATATGTTGAAGGGAGGTTTTCTAAATGATCAAAACTATTAAGGTACAAAATGCTTTGATCTCGTATCACAAGTACCTTGATTGTTTTTCCAAATGATTTTTCAATTGGTTTTGAGAAGATAACAATACCAAAGACCGACCAATTTATTTTATGCATGTTGTTATAAGGATGGTTAGGTTAGGTATTCGTTCCCACGATCCACAGAATAGGGAGGGATCTACCGAGGACAATCCACTAGATAGTGTAGAGTCCTTGGGTTATCACATGAGAAAACATCTTATATTATGCCAAAATAGCAAGAAATCACACGTTATGCTAGTGTACTTTTACTACCGCGTCTGGAGCAAACAAACTTGATCAACAACAACAACAACAACAACAAAAAAACACCTTACATTGAGCTGGCAAGCAAGCATTCTATAAATGTTCTATACGATCTGTGACATTTTTACTAGGCCATTCTCACTACGGGGTCTTTGTAAGAGTTATGAATCGCGGTTCTACAGTATCGAACATGCAAACGCGTCTTTGCATTACAACATTACATACTGGCTTGGGTATTGCCGTAGTTTAAACAAATGACAAACTATAATTGGATACTCCCAATCGATCACATAATTTAGTTACTTAGGCATTTTTTCTTAATAAAGTAATAAAACTAAGTATTATTGAATAACATAGTAACATCATTTTCCTTTTGGTGATATAATTCATAACAATATTAAAGAGGTTTCATATTGGTGAACTTTGAAATTTGAGTTCTTGAGGCAATTTCAAAAGTGGGATGAGGGCATGTTAAAATGAAGACCAAGAAATCTGCTTTTACACTATATATTCAAGGTTATTGGGCCAAGTTTTGAGAACACTTGCCCCCTATCCTTTAGGTTCCTCGCCCACAGTTCTGATAGCATTAATAATATGTTATAGCTACGAGTTTTGAAACCGAATATTCAATGCATGATACAATGATATGGTTTGTTTATGGACTCACAGTTATATCAACAAACGTTCTTCATACATCTTTATCTTGTCCATCATAAAGTGTTTTTATCTATACCAGCCCATTGTTTCAAATTACTAAAAAACAGTTTATAATGACAGCAAAACAACTTGAAATAAGCACATATTACTTGGTAAAAATAATGAATGTTGGGTCCTTTTAAGAGTAAGAAAGGCAGTTAATGAAAGGAAAGGATGCACATATCAATTAAAACGTGATGAAAAAATCAACGTGGAACGGAAAAAGGTAACGTACCAGCATTAACATTCTTCTTCACGTATTGAGGAATAGAATCTACATCCAGTTTTACAAACTGGATTGATTCTTTTTACAATAATACAATTGATTTATAAATTTTTATTGCATCAAAGAAACTAGCAACAAAAACAAATTATTGATGAAAGATATCCCAAGCACTTTATTATAACCATCACTGCTAAGCCTACTTCTTAATTTGGTAACGGCAGTCTTACATTCTCCAAGGCTGATTATGCTATTTCGATTACTCTGTCTCACTTTCACATAATCAATTTCTATGCACACATCCGTGAAAAAATGAAATTACTACTGTAGTCTGTGCCACTTTTTAAGCACTTATATACCCAAATCACATATGTACAGTTGTACATTGATAAACTGATTAAAATAAACTTCATTTTGTTAACAATTTCGACATTAATTCTCCATCCAACCTTTAATCAGATAACCCTACTTTTTAATAAGCAAAGGATAATTAAAATAACTAAAATTATATATAAATTAAAAATCAATACATATAAAAGTACATGCTGTTTTAGGATACGAGATGTGTATGTTCTCCACAAAGAAGATGAGATGAGGTGAGGACGTGGAACTGCAGCAGCTGTGGAGATGGAGTCGTTAGGGTTCGAAGGCAGCTGGAGGGTGATGGTGTGAAGGTGGCAGTGGTTTGATTTGGTGTCTTAATGATGGCAATGGTGCTGGAGGTGATTTGGTGGCAGGAGTAATTATGGAGAAGAGGTTAGGGTTTGGTTATGTTGAGTGGGAATGAAATTTTGAGGTGAAAATTCAAGTTTTCAAGTCCCGCCATTCACAGATGGTAGACTGGTGGTTGATTAGAAAAACGTCTTTTCGAGTCAAACAGATTAAGACGTGTTTTAAAGTTACCAACAGGTCCGGATAGCTATTTTTTATGGACCCGTCTATAACATAATACCCGGTCCTGATATATCTTCCAAATGGAGACCTGTTTGAATTATAGAAACCGGTCTTGATCTTATTTTTCTAGGTGGAAAAGCCTTACGAGACCTGTCTTTTTCATAAAAGGGTCTCCATGTAGGAGAAGAAAAGGAAGAGCCTGATGGCGTCAATACACCTTCTCTAGAATGCTATATATATGTAATCTCACAATTAAACAAAATCTTGATCTTTAATATAATTAGTAGATTGACCAAATACACTTCCATCCATTTTCCAACAAAAGTTCGATGGTGAGTCACGGAATGTGACATGAACATCACCTATAGTATATCATCTTATTAAAACAAAAATGACACTATTGATCTTCTGCTGAAAGTAAATTAAAGATGACAATTCTTCCATATTAAATAATGATATTTTAGGGTGCATTCACAAAGGTAAAAAACTAAATAGCACGTGTCCTACAGTCTGTTCCTAGATAGAGCCCCCATTAAGGTGTGTGATTAACACGTACTCTTGAAAGTCTTGGAAGCTATTGTTTCTATCACGGAGATCTGGGAACAAGTGTGAGTGGGGACGTGGGGTGGGAAGCTAATGATCAACTATCAAGAAGTATATATAGCACATTAGCACTCCTTGCCAAATGGTGGTGGAGATTCCAAACAGGTTCTGTTTCTTTAAATGCTAAGAATGACTTGAAACCATATTCAGCTCTTATAGATTGACCAGAGGAAATTCCAAGAAATATCGAGCTCTAGGAAAATATATGAGTGCATGATATGTATCAACATAAGCTAATGATCAACTATCAAGAAGTATATATAGCACATTAGCACTTCTTGCCAAATGGTGGTGGAGATTCCAAACAGGTTCTGTTTCTTTAAATGCTAAGAATGACTTGAAACCATATTCAGCTCTTATAGATTGACCATAGGAAATTCCAAGAAATATCGAGCTCTAGGAAAATATATGAGTGCATGATATGTATCAACATAAGCTCCTATCATTTAACTCAAAATAATAAATACAATCTACAATATGGAACAATACATCAAAATACAATATATGAGCGCTTGGGTTTGTTTTTTCTTAATGATTTGTTGATGTAATATGTATTAATTTATACAAATCGTGCGCATAGGTATTGAATTGGTATGCGCGTTTGGCTTTGTCGTAATAAGTATGCGCGCTTGCTTAATGATGCGTGCGGGTGTCTGTTAAACCCCGACTAAGGTATTTTTAAATAAAGGAAGCGCGTCTAGTTAATTTATGAACGCTATTTATACACATGAACGGTTACTGAGTTGGTTGTGAGCCAGGTGTCTCATATCTAACGGAGGCTCACCCAAAAGTCCATTTTGGTAAAAATACATGTGCGCGGTTTGTTTTGGTAATCTAGCATCATAAACGGTTCATATAAAAAAACTTCCCTAATTTAAATCTCATGATATTAAGTGTTTGACCTAGATAGCGATCACGGTTCACGAACAAAATACTAGGACTAATTAGGCAACTAACTTTCTAGCGACAATAGTATGTGGCGTGAACTATACTCAAACCTTAATTTCAAGGAGAAACCAAAAGGCGACTACAAGATTAAACACATAACTCTCGTTTTTTATGATGGTTAGCAAACGCTGCTATTAAACTTTCAAACCAGTAAAACACCTTTCCCAAACTACATCTAAAACAATCACTCAAAGTACTATTAATAATTTAAGATACCTTAAATCTTATACTAAATTTCAAACTAACATAGATGTAACCTACATGTAAGCTCTAACCTTGTTAAATCAACATACAAGTATTGATTGGTATGTCTTATTCATATGACTAATTTCATGTCTGACAAAAGAGACCGGAACACTTGACTATATCAGATGTGAGAAAAGAGAAATACTCTAACATATTTGTCAAATAATAAATAGATTATTCATATTTTTAAGTATGCAAGTTAGATATTAGAATCATTTTGCTTTTAAAAACTCCTTATACAATTCGGCATTGTAATAACTTGGTAGTCGGGTAAAAACTAGACTCTAACTTGTAAAAATGAGTTCTTTGCTCACATTGGTTATTTATGAATAAAGAATTTCATATGCTAAACTTCATTCTATTGTAACTATATTGATGCTACGTGCATTTCAAGGATGAATGATATCCTTCACCAAACAAATATGTATTTTAATCGTACTGTCGGATTAAATTTTAGAGAGCAAGTTTTATAGTTCAAGTTTAGTGACCCATAATCCAAATCAAAATCACTTTATTAGTTCAAAATATATGTATACTCGATATTGCAATGTGCCTTGGAAAATGGTGTGGCGTGACATGTGACAGCGATATAAGGTGTGTCGAGGTTATGCAATGAAAGGTTATGATCTCGGATCCAAAATATGTTTATGGACACTTATTTCTACTTTATTTTAAATTTGTTGATCGTGAGGTTTATTTCCTTCATCTTTTTTGTATATTTGTGACCCAATATTAAAGTGATTAATACGACATATTGCCAAATATTGAAGCTATTTTTCAACAAAACTTAGGTCCACATAGACATATCGGTAACTATTAAATCATTGCAATGTAAATTAGTGAAGGCTTCATACACTGGTGGGAGACGTCAATATGGCATGTTCTATTTTCAAGGTACCTTTTTATTATCTTTTTATACTAAAAATACTTTTAGTTACTTTTTTTATAGAATCGATTGATACCTTATCGGTTTTGTCACAAACATTTATTTATGAAAGTTATAAATAGTGGGAATTATTACATGCCATATAGACAAATATTAATATTGTATATCGATTACGATTAATATCTTTACAAAATATAGAAAATAGTTTCTTGTAATACTGATACAAGGAAACAAACTCCAATTTAATATAATCTACATTAGTTCACTTTTTTATGTTTCCATCCCCACAAATTATTTAATTCCATATTTCAATATTATTATTTTTCCATAAAATGATTGTTCATGCCAAACTTGGAACGATATCTTCAAAAATGGTCATAATAGCATGCTTATCTTGATATAGTTATAATCCTTAAACCAAATCATGTTACATATTTAACCATATGGTACAATCATTAAACCACAAAACGATCAATATTTTATGGAAAAATGATAAATTCTCATAAATTGCCAAAGACTTTTAAAAGAAAAAAGTAGGATTTCCCTACGCCTTTTGACTTCATCTCTATCTCACTTTTATGTAACACGTGCAAACTTAAGATACCTTACCTATTAGAATGTTTGACCAAGATTAACCACCACTAAACCACATCCCATTATATATATATATATATATATATATATATATATATATATATATATATATATATATATATATATATATATATATATATATATATATATATATATATATATATATATATATATATACATCTACTCTACTCATTCTAAGCAACCAGTAAGACAACAATGGAATCTCATCCTCTTGTTCTTCTTGTTCTCTTTTTTTTCGTGTCACAATCAACTTATTCACAACAAACACCTTTCACATCTTGCTTACAAGCCAAAATTGGTCCATTAACTAACATACTATATGCTCCAAAAAATCCATCATACACACCAACATTAGAAGAATACATCAAAAACAGCCGTTTTAACAAAAGCACGACTCCAAAACCAAACTACATTGTTACTCCAAACACGTTCGCTCATGTTCAAGCCATTGTCAATTGTGACAATGCTAGCAACATTCAAATCAAGATAAGGAGTGGTGGCCATGACTATGAAGGTATATCTTACACTTCTACAGAACCCAGTTTCATACTTCTTGATATGTTTAACTTAAGAAACATATCGGTTAATGTTGGGTCCCGCTTAGCTTACGTTCAAGCAGGGGCCCAAATAGGTGAGCTTTATTATAACATTTGGAAAGCTAGAAATAATCTTGCTTTTCCGGGTGGTGTGTGTCCCACCTTGGGAATTGGTGGACACATTAGTGGTGGTGGATATGGTGCCATGTTGCGAAAATATGGTTTGTGCGTTGATAACGTGGTTGATCTTTGAAATAGTTGATGTGAATGGGAGGATTTTGGATCGTAAAAGTATGGGTGAGGATCTTTTTTGGCTATTCGCGGGGGTGGTGGTGCTAGTTTTGGAGTTATATTGTCGTATACTGTTAAATTAGTTGATGTCCCAGAAATAGTGATAGTTTTTCGTGTTGAAAGGGTTTTAGAAGAAAATGCAACGGATTTAGTTAATCGTTGGCAATACATTGCCCCGGTTATTGATAATCGTCTATTTCTTAGGTTATTTATTCAACCAGTAACAATAAAACCACATGGAAAGACGATCATGGCTAGCTTTATAGCAATGTTTCTTGGAAATGGTCAAGAACTTTTAGGTGTTACGAACAAGGAATTTCCTGAATTGGGTGTAAATAAGAATGATTTACGTGAAATGAGTTGGATTGATTATGTACCTTATTTGGCTAGCTTTGACAACGCGACTAAACCCGAGATCCTTCTTAATAGACACTCGGACACAGTAGACTTTGGTAAAAGAAAGTAGGACTATTTCCAAACTCCAGTTCCAAAAACGGGTTTAGATTTGATATTCGAAAAGATGATGGAGTTGGGAAAAGTTGTGTTCCAGTGGAATCCATATGGCGGAGTCATGGCTCAAATTCCCTCCTCAGCAACTCCATTCCCTCACCGGGCTGGATTTTTGTGGAAAATGCAATACTTGGTAGGCGGAAAGGCGGAAATGGAAAAAGACTCTTTGAATCGGATCTGAAGTTTGTATGATTTCATGAAACCATATGCATCAAACTCCCCAAGAGGTGGATTTCTCAACTATCGGGATATTGACATTGGTGTGCACAATGGTGCAAATAGCTATGCTGAGGGCAAGGTTTATGGTGAAAAATACTTCTTGGGTAATTTTGATAGGCTCGTGAAAATCAAGACTGCGGTTGATCCAAAAAATTTCTTTCGTAACGAGCAAAGTATTCTAACTTCTTCAACAAAATGAGTGCTATATTATTGTATTATGGAAAATGAAAGCTTCTATTTCTCTTAAGTGTATTACCTAGTATTCACTATTTTAAATTTTGTGGAAATCTTGCTTAAAAAGATTTAATAGAATTATGAAAGAGGAAGAATACAAATTTTCACTTATATAGCTTGTGTGTTCTTTTCTCAAGTTCAATAGATAATGTGGGCAGATATAAGATTTATATACTCATTTTAGTACTTGATATGATATGGTATCTTGATCTATATGTTAAGAAAACAATTGTTATCAACTTAGCATAATGCATTGTTTTTAACACTATCACCTTGCATACTACGGCAATTGTCTTCTAAAATCTTATACAAAAACTCAGAATCTGGGCTTTTAGATTTTGGATGACAATCTTGCATCTCCGGCTACTAAATAGAAAAAAGCACTGCTTCGTTCCCAATCAGATAAGTTTTTATTCCAATAGCTCTCTACTTTTGAGACCTTAGTATGGTTCATAATCCATTTAGTAGACATCTTAAACCTTACGGTTGCAAAACATCTCGAAAGTGGTGCAATTGTACTCAATATTGCTCCAATAAACGGTGTTATGAGAATAACTAACATTGACCGCTTATAATCTGATTGATAGTCCGTCATCCTCGGATATCTGTAGAGCAAAATAACTATAAGTAAAGCAGTACTAGTAGCACATATCACCTCAGAAGCAGAGGTCGTAGCAGAGCAAGCAGAGATGAATGGGGGGTTGCCGGTTCCTGCCATTATCCAATGGTTGCTTGTAAACCCCTTGTTATTGTTTGTTAGTTAAATTGATACAATGTTATTTATGTTTCATTGTTATGGGTCAAATGGGGTAGGACATTGGGTTGGATCTTTGCTTGATCCAAATACCCCGTTAAGTAGTTAGTTAATTTGGTTAGGCCCGTCTAATGGGCAGTTACAAAAAACAGTTACCTTGAAATGTCACAACGTTTCACCAAAACCTATGGTGTCGTTTCATGCTAGATAAATAGGATCGAGTCATGCTAGTTTGTAATGTACAACAATTATGGTTTAAGTCTTTTATTTATTTTTTTTTGTTCATATATCTTGTCAATTCAATTCGTATAGTATATACACTTTGCCTCTAAATCTCTTTCGCACACCAACACAAACCATGGTAAACTTCAAGGCGATCATGTGTCGTAGATGGCTTGATTTACAACCTGTGAAGGGCTGCCAACATTGGTACCAGATCCCACGCTCCGATTCTTGGAACGAGTCATCTAGGAGGGGCACAAGAGTAATGTTAAAAAAGAAGTTCTTACAAAGGGATGAAACCCCAAACGGTTACAAGTGGGAAGGAAAATAGAAATGGTTATCAAGTCATGGCAAGCAATTATTATGGGATAAACTCAAAGAAGTTATATCCTTTAATACTTCAAAGGAATTCAAACCATTTTCCACACCGCCTCCAACTTCAAGGAAAAGAGAAAAGATCTCGTTGTTACTTGTGTAAAGTAAAGGCCATTTCTTTGGGCGCAAAAACAAAAACCGATCGACCCACATCAATCAATAGAGAACAAATCAAGCATTCAAGAAGCACTCAATTGTGTGGAACAATTCCATGTCGAGGCCGACTTTATGGTAAAAGGACGGACGAGGAAGCGGAACAACATATGGTACGTTAGCAAATCTCATGCTAAGCATATGAGTCCCACAAGGGGTTTGTTCAACCGTATGATCAATCAATTTAAAGTGGTGGGAAGAGAAGATAAAGAAAGGTAATTCATTGTTGCCTACGGTGTCGGTGAGGCAATTGTTGACAATAAGGAAGAAGGTATTGTGATTCCTAACATACTATATACGCCGGAAATCACAATGAACGTGTTAAGTATTAGCCAACTCGAAGACCAAGGTTTCGTCGTGACTTATGAAAATGGCACGTGTCAAATTAGATACATGTTTGACAAGGAGGAAGTAGCCGTGGATATGGGTGATGAAGAGATGATTAAAGATCACCAGGAATTTATGGAAGAATACTATAAGTCGATTGACCCTAGTGACGAATGCTCGTTGATAAAAGGGATGGAGGAGTTGGAAATGAACAAAGACGAAAGCCAAGACTATATCGATGATGAATACCTCAGTCTCAACGGGATGCTTTATCATCTAAAGGTAAACACTTTGCCACGTTTCTTATCGTTTTTGGATTTACTTAAAATCGATAAGTTAGTGTTTAAGAATTGGGAAATCATGGGAAGGAAGTTTATTGAATTGTTGGAATGGTTCTATATTGGTTATATGAGACAAGATGTGTTGGGTGAATTACCACAGTGATAGGGGTAATTAAGATAGACTTGCTAGCGTTGTATAAGTTTGTAGATGACATGGGTGGATATATGAATGTGTCATTTAACAACATGTGGGGCGATGTTGCAATTCCTTTGGGATTGACTCGGGAGGATGGGCATAATGTAAAGGAGTGCTATAAAGAATACATAGCACTAGTTAAAGTGTACTATGAGGAAGTACGGAGGTTGGGGCATGGAGAGCCAAGGTTGAATATGGTCGGTGATGTACCATTTGGCGATGTAATGACAAGTGTAGACGTAAAGGAAGCACAAGAAGAGAGTCCAAAGAAAAGATTCAAGTATGCTCATAATGAAGTCAAGAAGGAAGGCAACATGGGATGCACCACAAGTAGAAGTAGCAAGGGAACACATCAAGCGATGACGACTTCATTGTCATCACATGAAGGCAGCAAGAACCAAGGAAGGGCGACATTTTAACTTACAAAATTAAGGAGGAGATGTAAACCCCTTGTTAATGTTTGTTAGTTAAATTGATACAATGTTATTTATGTTTCATTGTTATGGGTCAAACGGGGTAGGACATTGGGTTGGATCTTTGCTTGATCCAAACACCCCGTTAAGTAGTTGGTTAATTTGGTTAGGCCCATCTAACGGGCAGTTACAAAAAACAGTTACCTTGAAATGTCAAAACGTTTCACCAGAACCTATGGTGTCATTTCATGTTAGATAAATAGGATCGAGTCATGCTAGTTTGTAATGTACAACAATTATGGTTTAAGTCTTTTAGTTATTTCGTTTTGTTCATATATCTTGCCAATTCAATTCGTATAGTATATACACTTTGCCTCTAAATCTCTTTCGCACACCAACACAAACCATGGTAAACTACAAGGCGATCATGTGTCGTAGATGGCTCGATTTACAACCTGTGAAGGGTTGCCAACATTGCTCACATGTTGTTTTAGCTTCTCAACAGTTAATCTAAGTCCTTTAAAGCCGTTTGACGGCCTGTTTGATATTTTGATTCTAAATGTTGTTTAGACTTCAGAATCGTTAAAGCTGAACAGATATGTATTAAGAGTAACATGAGTTGCATAACCACATAAATGGAAGCTATTAACATATTGTAATCAGTGGAAAGGTGCTCATTTGAATGCAAACATTCACAATCAAGGTTATCACCAGAATATCCAAAGCTATGATGTTTGCGAGAAGTTCCTGTTGTCCATTTTTGCTAGAGATGGCAATGAATTAAGCCATCATGGTGCACATAAAAGGCCATGCTACCGAGTTTCGCCGCCTAGTCCACAAGACCTGGCATTGGATTGTTCATATCCATGGGCATCTTTATTGCAATAGCTATCACAGTGAGAGAAGCAGCATTCAATATGAAGTATTTACAAGGGAACCATAGCTTTCTGTATCGTAAACCATGTAATAAATCAACCGCCATTGCTAGGATGCAAACCACAGATGCTAACGCGATATAAATCCCCCAATCCATGGCATAGGTTTACTATAATTGTTATGTTGATCTGACTGAGCCATCAAGTTGCCCAAGAAACGGAAGTCAGTGGTTTCTTTTCTTGACATCAGTTGTTCCCAGACGTGGTTATAATAGTTTTGCCTAAAGTTACTCATAATTATCTTCCTTCCAGATAAATGAAATGATGACCTTAATATATAAATGGGGTGTAGAATTTGTCTAAAAATAAATAGAAGGATTAAGGTAAGGAGAGGAAAAGGAAGAGCCTGATGGCGTCAATACACCTCCTCTAGATCCTATATATATGTAATCTCACAATTAAACAAAATCCTGCTCTTTAATATAATTGGTAGATTGACCAAATACATTTCCATCCATTTTCCAACAAAAGTTGGATGGTGAGTCTCGGAATATGACATGAACATCACCTATAGTATATCATCTTATTAAAACAAAAATGACACTATTGATCTTCTGCTAAAAGTAAATTAAAGATGACAAATCTTCCACATTAGATAATGATATTTTAGGGTGCATTCACAGAGGTCAAAAACTATATAGCACGTGTCCTGCAGTCTGTTCCTAGATAGAGCCCCCATTAAGGTGTGTGATTAACACGTACTCTTGAAAGTCTTGGAAGTTATTGTTTCTATCACGGAGATATGGGAACAAGTGTTTGTGGGGACGTGGGGTGGGAAGCTAATGATCAACTATCAAGAAGTATATATAGCACATTAGCACTCCTTGCCAAATGGTGGTGGAGATTCCAAACAGGTTATGTTTCTTTAAATGCTAAGAATGACTTGAAACCATATTCAGCTCTTATAGATTGACCAGAGGAAATTCCAAGAAATATCGAGCTCTTGGAAAATATATGAGTGTATGATATGTATCAATATAAGCTCCTATCATTTAACTCAAAATAATAAATACAATCTACAATATGGATCAATACATCAAACTACAATATATGATCGCTTGGTTTTGTTTTTTCTTAATGATTTGTTTATGTAATATGTATTAATTTATACCAATCGCGCACATAGGTATTGAATTGGAATGCGCGCTTGGCTTTGTCGTAATAAGTATGCGCGTTTGGTCAATGAAGCGTGCGGGTGTTTGCTAAACCCGACTAAGGTATTTTTAAATAAAGGAAGCGCGTCTAGTTAATTTATGTGGTGCTATTTATACACATGAACGGTTACTGAGTTGGTTGTGAGCTAGGTGTCTTATATCTAACGGAGGCTCACCCAAAAGTCCATTTTGGTAAAAATATATGTGCGCGGTTCGTTTTGGTAATCTAGTATCATAAACGGTTCATATAAAAAAACTTCCCCTAATTTAAATCTCCACATGATATCAAGTGTTTGACCTAGATAACGATCACGGTTCACCGAACAAAAATACTAGGACTAATTAGGCAACTAACTTTCTAGCAGTAATAGTATGTGACGTGAACTATACTTCAAACCTTAATTTCAAGGAGCCAAGAAACCCAAAAGACAGCCTACAAGATTCGCTTACATAACTCTCTTTTTATGATGGGTAGCAAACGCTGCTATTAAACTTTCAAACCAGTAAAACACCTTTCCCAAACTACATCTAAAACAATCACTCAAAGTACTATTAAGAATTTAAGATACCTTAAATCCTATACTAAATTTCAAACGAACATAGATGTAACCTACATGTAAGATCTAACCTTGTTAAATCAACATACGAGAATTGATTGGTATGTCTTATTCATATGACTAATTTCATGTCTGACAAAAGAGACCGGAACACTTTGCTATATCAGATGTGAGAAAAGAGAAATACTCTAACATATTTATCAAATAATAATAGATTAGTCATATTTTTAAGTATGCGAGTTAGATATTAGAATCATTTTGCTTTTAACAACACCTTATACAATTTGGCATTGTAATAACTTGGTAGTCGGTAAAAACTAGACTCTAACTTGTAAAATAGAGTTCTTTGCTCACATTGGTTATTTATGAATAAAGAATTTCATATACTAAACTTCATTCTATTGTAACTATGTTGATGCTATGTGCATTTCAAGGATGAATGATATCCTTCACCAAACAAATATGTATTTTAATCGTACTGTCGGATTAAATTTTAGAGAGCAAGTTTTATTGTTCAAGTTTAGTTACACATAATCCAAATCGAAATCACTTTATTAGTTCATATGTGACATATGTATACTCGATATTGCAATGTGCCTTGGAAAATGGTGTGGCGTGACATGTGACAACGATATAAGGTGTGTCGAGGTTATGCAATGAAAGGTTATGCTCTCGGATCCAAAATATGTTTATGGAGACTTATTTCTACTTTATTTCAAATTTGTTGATCGTGAGGTTTATTTCCTTCATCTTTTTTGTATATTGATGACCCGATGTTAAAGTGATTAATACGACATATTGCCAAATATTGAAGCTATTTTTCAACAAAACTTAGGTCCACATAGACATAGCGGTAACTATTAAATCATTGCAATGTGAATTAGTGAAGGCTTCGTACACTGGTGGGAGACGTCAATATGGCATGTTCTATTTTCAAAGTATCTTTTTATTATCTTTTTATACTAAAAATACTTTTAGTTACTTTTTTTATAGAATCGATTGATGTCTTATCGGTTTTGTCACAAACATTTATTTATGAAAGTTATAAATAGTGGGAATTATTACATGCCATATAGACATATATTAATATTGTATATCGATTACGATTAATATCTTTACAAAATATAGAAAATAGTTTCTTGTAATACTGATACAAGGAAACAAACTCCAATTTAATATAATCTACATTAGTTCACTTTCTTATGTTTCCATCCCCACAAATTATTTAATTCCATATTTCAATATTATTAATTTTCCATAAAATGATTGTTCATGCCAAACTTGGAACGATATCTTCAAAAATGGTCATAATAGCATGGTTATCTTGATATAGTTATAATCCTTAAACCAAATCATGTTACATATTTAACCATATGGTACAATCATTAAACTACAAAACAATCAATATTTTATGGAAAAATGATAAATTCTCATAAATTTCCAAAGACTTTTTAAAGAAAAAAGTAGGATTTCCCTACACCTTTGAACTTCATCTCTATCTCACTTTTATGTAACACGTGCGCAAACTTAAAGATACCCTTACCTATTAGAATGTTTCGACCATTATTAACCACCACTAAACCTCATCCCATTATATATATATATACATCTACTCTACTCATTCTAAGCAACCAGTAAGACAACAATGGAATCTCATCCTCTTGTTCTTCTTGTTCTCTTTTTTTTCGTGTCACAATCAACTTATTTACAACAAACACCTTTCACATCTTGCTAACAAGCCAAAATTGGTCCATTAACTAACAAACTATATGCTCCAAAAAATCCATCATACACACCAACATTAGAAGAATACATAAAAATAGCCATTTTAACAAAAGCAAGACTCCAAAACCAAACTACATTGTTACTCCAAACACGTTCGCTCATGTTCAAGCCATTGTCAATTGTGCCAATGCTAGCAACATTCAAATCAAGATAAGGAGTGGTGGCCACGACTATGAAGGTATATCTTACACTTCTACAGAACCCAGTTTCATACTTCTAGATATGTTTAACTTAAGAAACATATCGGTTAATGTTGGGGCCCGCTTAGCTTACGTTCAAGCAGGGGCCCAAATAGGTGAGCTTTATTATAACATTTGGAAAGCTAGCAATAATCTTGCTTTTCCGGGTGGTGTGTGTCCCACCTTGGGAATTGGTGGACACATTAGTGGTGGTGGATATGGTGCCATGTTGCGAAAATATGGTTTATCTGTTGATAACGTGGTTGATGCTGAAATAGTTGATGTGAATGGGAGGATTTTGGATCGTAAAAGTATGGGTGAGGATCTTTTTTGGGCTATTCGCAAGGGTGGTGGTGCTAGTTTTGGAGTTATATTGTCGTATACTGTTAAATTAGTTGATGTCCCAGAAATAGTCACCGTTTTTCATGTTGAAAGGGTTTTAGAAGAAAATGCAACGGATTTAGTTAATCGTTGGCAATACATTGCCCCGGTTATTGATAATCGTCTATTTCTTAGGTTATTTATTCAACCAGTAACAATAAAACCACATGGAAAGACGATCATGGCTAGCTTTATAGCAATGTTTCTTGGAAATGGTCAAGAACTTTTAGGTGTTACAAGGAATTTCCTGAATTGGGTGTAAATAAGAATGATTTACGTGAAATGAGTTGGATTGATTCTGTACTTTATTTGGCTAGCTTTGACAACACGACTAAACCCGAGATCCTTCTTAATAGACACTCGGACACAGTAGACTTTGGTAAAAGAAAGTCGGACTATTTCCAAACTCCAGTTCCAAAAACGGGTTTAGATTTGATATTCAAAAAGATGATGGAGTTGGGAAAAGTTGTGTTCCAGTGGAATCCATATGGCGGAGTCATGGCTCAAATTCCCTCCTCAGCAACTCCATTCCCTCACCGGGCTGGATTTTTGTGGAAAATGCAATACTTGGTAGACTGGAAAGACGCGGAAATGGAAAAAGACTCTTTGAATCAGATGCGAAGTTTGTATGATTTCATGACACCATATGCATCAAACTCCCCTAGAGGTGCATTTCTCAACTATCGGGATATTGACATTGGTGTTAATCACAATGGTGCAAATAGCTATGCTGAGGGCAAGGTTTATGGTGAAAAATACTTCTTGGGTAATTTCGATAGGCTCGTGAAAATCAAGACTGCGGTTGATCCAAAAAATTTCTTTCGTAACGAGCAAAGTATTCCAACTTCTTCAACAAAATGAGTGCTATATTATTGTATTATGGAAAATGAAAGTTGCTATTTCTCTTAAGTGTATTACCTAGTATTCACTATTTTAAATTTTGTGGAAATCTTGCTTAAAAAGATTTAATAGAATTATGAAAGAGGAAGAATACAAATTTTCACTTATATAGCTTGTGTGTTCTTTTCTCAAGTTCAATAGATAATGTGGGCAGATATAAGATTTATATACTCATTTTAGTACTTGATATGATATGGTATCTTGATCTATATGTTAAGAAAACAATTGTTAGCAACTTAGCATAATGCATTGTTTTTAACACTATCACCTTGCATACTACGGCAATTGTCTTTTGAAATCCTATACAAAAACTCAAAATCTGGGCTTTTAGATTTTGGATGACAATCTTGCATCTCCGGCTACTAGATGGAAAAAGAACATTGCTCCGTTTCCAATCAGATAAGTTTTGATTCCAATAGCTCTCTACTTTGGAGACCTTAATATGGTTCATAATCCATTTAGTAGACATCTTAAACCTTACGGTTGCAAAACATCTCGAAAGTGGTGCAATTGTACCCAATATGGCTCCAATAAACTGTGTTATGAGAATCACTAACATTGACCGCTTATAATCTGATTGATAGTCCGTCATCCTCGGATATCTGTAGAGCAAAATAACTATATGTAAAGAAGTACTAGCAGCACATATCACCTCAGAAGCAGAGGTCGTAGCAGAGCAAGCAGAGATGAATGGGGGGCTGCCGGTTCCTGCCATTATCCAATGGTTGCTCACATGTTGTTTTAGCTTCTCAACAGTTAATCTAAGTCCTTTAAAGTTGTTTGACGGCTTGTTTGATATTTTGATTCTAAATGTTGTTTAGACTTCATAATCATTAAAGCTGAACATATATGTATTAAGAGTAACACGAGTTGCATAACTACATAAATGGAAGCTATCAACATACTGTAATCAGTGGAAAGGTGCTCATTTGAATGCAAACATTCACAATCAAGTTTATCACCAGAATATCCAAAGCTATGATGTTTGCGAGAAGTTCTCTGTTGTCCATTGTTGCTAGAGATGGCAATGAATTAAGCCATCATGGTGCACATAAAAGGCCATGCTACCGAGTTTGGCCGCCTGGTCCACAAGACCTGGCATTGGATTGTTCATATCCATGGGCATCTTTATTGCAATAGCTATCACAGTGAGACAAGCAGCATTCAGCGTGAAGTATTTACACGGGAACCATAGCTTTCTGTATCGTAAACCATGTAATAAATCAACCGCCATTGCTATGATGCAAACCACAGATGCTAAAGCGATATAGATCCCCAATCCATGGCATAGGTTTACTATAATTGTTATGCTGATCTGACTGAGCCATCAAGCTGCCCAAGAAACGGAAGTCAGTGGTTTCTTTTCTTGACATCAGTTGTTCCCAGACGTGGTTATAATAGTTTTGCCTAAAGTTACTCATAATTATCTTCCTTCCAGATAAATGAAATGATGACCTCACGCATAGAAGTGATACAGTATTAGTGAGGTCTCAGGTTCAATTACTGTTTTGACTGACGTTACTACTTTAAAACTGTTTGCATCTAACAGTAATTGAACCTGAGAGCTCACGTATAAAAGTGATATTAGTGACAAGACTTTTGTTACTTTTTTTTTTTTTTTTGAACTTAGACAAGACTTTTATTACTAAGCCACCGAGTGATGAATACATATAGTTGACTTTGCAATTTTTTTTTTATTCCTAGAAGGTTGTATAGTTTACTAAATATATAGTTGACTTTGCAATTTCTTTTTTACATACCAATACACATAGGTTTAGGTCTCATACTCTCATTCTTCGCTATTATCTTAAATTTAATATTTTTTTAGGTCATATACTCGAGTGTCGTTTCCCAAGTGTCAATCTTTACTAATTCTAATCATTATTTAATGATCTTGTAAACGAACTTCTTAGTTCTTTAGTGTTATTCGACTAGCGCGTGGAATCGTGCAACAGCTCAAATGTATTTTCTCATTGATTTTTCGTCTCTTGTTAAATAACGAATACATTGTCGTAGTGATTCATTATTATAACTATGCAACTAAGAGGGGTGTCAATGGTCGCGGTATGATTTCGGTTTGCCTCCATACCGCACGGCAACACCGTTGCCACCCGTGCGGTATGGAGAAATCGATATGGGTAGCGGTGTTCTTTGCCGTTGCGGTTTGCGAAGGAAATGAGAGAGGAACCTTGGCCAACGGTCAAAAAACTAGCCGTTGGGCTATTTTCAATGAAAAAAAAAAAAAAAAAAAAAAACCTTATAAATATACACTTTAAATCACCATTTCAAATCACAATATTCTCATTTTTTCTTTCAACTGTTATTCTTATAAAAGATGGATGCTAGGAAAGCAAAAATGGTTCCACCTCATCCAAAGGTCGTGGACGAGGCTCGATCACAACCCGTGCGTCCGCAAGTTCAATCACAATCATCTCCCTACTATCCCAAATGAGTCCTCGAGCGGTCACTATTATCCTCAACCTCCACCGATGAACCTTCCATCACATCGGACCAATATTATCCCTGACCACCTCCGTACATGATGTCGATGACTAGTAATTTCGACCCGTTCAATGACTACCGTGAAGCTCCTGCGGCGTGAACCGAGTGTCGACGACCACTACCGCTATATGATTACGAGGATGATGACGTTGAGTATGTTCCCGAAACGTAACAAGAAAATCCAATCGGTATACTTGTTTTTTTTTGTTATTCGTTATAATTTATTTTTTATAATTTTAATTGTTATAATTTAAATTGTTATAATTTTATTTTTTATACTATATATTAGGCGATGAAGATGTTCAAGAAGTCCGAAAAAAAAAACCATCGACTAAAGCAGAGAAAAGAAATTGGACGACAAACGAAGAGGTTGCTTTGGCAAAAGCGTGGGTTCATATTTCCACATGTCGAAAAGTCGGTAATAAACAAACTAGAGATGGTTTTTGGAAAAGAATTCTAGAGCATTTCAAGACAAACGTGAAAGATACTACTCGAAGTCATCATAGCTTGAACACAAAGTGGGGAAATTTGAACACCGCCATGGGTGTCTTTAACGGCCTATACATCCAATCGGTATAATTTTTAAACTCTATATAATTGTATTAATTTATATACTTGTATTAATTTATATAATTGTATTAATTGTAGAAACATCTTCGTGAGAGTGGGTGTAGCGATCTTGACGTCATGAAAAATGCCTTGGCCGATTATGAAAAGAAAACAAAGGGCAAGAATTTTACTCATATTGAAGCATGTGAGGTTGTTAGGGGTGAAGACAAATGGTTGGAACAACCATGTGTGGGTCAAGAAGCTTCGGCTAGTTCCGACAAACGAAGAAAATCGTCGTCATCTAGCTACTACGAGTCGGGTAGCAATGACAATGTTGAGACTGTAATTCCGGATTTGAATGACGACACAACTCCTACACGGAAAAGAAAATGCAAGAAGGCCGAGAGCTTCGACTCGACAAATGAAAGTATTGCTGAGAGCTTCGAGAACTACGCGATAAGGAAAACACAAATATTGGAATCGATAGCGGAGAAAAGGTCTGCAAAGGATGACTTGGCCGAAAAGTTGTTGTCGGCACAAATCCGTAATGTTGAAGAAAAGGCTTATCATCGGGCACTGAAGTTCTATAACCAACCTCACGATCACATAAATGATCCGAGAATGCGAGAGATCACTATTGCCAAAAAACGTGAGTACGCGGAGAAATATGGATGACCGACGGATTTTTAGATGCGTACTTTTTTTTAGTATTATGTAATTTTTTTTAAGTATTATGTAATTTTCTTTTTTATTATTAATGAAATATTATGTTTTTATTTAATTGTTTAATATAATTATGAATTTAAAAAATAATAATAAATAATAAAAAAATGAGTGAGGTATGGAATGGCCACTGCCACTAAAAAACTATGGTGAGGTATGAGTGAGGTATGAGATTATGTGGAATGATATTATTGGTGGGTGGTGAGGTATGGTAAGTCATGGTTGCCACCCCCTAATCATTATTCATTTGTTTAATTTTCTTTAGAGCATGCCCAACAATAACGGCATAACGTCGTTATATGGCTAATAACGTCGTTAACGGGCGTTATGTCGTTGGAACCATGGCGTTATTTAGGCGTTAGTCCCTCAATGTTATGAAAGCAACGCGCGTTAAAAAAAAATCATTTCACCCCCCTAAACCATTTAAAAAAAAATCACCTACACCCCTTCAACCTATTAATTAATTTAAATTATCTTTGGTCGATTCAGGTGGAATAAATTCAATTCAAATTTGAAATTTAAAATCAAATATAGTAGGATTTATTCAAACTCAAAATCAACTCTGCTTATATATCAACTCTACCAAAGTTGTTTAGAACACACAACACACACAAGTTACACACACAACTCGGACACACAAAAATGTCTCAAAGATTTTTCTCAAGAATTTCAAGTCGGAAAAGGCTGGGAAACAAGCTTTTAAAATTTCACCACGATTTCCTCCAACTAGCTTTTGACTTCACCACAATTTCCTCCAACTAGCTTTCCACGAACTTGAAGTTTACTCAACACCACCGGAAAATGTCTTCCGGTGGGTTTGAAACATCCCATACCTCCCGATTGTTCCAACTCCACACGTGAGCAGGTCCACGGGTGGATCTTCAATTCACCCCACGAGTTAAGTGAGGCTTCTCCGTCAACTAGAACAAGATATTGAAAGCGGTGAGGGAGTTACGGAAGAAGCGAGCACGTGAGGAAATTGCTCTTCGTGAGCAAGCAGCGGGAAGCTTCGATATCTTGAAGACAACTACTTGACATAATGGGCGTCGGCTCTTTAATGGGAGTTTGATTCCTTGAGTTACGAGGTTGGGTCCGGATGATTCGTTTTTATGTTTTAGTAGTTTATTTTCATCGATGTCGTTGTATCTTTATTTTTTAATGTAATTCGTGTTTAACATTTAATGTACTTTGTGTTTTAATGTTAAATGTGATATGTTTTTTAATAAATGAAGTGTTTGTTTTAGTTTAGGGGTTGAAATTGAAAATATGAAATGTTATTGATGTTATTGAGATATTATTGTTGTGGATGTTTTTTTTGAAATGTTAAGGTGAAATGTTAAAGTTGATGTGACGTTGATGTGAACGGTGTTATTTTATAACTTGAGTTATTGTTGTGATAATAAAGAATATTCTATAATACTATCCAAAAAGTTGTTCGATGCACTACCCTTGAACATATTGCATAAAAGTACGATCCTTCTTCTTGAACTCTAGATTCTAGCTAGATAGCAACGAACATTGCCACAATTCGATCAGCTATCTTTTTGAACGTTTACTGATTTTATTTATTTTTTATTTTATTTTATTTTTATTTTTAATTTTATATTATTATTATTTTTGTTTTTTTTGGTTAAGTCCATAAAATATAAAGTTACTTTTTTAAATTTTCCCGTGTTAGGTAACATATTTTTAATTACACTATCTAGGTAACGAAACTTTCAAATTCATTCTAATAACGTTTGACCTCATAAAAATGAATTAAGATCATTTGAGACGAAAAGAATGTTTCATCTAGGGACCCGTCTCAACCCTTCGTTTTATTTGATCCAATGGATGAGATTAATCGCAACAATTTAAAAACCCACTTTCATCGTTTTTTGAATATTAATATCTTTGAATAGTTAATCGTTAAGCGAAAAAAAATATATCGTTCTGACGGCGTTTAATTATCTTTTATAGATAGGCACTTTGATATCTTTCGACAAAAAAAATTTTTTCGTATTTTTCACGTTTTTTATGTTTTTCGTTTTTACGTTCTTGAAATTTGCGTTAAAAATCGTATATGATAAAACACTAATTTAAATATCACATGTGATATTAGTGTAATATCATATATGATATGTAATATTACATGTGATATTAGTGTAATATCACATATGATATTACATATCATATATTATTTAACATTAATATCACGTGTGATAATCAACAGTGTTTTATCGTATATATTTTTTAACGAAATTTCGAGAACGTAAAAATAAAAAACGATAACGATTTTTTTTTCTTTTTCAAAGTATATTAAAGTCCGTCTATAAAAGATAATTAAATCTTTCGTTGCGACGATGTAAATATTTTAACTTAACGATTAACGGTTTAAGAGATATTTAAATTATAAAAATAGGTGAAATAATAAAATGTTTTTAATCTCAGTCATTGATTTCTTTTTAAATGGATAATGGAGATGAGTCCCTTGGTATGTGAGAAAAGTTTGATATGTAAAATAACTCTCCTGCATAAAAATACTTACACGTCATTTTTTATAAAATACAAATTGCTGACTAGGATGTTTGACCCGCACAAATTTTTTAAAATTTATATTTTATACTTTTCAAATTAATCATTTCAAACAAATAATATTGTCTAGATTACAATTTTATATTGACAAACAACATTTTGTATATATGTTTCAACACATCATAACCTTGTAGTATATTTTTTATATAATAAATATACTAAAAATAATAACTTGAAAAAATGAATCTTAGAGAATTAAATAAAACCGATCCCCCATATTAGACTTTTTTATTGAAATTAAACATATAAAATTTATAATTTTGTGTTATAGATATATATACATGTTTATACTTTCAAATTAAAAATTTTAAACACGTATTATTGTCTAGGTTAAAATTTCATACCAATAAACACCATTTTGTATATATATGTTTCAACACGTACATCATAATCCTGTAGTATATTTTATACATAATAAATATACTAAAAGTAATAATTTGAAAAACAATCTTCGAAAAATAAACAAAACTGATCCGCCATATCAAAAGATTTTTTTTTTCTTTTGTTTAATTTAAACGAAACTTATTAAAATTCATAGTGTTATAAATATACATTTTTGTACTTTTCAAACCAATCATTTCAAACATATTGAGCATATTTATTATGTAATAAATATACTAAAAATAATAATTTGATTTTTTTAAAGAAAATTGAACAAAAAAAATACCGAATTAAACAAAAATTCTAAAAAACGAAAAATTTAAATAACAAAAAAAAATTAAAACTAACTAGAAAATAAAATCTTTAAAAAAATCTTACCCGAAAAATAATATGAGTCAATAGTATTTTTCAAATTCTTCTCGGTTTTAAGACAAACATATTTTCTTTGTCACTTAAATTTAGTTTTGGGTTAATTACAAATTTCTTTCTTCTTTTTTACGTAAATTGCATCTTTCGTCCCTAATCGGTCATTACTCTTTTTATTTATGTGAGAAGCGAAATTTCTAACATGGCCTCACATTTTATGCACTTGAGGGACTTAACCATTAAAAGCACGGGCGTTGGTCAAAAAGACGAACGTTGCATGATTTTGTAACCACATGGACGGATCTTGCAAGAAGTTTGAAAAAAGGACAAAAGGTGCAAATATATGTAAACTATATGAACGAAATTGCATAACCGTATTTAGTTTTGTCAAATTGCAAATTTAGTCGTAACAACTTTAAATGCGCATATACAGTTTTGTGAGAAAGTTAGTAGTTCAATTATCATTAGTACATATTAAACTTTCAAAATAAAGACGTAATCCTTTACATGGACAATAATTGTACACCAAAATTTCTAATAGAGACTGCATTTGCTATTAACCAAACTAAATGAACGGTTTCCGCAAATTACTTTTTGTGAAGAAAAAAAACTATTTTCGCCAAATTGTTTAAGTGCTATCAAAGTGAATAATTTTATTGAACAAAAAAGGTTCGAAAGCCTTAATAAAAGAAAACATTAAAGACAAATAACTAATGAAGCATCCTCTATCCTTTCATGTATAAAACAAAAAGTCAAAACCAAAATAATAAAAATAAGTAAAGCAAATGAAAATAAACCAAACAAAGAATATTAATGGCACGTTTGGTGTGCATCTATTAGGCCTCTTGGAATGGATTCACATCAAAGATAGATGTTTGGTACCAAGAATGAGTTTGATAATTAGTTATCACACCTTCAAATATGGTTTTTTATGAAAGCGGTGAGATTAGTGGGTTTAATGACAAAGATTTGCATATTTAGTGGGCCACTTTCAATTAAGTAAACATAACTTTTGTCTTTTAGTTATTTTTATAATTTTTTATTAATATATTTATCAAACTTAGTGAGCCATTTTTCATAAATTACAATTTTTTTAATTTTAAAATAATAGTAAATTTTAGTTTTTATTTATATTTTTTAGACTAAAATACACCGTTGGTCCCTAAACTTGTATCGGAGGATCGCGATGGGACGAAACCAGGCATATTCATCGTCGGGGTCCACTATTTGAGGTTTTCACTCATTCTGAGGCCTTTTGACCATTCTTGGTTAGTCGAGGACGTCTCAGGCGTTACGTTTGTCTTTAGTCAAGGGTAATTTTGATATTTCCATATTTCAATTAAAATTTCTTAATTATTGCCCACGGTAATGTAACCCTCTTCCCCCCTAATAAACATATAGTCAGTATATCAATCGTCCCGAACTTTCGTTTAAGAATTATCGAATTCACAAACCCTAATTGCATGTCACAAAACCCCTTTTATCGATCATAAAACCGAAACATGGAGTTTACCCTATGGAAAGTAAGAAGACAATCAGGTTATCCAGTTGATGATCACAGTCCTATCGACTCCGCTAAGAAGAAATACTGTCTTGTTTTTTTTGTTGATTCTGATCATTGGAATTTGTAATTGTGGTATTTATTGTTTCCCAATTAAGTTTATAGAATGCTTCAAACATATATTGACATGTTTTCGGTGGTAGATCTAAAATGTTTAGTATGAGGGTTCATCACAATGGTGTCTTTAAATCTTGGCACGGTAGAATATCGTTGGAGGTATGGAAAGTTTAGTTGATTTGGTTGATGTTGATAGTGTTTCAGTTGAAGAGTTGGATGTGCTTATGTATGAATTGGGTTATGAGCTCGGTTCAAAAAATTACTATTACTTTGTTAAGCTGGTAGTAATTTAGATGATGGTTTGTATAAGCTTAAGTGAGAGTGCTAATTTAGAAATATTGAAAGATCTTGTTGATGACCATAAGATGATGAGGTTTATGTTGAAAATGGTAAGACAACATTAGGCGTTGATCAAATGTCACCAAAGTCAATTAGGACGATTATTGCTCGATGGATGCAACAAAGAAAAAGGCACCTCTTGCTATTGTTCCATATTGCTCAAAGAAATTGTTCTTAGAAAACATTGTTAATAAGTGCATGGTAGAGGACTTATGTGAGGTTCTGATCAACCTTTGGAAGTCGATACTTTGGTACAATCTAGTCGGATGCGGAAACACAACCCTTGTTTCCGGTGTGCAGAGGTCTGCATCATCTTGAAGATGTTGCGGTGATGTCAACAAGCATATAGATAAACATATTGAGCATATCCAAATAGATAGTCTGAAGAGGTATCTCAAATGATCAAGAGTTTGGTCATCATGAGGAGGAAACATGTAATCCCGTGGATCATATCCAAAAGGTAAATCAATGCGGAGTTAGTGAAATCGATGAAGCCGTAAGTGATGACAATGTGAGTGAGACAGACACTTATATGAGTGGCGATGATGATATTGAGAACAATGGTGATGGAAACACGGTTTTCGATGAGGCTAATACTTTTGAGGGCACGATTTTGATGTTAACTGTTCAAAGTGACCGAGACTCTGATTTACCATCTATAGGTACCACCGACCAGCTACCACATGATTTTTTAAGAAAATGAGTTGGATCGTTAGATGATAATGATTTTGCAAGTGGTTACGAGAATGAGGATGAGTATGTTATTAGGAGGAACAAATTGAGGGCATACAGAAACAAAAGTTAAGTGAGGCGACCAAACAAAGAGGGCGAAATATATTTTTTACGTGGTCAAAGTTTTGTAGCGCAAAAGAAGTGAAAGATAGGATTTACATGCTTTCAATAAAGACTAGGAGGAAATTGCAACTAATTAAGAATGACAAGCAGAGAATTAGGGTTAGGTGTCTCGGACAAATACTGTTTGTGGAATAACCGAAGGTTCGGTGAGGAAAGTCCCAAGAGGAAAAATGGTCCGATAACTAGAGGCCTTGGTAGGGATGTGTATTTGCGAAGCGCAAGGAGCAAGTAATGAGTGTCCATGGTTGTTGTATGTAGCCAAAAATCTGAGATAAAGATGTATGGATTGTTCGAACTTTCAAGGATGAACACGGATGTTTGCAATCAAGAGACATTAAAGCTTGTGACTACAAGTTTCTTTCGAAGCAAATAGTTGACCAAGTTCAAGTCAATCCGGATATTCCAATGTGGTACATTCAAGATCAACTCGATGAAACATTTTGAAGTTCGTGTGTCTGCAAAAGCGTTAAGGGCAAAAAACAAAGCGGAAAATGAGATTAGGGGTGATCATAAGCGATACACCTTTTAAGAGACTATGTTGAAGAGTTGCGAAAACTAACCCAGATACAACAGTTAGGATAAGTGTACAAACCGCAACGGATGCAACAAGTCCAACGAGTTTTCAAGAGAATGTATGTATGCTTAGGCGCATTGAAGGAAGGATACAAAGCTTGTCAAAGAGAGTTGTTGGGGTTAGATGGTGCTTTTATGAGGGTCCTTTTCCGCCGACTTCTAGCGGTCGGTATAGGCGACAACAATGGAATATACCGTAGCATACGGCAGTTCGCGGAGGCGAAAGCAAAGACTCATGGATTTGGTTTCTTGAATGTCTAAGAGATGATCTTGACTTGCAACGAAACTCAAACTACACTTTTATCGTGACGGCAAAAGGTGATGTTACCATTTTGTTGATTAGAATCACTTGTATTTTCCTTATATGCAAATTGTATTAGTAAGGAATTGATGTTTATTTGTGCGGGGTATCATTCCATTGTAGTTAGTATTCCCAGTCTTTGAATACAGTATATTGTTTGAAGCACATCCATGATAATATGAAATTGCAATGGAATGCTAAAGCATACAAGGAACATTTGTGGAGATGTGTGACAACAACCATCCAACAATTGAGGCGCCATCTTTGGATTTCAGAGTTTTAGCGAACACGCCCATGCTTGGTTAAGTAAGATACCACCAACTCATTGGTCAAGTCGCATTTTTGAATACCTAACCAAATCTATGTCTACTTGTACATCTTTTGTTCTACGACATTTTTAAGGAACCTAACCAAACAAGTTGTAGGGAGGCTCATTCGATGTGCTACTTAATAACATGTGTGAGGTGTTCAATGGGAAACTAGTGGGAGGTAGGCACCAACCGATCATTCTTGCTTTGGAATACATTGAGAGTCTTGTATGAAAAGAATAGTGAGCGTTGTGAATGTGATTCAAAATGTCTTGGAACATTAACACCAAAGGCAACACTCATGTTAGATGCAATCAAGAAAGAAGCTTATAAGTACAACGCTTTACGGGTTGAAGGAGAAAAGTATGAGGTCGGTGGATGGGGAGACAAGTGTGTTGTGAATGTTGAAGCTAGGGCTTGTACATGTAGAAGATGGGAGCTTCTGGGCATGCCATGTAAACATCTTTGTTGCTACCCACGGTGTATGAGGTTGAATGGAATGCAAATAGGATCTGTTGAATCATGGGTTCATCCATGTTACTTGCTTAAGACTTGGGAAGAAACTTACAAAGACCACATCCACCAATAAGCGGTTATGAGCATTGGTATAAGTCACAGTGCCTACAACCATTATTCCACCTAAACATCATAAACCATTAGGTAGGCTACGAAAGAAAAGAACCGGGCTTTTCTTGAAAATGATAATTGTGAAAAAACCCAGTAACTTGTCACGGTCTGGTAAGGTGTGGTTTGTGGTATTTGTGGAAATGCGGTCACAACAAGAAAACATGTCTTGGCAAGGAGGTGTTACAGAAGTCAAGGCACTACACAACAGTCTCAAAAAAGCAGTTCATCCCAACCAAAAGTTACATCAAAGAAGAAGGCAAAGGTTACGGTGACAACTATGCGGTAATGATCAACCAAGTGTGGTCCGGTCTCAATCACGGAAGTCAAGTTGATCTTTGCCTCGGTGGGTCTCAAAGCAATTACGGACTAAGACCAAGATTATAGCAGCAAAGCTTTCTTCACCACAAAAATTGCTAGTTAAGCATATGAAAGCCAATGTTATCCATCAAATATGTATTCCCTAAACAATATTTGCGTGTTTAAACAATGTATGTTTCGAACTTTGTAGACTCCAAAATGTTATGCATTTGGAAATATATCCATTTGCGTTATGTATGAAATCATGTCATTTTAGTGTATGGGTTTAATTGTGTTTTTATTGTATTGTTTTAGAGTATTCATACATCGTGTTTTGAGTTAGTTCTTTGTTATTGTATTATCACAAACACTAATGAAGGATCAAAGATGGATGGACAACACCATATGGAGTTTATGTTGATACTCAAAGTGGTGTCGGTCATCCATCCTTGAGACTTCATATGTCATCAGTTCTCTATGGTTCTTGGATCCGTTGAACTTGGATTTGTGTTTTGAGTTTGAGTTCTTGTTATTCTATTATCACAAACACTAATGAAGGATCAAAGATGGATGAACAACACCATATCAAGTTTATGTTGATGCTCGAAATGGTGTCTGCTCATCCATCACCGATCATTCATCCATCTTTGATACTTGTATCGGGTTTCGAGTTGGATACGGTTATTCTATCATGACAAAGAGGAATAAAGGATGAAAGATGGATGAACAACACCATATCAAGTTTATGTTGATACCGAAAGTGGTGTCTGCTCATCCATCTCTCATCATTCATCCATCTTTGATACTTGTAGCTTTGTTATGAGTTTGATCATTTTACTAAGGTGTGGTTTGACTTACATAATATTTATGTGGCAACTAAGGTGGGTTTGATCATTTATAAGGGTAGGAGAAAGTATTAAAGGCATAACACTCAAAAGGACTAAAGGATAAAAGTAAAACTACGAATCGTAGAAGGACCAAACTACATAAAAACTTGACTTTTCAAAAGTCAACCATCGCCACACTTCTACTTACACATCGCCACACGCGTCTTTACGGACCATACATACCACCGATCGAAAAGGCAAAACCACCTACATTGCTAACCCACTAGATAAACCAAACACGAACAGCAATGATGAGTATCCGGAGAAAACACATAAATTCCTCGATCGGCGAGTTTCTCCTTCTCGAGGAGGAGTTCACTAGGGTATCGGCCGAGTAGCATCTAGCTCATTTGCCTGGCGGGCGTGCGTCCATAGTATCCATGGTCTCATGATGAGGCTTGTTGGCATTCTTGCAACGCCGCCTCATTACGTTGGATATGCCTTTGCAAGTGAGGAACACCTCCCTTGCGGTGGTTTGGTGGATCCGACCACCCGTTTATGGACACCGGATCCCTAAAAAATCGAGAAAACAAGCGTTTGAACACACTTAAAAGTCGACTCCAAGATGAAACTATTAACTAAACATGTTAAATTAAAAAATACAACCCGTAGAATGCTAGCCAACCGAGCAGGACATGCATAGTATCGCCTTCATGCTTACATTATTCCGTGAAGTTTTAACTACAATTTAGCCTACCACAAGCACAACGAACCATTATTAAAAGTAGATCGGAAAATTCGGGATAAGATTTAGTTTTGTAGAGGAGACTTTAGGGATGAGTGGTGAATATGAGTTCTTTTATTAGGCTCTATTCTCGTCGCATACCACGGAAAAGTGTATCGAGCACGCTTCAAAATATGGAAATGTCAAAATTACCCTTGGACTAAAGACAAATGTAACGGCGAGATGTCTCGACTAACAGCAAATGGTCAAAGGACTCAGATGAAAGTGAAACCGAAATAGGACCCCGACGATGAATATCCGGTTTTCCCATGTGATCTCCAAATCTGAGTTAGTGACCAAGCGGTGTATTTTAGTCTATTTTTTATTAAAAAAATAAATATACCAATATTTTTTCTCTCTTACTTTTCTTTCAAACCAAACCGATACTAAATCCTATACCATACCCACCTAAACTATATACCAAACGCATAACCAATTGGAACCCAAATATGTTGTTTTATTTAGCCAGCCAAGAAAGACTTTGATTAATTTGTTTCTTTGTTAGCTTTGTGTTTCACTATTTTTTAGGTACATTTTTGTTTTTTAAAGTTTTCATTCAATAATAATCATTCATTAATCAGTATATATTGATAATCTTTCTTTTAATCACCGCTTTAAAGACTTTATATTAATTATGTATATTTTTCTTTTAAAAAAATTCACTATATCATTAAAATAAAATGTTACGACAATCTGCTTAGAGTCTATTATCATGGCATAAACTTTCTACAAATCTTGTTCAAAGATACATTTTTAGCCACACATGAACTTTAATAACATAATCCTTTTGATAACATTTTTATAATCAAAATATAATATTTTCGATTTTCAAAAGGCAATAATATTCAAGAATGGTGTTTTCCTTTTTTCCACTAATCAATATTCAAAAGTATAAAGCTACCCCTCCAACTTGCTTTTCCTAATGAAAGGTTCCAAGAAAGTCATAGAGTTGACTTTGCCAGTTTTCAAGAGACAAGTAGACACGTTTTGCATATATTTAGCCATTTAGGTACCATTCTTCAATACCAATCCAACCATTCTCTTATCCAAGGTCACTTTACTAGTCTAGATCTTTAAGTTTGTTAAAAACTTTCTTTGATAGAACATACATTGACCGGAGTCTCGTTCAAAATTTCTATCCTTGCTCTATTATATAGAGCTAACAGTCACTTTTTCAAGGTCACAAATTCAAGTTTCTTTCTCTTCGACGCGATATTCTTATAGTTAAAATGAAGAAAGAAATTCTGGTCTTGATGTTATGCACAATGGTCATAATCATGCCATTTACGCAAAGCATGTTAGAAGGACCACAAGAAGTGGAAGAATGGTTCAAAGAGCTACCACACAAGAAAGAAAAGGTTACTAAGCTACATTTTTATTTTCATGACACCACAACCGGACCAAGTCAAACCGCTTATCAAATAGCAGAATCAAGTGTTAGTAACACAACGATTACCCAATTTGGTCGCACCTTTATGTTCGACAACCCATTGACTGTCGAACCAGATGTAAGGTCCTTAAGGATAGGTAAGGGCCAAGGGTTCTTTGGTGCTGCTTCATTTGAGGAACCTAGGTTTCTTATGAACCTAAACTTTGTGTTTACACAAGGGAAGTATAACGGTAGCACCCTTCAGTTTCTAGGAACAAATCCTATCTTTCACCGCGTTCGTGAGATGTCTATTGTTGGTGGAACGGGTGTTTTTCGACTAGCACGTGGAATCGCATCAGCTCAAACATTTTTTCTCAATGATACATCGTCTATTGTTGAATACAGTCTTATGGTGATTCATTACTAAGCTCACCGACTCGTCTTTATGTTTGTTTTTCATATGATTTGTCCGATCTGTTTCATGATAATTTAAATACTAAGATGTGTTAATAAACAATCTTTTCTCGCTAAACAAAAGGAAGTTTCTATACGTATCTTGTGAATTTTTTCTTATTCATGATTGAATCTTGAATGTACCCAAAACATGTTGAATAAAATAGTGATATTATATCCTTTGGTTATCATCATTATCTTTTTTATTTTATATGTTGATGTTCTATATAATATTTGAAATAAGTTTAGGAATGTGATGATGCTGTGAATTCTTGATATGTTGATGTTCATATGTTATTTGATTTTTGGTTCCAAGTAAAAATTTATTCCATTATTATGTTATACATTTATATGTTCATAAAATATAAATAAAGAATCACATTTCCTTTCCATTTCTATTTGTATGAACACATTAACATGTAATTAATTTGGTTTTTTCAAATAACCTAAATAGACACGATAATAAGGTTAGAGGATCATTTGCAAAGTGATAAAATATTAAAAAATCTAAAAGTGATCACGCCTGTTTATTTTATTTTTTTCTAGATCTGCACCTCTTCTCTCTCCTCTTTTTTCTCTCGACATTGGATTTATTCCATGCGAAAATTATTTAAATGGACCGTTATTTGTCATGCAAAGGACCGCTTTTTACTGCAATTCCAAAACGTCCAACTTGTCCGTGCCTTGTTGTAACCGAACACCAAACACACCACGTGTCAGTCAAACAAATAAAAAATAAAAATAAATAAAAAGCGGTTGTTCGCGCCTCATTGTAACCGAACACAAAAAAAAATCAACTTTTGAAGTACATATTAAATGAGGGAATTTAAAAAATGCAAAATTCACCCTTGAACTATTTAATATTTACAACTTTTTTATATAACGAATTTTATTCATCAAATAGCTAGTGAATATTTAGCGAATTCGCTAATAAAAATATAGCGCTGCGAAGAGCTTTGGATTACGAACAAAACTAGCCCAATATCGATATACTTTTGACGTACGTATGGTAGTATAAAAAATATTGAAGTTTGATATATTTTTTAAAAACAAAATAAACTTTCAAAACACACTCGTAAACCACAGGGACCAAAGACGTGCAATTTTATAAATAAGAAAAATCGTTTGCAATGACCGGAATATCGTTTGGAAATAAAAACGTAAACATTAATAAACAAAAAACGGTATCTTTTTATTCATAAAACTAAAAACACCAACTTTTTTCTATATGGAACTAAAACTTTTATTTATAAATTTATATAAAAAATTTAGTATTATTATCCTATATTAATAAATTTATTATGCGTTTATTTAATGAAAACGGTATCCTTTTATGAAACTAAAAATGGTATTCTTTTATTCATAAAACTAAAAAAGCTAACTGTTTTCTATATGAAGCTAAAAATTTTATTTATAAATTTATATAAAAAAAAATTAGTATTATTATCCTTTTATCAATAAATTTATTACCGCATTTATTTAATGAAAAAGTTGTTATATAAAAAAATTGTAAATAAAACAAAAAATTGTATCCTATTACTCATAAAACTAAAAACACCAACTTCTTTTCTATATAAAACTAAAACTTTTATTTATAAATTTATATAAAAAATTTTAGTATTATTATCTTATTATTACTAAATTTATTACCCGTTTATTTAATGAAAATGGTATCTTTTTATAAAACTAAAAACGCTATCCTTTTATTCATAAAACTAAAAACGCCAACTGTTTTCTGTATAAAATTAAAACTTTTATTTATAAATTTATATAAAAAAAAAGTTTAGCATTATTATCCTTTTATCAATAAATTTATTACGCGTTTATTTAATGAAAAAGTTATTATATAAAAAAGTTGTAAAAAAAATAATGTTTACGTTTTTATTTCCAAATTATATTCCAGTTATTCCAAACGATCTTGTTTCTAAAATTGCACGTCTTCGGTCCCTATGGTTTACGAGTGTGTTTTGAAAGTTTTTTTTGTTTTTTAAAAATATATCAAATTTCAATATTTTTTATAATATCGTACTTACGTCAAAAGTATATCGATATTAATATCGTTTTGTTCGTAATCTAGAGCTCTTTGCAACGGTATATTTTTTATTAGCGAATTCACTAGATATTCGCTAGCTATTTGATGAATAAAATTCGTTATATAAAAAAATTGTAAATATCAAATAGTTCAAGGGTGGATTTTGCATTTTTAGATTATCCGCATTTAATATCCAATTCCAAAGTTGTAAGTTTCTTATTCTGTAGGTTGTTCGGTTATTAGGCGCGAACATCAATTTTTTTTTTTTTTATAAAAGGATAATAATACTAAATTTTTTTATATAAATTTATAAATAAAAGTTTTAGTTTCACATAGAAAAAAGTTTGTGTTTTTAGTTTTATGAATAAAAGAACACTGTTTTTAGTTTATAAATGTTTACGTTTTTATTTCTAAAAGATATTCCAGTCATTCCAAACGATTTTTCTTATTTATAAAATTGCACGTCTTTGGTCCCTGTGGTTTACGAGTGTGTTTTGAAAGTTTTTTTTTGTTTTTAAAAATATTTCAAACTTCAATATATTTTTTTTTATTATCGTACGTACGTCAAAAGTATATCTATATTGAGCTCGTTTTGTTCGTAATCCAGAGATCTTCGCAACGGTATATTTTTTATTAACGAATTCGCTATATATTTGCTAGCCATTTAACGAATAAAATTCATTATACAAAAAAGTTGTAAATATTAAATAGTTGATTTTGTTTTTTTTTTAAATTCTCCTCATTTAATATGCAAAATTCTTATTTTTTGGTGTTCAGTTACAATGAGGCACGAACAACTATTTTTTTATTTATTTTATTTTTTTTGTTAATTTGTTTCGCTGACACGTTTGGTGTTCGGTTACAACGAGGCATGAACAAATTGAAAATTCTAAAAATGTAGAAAAAAGTGGTTCTCTGCACGACAAATGAAAGTCTGACTGTACATAATTTTCGCTTATACCACACACTAGAAAGTAGAAACACACGCACTAAAAACAATACCAAACAGATTCACCACCATCAACCATCACCTTCGAATATATCGGGACCTGCCGTTACAACACCAACCACCCTCACCACAACTCGACCACCATACCACATACTTGCCGGCGGTGGCGGAGCTAGATTCGCATTGTCGACGGATATTGAGGCAGAGATGACGTTAACCAATAAAAAACAATACTTAACGTGGACGATGGCAAATGATAGCAACTAAGATTTGAAGATATAGACCAAATAATGATGAAATATTTTACAAAGAAAAGAATAAAGTTGTGGGTATTTGTTCCACTTTGATTTAGTGAGGAAATATATGATTGTGTTTATGAAAAAAGAAATAAAAATGGAAGTGATATATATGCATTTTTGCCCCACTTGGAGTTTAAAGAATAAAGTTGCTGGTTGATGTACTAAGAGCATTTCCAGTAGTAACGCTGCAACGACATTAAGGTGTAAATTTTGGGGCGTTAGTAAGCGTTAACCGATGGGAGGGAGGGAGTATAACGGGGATGTTATTGATGTGGGTGTTTTTTGGGATGTTAAAGTGCAATGTTAAAGTTTAACTTGGGATGTTATTGATGTGGGTGTTTTTTGGGGATGTTAAAGTGAAATGTTAAAGCTGATATGGCGCTGACGTGGACGGTGTTAAAGGATAACTCATGTTATTGATGGGAATGCTCTTATAGCTCTAACACGTCAAATGGGTAAAAACCAAAGATACGAACAATTAATATATATCAATATACGAAAGTAAAAACCAATTTTAATGTACAAATACAAATACATACCCGAATACGAAACATTTTTTTGCAGGGTTCAACATTACATTCGAGAAGATGGATCTTGGTTTGTGGGAGTATTTTGTAATGTGTGTGTTATTCTAATCATCCAATAAGGTAAAGAAGATCTAGTCATATGAAAAAGCGCTTAATTATTTTAAGAAATTCGCTTAAGTAAAAAAAGTATAAAAGTAATCTAAAAAGTATTGAAAAGTTATGTAAAAAAAAGTACAAAAGTATAAAGTTAAAAAATGCGCTTAAAGTAATTCGCTTAAGTTGCTCAGCAATGGGAAGACGCTAAACGAATAAAATAATAGTTTCGAAAGTTTGACTTTTTTCTTGAAAATGACAAAAGAAAATTTCGCTTGAATCTTAAAAATTCCTTGGGTCTAGGTCGCTTAAAAAATATAGGTACAAAAAGTAAAAACCAATCATTGGGTTCTGAAAAGAGAGGACACTTGGCTCTTTAATTGAAAGAAAAAGTGTGATCTCAAAGTTTATTTAGGAATCTGCAACTTCATGCCTAAAAAGTGTTGACACTGAAAGAAAAAAAGTGCAGTCGCATAATATATTACCTTACTTTTAACGTTAAAATGTTCATGATTGTGGAATAGATGTTTCAAAATTTTGTGTATTTGTTTTGTGATTGTAATAAGAGACCTTTTAATCTATTTAACTCGGTCCCAACACTAAACAATGATCAAGTATCATCATACATATTTTTAAACCCTAAAATATATATATATATATATATATATATATATATATATATATATATATATATATATATATATATATATATATATATTATCTTGATTATTAAACACACATATTTTATTACAAGCTTTCATTACCTCAACATCATGAGCTGTGTTCTTAAGAAAAAAAAGGAAGAAAGTGAAAAAATGAAAGTAAAGTAAGAAAAGGGAAGTAAAATGTCTTTCACCGGTGAAAGTTTTATAACTAAAATATCAATACTTTCACTCACTTTACTTCCTAAAAAAAACTCGAGAACACAACTTTATCACTTTTACTTTCTTTCCTTCATTTTACTCAACATGAGAGCATCAAAACAAAACAAATTTACTAACATTACTACTAACGTAATGAGTATAATATATTTAACTTATATTCCCCCGTCCCATATTAGATGTCCACTTTTGATTTTTGGAGTCTTTTTTCTTCAACTTTTACCATAAATATTTTTGTTTGTATTATATAATATTTGATCAAAATTATATCAATGATGATATATTTAAAACCCCATTCATTCGTATATTTTACATCAAATATTATATAACACAAATATAAATATTTAAGAGAAAAGTTATTTTACATACCAAACTTTTCTCACATACTAATGGACTCATCTTCACCATCAATTTAAAAAGAAATCAATGACTGAGATTAAAGGCATTTTATTATTTCACCTATTTTTTATAATTTAAATATCTCTTAAACCGTTAATCGTTAAGCGAAAAAAAAAATCGTTTTGATATACTTTCGAAAAAAGAAAAAAAAATCGTTTTTTCACGTTTTTCCGTATTTTTTTTTGTTTTTTTTTACGTTACTGAAATTTGCATGAAAAAATCATATATGATAAAACACTAAGTTGAATATCACATGTAATATTAGTGTTAAATCATATATGTTATGTAATATCATATGTGATATTACACTAATATCACATGTGATATTACATATCACATATGATATTACACTAATATCACATGTGATATTACATATCATATATGATTTAACACTAATATCACATGTGATATTTAAATTAGTGTTTTATCATATATTATTTTTTAATGCAAATTTCGAAGAACGTAAAAAACAAAAAACTTAAAAAACGTGAAAATACGAAGAAAAAAATTGTCGAAAATATATCAACGTGCCTATCTATGAAAGATAATTAAATGCTCGTCGAATGATATATTTTTTTCGCTTAACGCTTAATGGTTTGAAAGATATTAATATTTGATAAAAAAATGATGAAAGTGGGTTTTTTAAATTGTTGGGATTAATCTCATCCATTAGATCAAATAAAAATGAAGGGTGAAGATTGATCCCTTGGTATGTAAAGAAACTTCTGTCCTCAAATGATCTTAAATCAATATTTAAAGTCAAAGTTATTAAAAAAAAGACTTTGAAAAGTCAAAGTGGACATTTAATATGAGACGGAGATAGTAATAAAAAGTTTTATGTCAAAATCCCGTGGGTACACGGTTTTATAACTAGTTAATGTCGGAAAGATTGCCCCGTTCAAGATACTTCTTAATAGTTAATTAGATGAGGAATTTTCAAATGCTTACTCTTATTTTGGTGCTTACCAAGGGACAAATCCCCACTATCCATCTAGTTTAATCTAATGGTGAGGATAAACCCAAGATTTAATACTAAACCCAAGTCCACGTTTTTTTCTCCTTTTCTTTGTCTTTTGTCTTTCTTATTTTTAACAATTTTTTCTTTTACTTTTTTTTAAAATTCACGCTTTTATTAAAAATCAAGTTTTTTTTTTTTTTTTTTTTTTTTTTTTTTAAATTCAAGTTTTTTTCGCTTTCATACGCTTTCATCAGATTCATATGTTTTCGTTCGTTTTATACGTTTTCGTCCGTGTTCATATATTTTCGTCCTTTTTACGTTTTCGTCGATTTGAGACGTTTTAAATCTGTTTTCATCCGTTTTGCACGTTTACATCCGTTTCGACGTTTGTACTTTTTTGCACGCCGCACGTTTTTGTCCGTTTTACGTTTTCGTCCATTTTAGACATTTTCGTACATTTTCGACGCCGTCCGCTTTTATACGTTTTGTCCATTTTCACACGTTTTCATCTGCTTTTCACGTTCGCCCGTTTACGTTCGTTTCATACTTTTTCGTCATTTTCACGTTTCATTTGTTTTCACACGCTTTTGTTCATTTTCTTACGTTTCGTTCGTTTCATACGTTTCGTCCGTTTTCTTCGTTTTCGTCCATTTTACATTCGTTTCAGACGTGTTTTATGCTTTCACGTTTTCATCATTTTTTACATTTTCGTCCGCTTTCTTATGTTTTCGGGCATTTTCATACGTTTTTATCTGTTTTTGGCTTTTCATGTATTTTCGTCCGTTTTAGAGCGTTTCGTATGTGTTTTCGCCACGTATTTTCGTCCGCTTTTATACGCTTTTGTCCGTTTTAGGCGCTTTCATCGTTGTCATCCGTTTTACGTTTTCATCCATTTTTAGACGCCGCCTCGTTTTCAACGTTCCGTCCGTTTTATCGTTTCGTCCGTTTCATACATTTTCATCCGTTTTATATGTTTTTTCTGCATTTTATATGTTTTGTCCGTTTTCACACGCTTTTATACATTTTATTTGATTTTATACGTTTTTCCGTTTTCATTTTATATTTGTAAGTGACACTTATTTATCTCTTGTGATATAACATCTGTAAGGAAGATGAAAAGTATTACATTCTTCATCATGTATGTATTATCGGTTGTGATACTCAACTAAAATGTGATGGTTATGTTTTGAAAATATTTAGGAAGATTTTTGTGTTTATGATATTATGAAATATTAGAAAGTTGTTCAACCGAAAACAAGAGATGTTATGATACTTTTGTTAGACTTGTGGTGGTTTTCTATTTAATGGATACATTGTGCATGTTTGATAGGTTTTATAGCGGGATTTTAAAATAAATATCTATTGTTGAATCAAGAAACTAAATAAGCTATGGTTGAAGATAGCACACATCTTTATAAACAAACGAAGAAGCTCGAGACACTTGTGATATCACGGTGATATCACCTCACTGTGATATCACACGTGATATCATGTGATAACACCGTTGATATCACCCGTGATATCATGTGTGATATTACCGATAGCATGTGTGATATAATAGTTTATATCACTTGTGATATCACCGGTGATATCACGCGATATCACTCGTGATATCATGTGATATCCTGGTGAGGTGATATCACATGTGTTTGAGCTAATCGGTTTGTTTATAAAGATGTGTGCTTTCTTCAACCATAACTCTTTAGTTTGATTCGATTCACCATAGATATTTTTAAATTCGCTATATAAACCTATCGAAACATGCACAATGTATCCATTAAATAGAAAATTCACTACAAGTCTAACAAAGTTTCATAACATCTCTTGTTTCGATTAAACACATTTTCTAATATTTCATATTATCATAAAACACAAAAATCTTCCTAAATATTTTCAAAACACAAATAAGAAAAATGAGCGAATTATCAGGTAATATAATAAGTGATGTTTATTATCATTTCTTTCATATATACTTGGTAAAATACTAAATTTTTATCACATTTTGTATGAATTTAATATTTCACACTCTTAGTTGAGTATCACAACCGATAACACATATATGATGAAGAGGTGATACTCTTCATCTTTCTTACGGTGTTATATCACAAGAGATAAATAAGTGTCACTTAAAAATATCAAAATGAATAAAAAGGAAGCAAACTAGGAAAATAGAGACTTGACATATTATCAAAATAAAACAAGTGTTGCATTAAATTAGCATTTTTGAACAAAATAAGAATTCACCTAAAGAGGACTTTAACCTTTTATTTCTACTAAGAGTATAATATCACAAGTGATAGATAACATTGGTTGCATTAAAAAATATGCGCTTGTCAATTGCGATGAAAAGAACAAAACTATCTTTAAATCGAAATTATAAAATATACGAGCAATGAAATATTTGGTGATATTAAAGGTTAAAAACATACTTGTTTGTTTATGAAATATCACAAATGATATTAGACATTAAAATTTTTTATATAAAATATCACAATTATTATTAGACATATAATATAATAAAGTTAAATAATAAGCATGAAAACGTATAAAATAGACGAAACGATGTAAACGCTTTGAAAATGGACAAACGATAAAAGCGAATGAAAAGCGTATAAACACGTATGAAACGGACAAAACGTCAAAGCGGACGAAACGATAAAACGGATGAAAATGGACAAAAACGTATGAAAACGGACGAAAACGTCTGAAAATAAACGAAATCGTCTAAAAATGGACGAAAACGTATATAAACCTATGAAAACCGATGAAAACGTACAGAAATGGACGAAAACGTCTGAAAACGTAAAAAAACGGACGAAAGTACATGAAACCGTAAATAAAAAGACGAAAACGTATGAAAATGGACGAAAATGTATGAAAACGGACGAAAACGTAAGAAAACAGATGATAACGTATGAAAACGGACAAAAACGTAAGAATATGGGCGAAAACATCTAAAAACGGATGAAAACGTATATAAACGGACTAAAACGTATATAAACCTATGAAAATGGATGAAAACTTATAAAAGCGGACGAAAAACGTTTGAAAGCAGATTTAAACGATAAAAGCGGCGAAAATACATAAAACGTAAAAAGCGGATGAAACGATAAAATGGACGAAACGTATGAAAAGAACGAAATGTAAGAAAATAGATGAAAGCGTATGAAATGTATGAAAGTAAAACGTAAGAAAATGAACGCAACGTTGGAAAACGGACGAAACAGATGAAAACGTGTGAAAACAGATGAAACGTATGGGCGAAGAAAAAACGCGAATTATAAAATCGTGAAAAAAAAAAAAAAAAAAAAACTTTCATTTATTAAAAGCGTGAATTAATAAAAAATACAAAAAAAAGTGAATAAAAAGAAAGACAAAAACAAAAGACAAGAAAAAAACATGACTTGGGTTTAAGATTAAATCTTGGTTTAATCCTACAATTAGATCAAACTAGATGAAAGGTGAGGATTTGTCGCAGTAGCGTGAAATTTAAGTAAGAAATAAAGTCCTCTAATTAGATATGATATATCTAGTTGATGCAATCTAATCGTTGTTACTAAATAAAAAAAAGAAGAGAATCGTTGACTTCTTCATACTTAACTATCATACAATCATAATACAACAATAATCAAAATAAACTATATTATTCGGCACACTACCAGGGACGAATCTTAATGGATGCTGGGTGTGGACGGGCTACACCCAATTTTCGATGATGTAGTGTAATTTTTTTTTTAAATGTGTCATTTTTTGGTATGTGCAACCCCGGATTTTGTGCTATTTTTTTTGTAGTGCAACTTTAGTTTGACTAAAAAAATTTTTATAACACGTTTTAGTAATTACGAAAAAAAATAAAAATTGTGCAACACCCTTTCAAAAATTCTGAGTCCGTCCCTTCACACCACACGTCTTGGCAATGAAAAACATGAACTGGATGCTGATTGAATTGGCTATAAAACCTTCTTCATGTTCTTCTTTAAAATCTACTAATATACACATTGGTGCTAATAGCACTTTCTACTGTTTCTATTCTCTTAGCACTTTGCTAAGTTTTTATAAATATAACCCGCCCTTAAAAAAACAGTTTCTATTGTTAATTAGCGGCTCGTCATTGTTTTCAAAGTCGCCAACATGAACCATAATGAAAGTACCAACAATCTACATAAACGAAAAGTAAATGATGTCTCTGAATACTCTCGTGATGCACAAGATTCACGAACCTTTGTTCCAAAAACCAATGGCAAAACCTTTGGAGCTACGTTGGATGTAATTTACAGATACTCAAGAGTCTATACGCTAAAAGGAACGGTATGACCTTTAAATATCCTATCTTCAACTCATTACAAAAAAATTTATCAAGAAAAAGAAAGCAATCCTTATTTATTTTAAGAGACGTATCTTAACTTAGCATAAAATCATAACATGAATAATTCCTGATAGGCAACTTAATAAAGTAATGTAACACAATGAGTATATACTAAAACATGCAACCAATTTTAATGTGCCCTACTAAGCAAAACTTGTGGATAAAAAATCCAAACATGTGTGAGTATTTGTAATTATGAATCCATGATCCATCAAATATATTTTTTCTTGTGCAGATATTATCCACTATTTCAATTTCCTTGCTTGCCGTCCAGAGTTATACAGACTTTACTCCATCGTTTCTTCTTGGAGTTTTGCAGGTATGTTTTTATATTCATTACAATTTTTTTTAATAAAACAAAGAGTTAAAAAAAAATCTACGGAGTACTTCGTATCAGATTAATAATCTAAGTGTAATTCTTAGGCGGTCATTGGTGTTTGTTTGGCCAATTTGTATGTTGTGGGCATAAATCAACTCTCAGATATCCATATTGACAAGGTTAACAAGCCACATTTGCCATTGGCATCTGGCGAACTTTCAGTTGAGAGTGGCGTTCGAATCTCCTCTTTGTATGCAATTTTGGTATGACAAGTTATAAAACGAGACTTTTTCATCAAACTAACTTACTAAAACAAGAAAATTATTTAATGAAAATTAGCAAGATAGAATTAATAGTATATTGTTTTTATATGAATTAGGGTTTTTGTCTCGGATGGAGCGTTGAATCTTGGTATTTCAGGTTGTGTATCTTCTTATGGTATGCCGTTGGAACAGCATATTCCGTGAACGTGAGTGTTTTACTTGTTATGACAATGAGCTAGTAACATATCTTGTATCTATTTGGTTAATCTTACTTATTTCTATCCGATTAAAATCACAACAATTAGCTAGTTTTTCATAGCACCTGTGTCTCACCTTTGGTTGTGCATATTTCTAGCTACCATTACTACGATGGAAAAGGTATCCGGTGCTTGTCGCGATGTGCAGTTGGTCATTTCAAGGAGTGCTCTTGCCTATGCTGTTACATCTCCATGCTCAGGTTTGTTAATTATTACAAAAAAATAAAAATAAATTGTCAAGTATCAACGGGTACACCGCTGAACTAAGATAAATATATCAACGTTGCAGACATGCCTGCATAGAAGCCCACTCTCACTTTCGAAGCATGCCATTTTTGTATTCGGAATTATGGGCATCCACTCGACAGTGCTAGTAATATTTAAGGTACTCAACATGATGTCACATTGACTTTTATCCCGACATTCATATTGTACTTGTATATAAATGTATGCCGTTTTAGGACATTCCTGATGTCGAGGGTGACAAGATAGATGGAATTGACTCCTTTGCGTGTAAATTTGGACCAAAACCGGTACGCTAGCTCGTAACTACAGATCTAACAGGCCTATATAAAGCTTTCAGTAACAAGTCAAAATAAATCTCTTCAAAATAAATCTTTTCACAGGTGTTTTGGACTTGTACATGGCTACTTGAATGTGTATACGGTATAGCTATATTAACAGGGTTATCATCAACCAACATTTGGGTCCTATTGATTATGGTAAAGCATTTCATGCATTTTACTTACGAAAGTTTAAATAAACTCTATTTCTGAATCTTATCCTGGTACATAGGTGTTTGCTCATAGCATTCTTGGTTTTATACTTTGGAGGAAAGCAAACTTGGTTGATCTAAAAAACAATGAGGCCATTGAGTAATTAATTGTACCTGGCCTTTTTAGTTAATAATTATTTATATCCCTTGTCTATGCAATAGTTAGCATTTACTAAGATGTATAAGAGCAAAAGGTGCCATAACTAACCAAACCTATTTATTCGAGGTCCACGGGTGTCACATCACTATAACAAACTTTCACAACTAAACCTTCCCTTCCTCTCACTCACAACAAACCTTAACTTACTCATTTATGGCTCACCACTTACAATTTTTTTTCACATTTCTAAATAAACTAAATTTATTTATTAAAACAAAAATACAATACAACATATTTAAAAAAATTATAAATTAAACATTTAAAAAAAACAAAACAAAAAACCTTGAATGCAAAACGTTATCACAAGCCCAATTTAACCCCACTTAAAAAAAAAAGAAAAAAAAAAAAAAAAAGAAAACCCATCTTCTTCCCCAATCCTACACACACTTGAAATCAAAAAACGATTAAAAAGAAAAAACAAATCACCACTGTCAGACAATTACCTCGTCGTGCAGGTGACGAGGCACCTTACGGCGAACCATGGCGAGATATCCCGTGTCACGGCGAGCCATGGCGAGGCCGACACCGAGTGCTCTAATATATAGAAAACTGAGTATTTTCTTTTTTTTGCAGCTGTACTATGTTGAGTACTTGTTGGTGCCAATTTTAAGATTTTAAGCATGAAGAAGTTGCAAGTGCCAATTTGAAAAAAAGTAGCTTATTCTGAACGAACCTTCTACTTGATTGGGGAATGTAATAGTAATAATAAATAAATTCTATGTATTTCCATTGAGCATTATGTTTACACGTCAATAAACAACTGAAGAGAAATGACTTGTTGCATAAGAGTGGAAGGTGTCATAACGAAGTGAAACTTCGTCGTCGCTACTACCGCCGGCCACATCAAGATCCCATTTTCTTACAACTAACCACAACAAACCCCTCTTCACTCATAACAAACCTCAACTTCTTCATTCGTACCACCACTATCACTTTATTTTTTTATTCAATTTTCACTTCCAAATAAAAACTAAATAAATTCATTTCATTCAAATTAAAAATACAATACATAACACAATAATAAAAAATAACACGATACGGAAAAAAAACAACACGGATGCGGAATAAAATCCAACGCGATTAAAAAAAACAACACATACTCTGGATTTAATCTTGACATCCCAATTTGGGCAATTTTTCAAAATCTCCCAAACGTGAACATATTTGAATTCCTTTCTACCAAATTGTTCTTTGGAAGCTTAGTTTCGCATTTTCGAGATGAGTGTGGTCATTTTGAGCACTTGACCGCAACTGCTTGTAAATTGCGTTGAACCTTTGCAATCGACGTTAATCCTCGTCCATTTACCCGTGATTGAATTTTTGTACGATGGTCATCGGTTGTCGATTATTGAACATATGATAACGTCGTTCCAAAAATATTTTCGAACGGTTATTTTGCATATCCATAGCTTGCGAAATTTCTATCCAAACTGCGCAAGCAAGATTTCTTCGAGACTTGTTCCACTTCAAATTTTGAGACATTTGTGTGTTTTTTTGAATTGATGTAGATGTGAAATAAAATGGTGGTTTTATAGATGTTATTTATAGCGGGTAATTCAAATTTAAATTTTAAAGTTCATCGTTGAGCGGGGTAATTCAAATTCAAATTTTAAATTCAAAATTCAAATTCAAAACCGGCATCTTGTTATGGTGAAGTTAATTCAAATTCAAATTTTAAATTCAAAATTCAAAACCGTGTCTTCACATGGGTTAATTCAAATTCAAATTTTAAATTCAAAATTCAAAATCGGAATCTTGTTATGGTTAAATTCAAATTCAAATTTTAAATTTTAAATTCAAATTCAAACGGTTAAGTTTTCTATATATAGTATCATACCAAAGATTACTTTCACACACAAATAACACAATTCACACACAAGAAAATGTCTCGCAAAGACTTTTCTCAAGAATTCCCGACCAGAGAAGTTGTTGGAAACCGACTTTCCGTCCCGGATCACTTGCGGAAACCAACTTTCCAACTCGCGAGTTTGAAGTTTACTCAACACCACCGAAAATGTCTTTCCGGTGGGGTTTGAAAACATCCCGCACTCCCAATTGTTCCAAGTCCACCGTGAGCAGTCCGGTGGATTTTCAAAACCACCCAAGCGGGTTAAGTGAGGCTTCTCCCAACTTGAACAAGATGAAGAAAACGTCGGGAGATATCGCAAGAAGCAGTACGTGAAGAGGTCGTCACGTGAGCAAGAAGCACGGAGGCTCAAGACCTCCAAGACAACTATTTTGACATAATGGAGAGTCGATACATGAATGGGGAGTTTTATTCTCCACCAACAAGTGATGATGGTTTGGACTCGGATGACTCGTTTTTTAAGTGTTTAGTAGTTTTATTATGTATTTCATGTTTTTATGTTGTTTTAGGGATCCCTACGTAGTTTTAATGTTTAAGCTTATTATGTATTTCATGTTTTAGTTAATCTTTCAAGTTTCGGTTTTTTGTTTAACCACGAAGCTCAAGACCTCACACGAACCTTCAAATCAATAACACTTCACCTTCACCTTATTATATAAAACTTTACAAATCTTAAAAAAAAAATCGCTGCTTTTGTCAGAAGCTTACCTTCGTCGTCCCCACGATTTCAATCTTCACGGCGAGCCACAACGAGCAACCCCGGTGTGGCGACGAGCCACGGCGGGGCTCCACGTCACCCACGGCGAGGCACACGGCGGCCCACACCGGCTGCTCTAAGTTTTGTTGGATACATAAAATCATACACACCAGGGTTAACTCCAAGGACGGATCAACTATATATGTGGGTCCCTGCCCCCCACAAATTAACTACAAGATTAGTGTAAAAAAGGTACTTTAGAAGTTTAGGAATAGTTAAGGACAGTTTAGAGGTAGTTTGTGAAATATTTTAGTACATGCCTTCAAAAAACATATCAAGAAAAAAAAGTTACAAACTATCTTGAAGGAATAAGGCACTTATATACTCTCTTGGAATTTATTAATCATAACACTTATAAAAATAAACAAATAAACATGAAAGCATGCAATGAAGTAAAAATCTAATACTTGTAATTAATTAACTGAACATAAAAGTTATGCGCACCTTTTAGTAATCCATGCAATTCGGGTTTAAGAAAACCCCCAATTAAGATCAAGAAACTCAAACCCTAAATAATTAGGGTTCATGTAAATCGATTTATCCCTAAATCGATTAGGGTTCCAGTGTAATCCAAAGTAGAATTAATTCATGGTCTAGTACAAACATATTGGTAGCGATTCGATGTGAATGCTAGTTCATTGGATCACAATAACCAACCTAAACACTTTAGTTGAAGCTTAAGCAAATCGAAACCCTTAGGAGAACGGTGTACGATCGGTTAAGTCAAGAGGGGAGGAGAAAAGAAGTTAGGGTTAGCTAATGTGACACAAAGTTAGTCAAGAATGAATACAACCCTTTGTATTTATACTTGAATAGCTTAGAGCCCAAGTTAGAAGGGAAAACCCTTCTAAAACCTTTGGCCGATCGGTGGAGTAATCCCAAAGGGATTCTAGAACCTTCTAGTGTCTAATTTTCATCTTTAGTCCTCCCTTTATTTATTTAACGACCGTTAGTCACTTCCGTTAAGTACTTAACGTTCGTTAGTCGTTATTGTGAATTAATATTAAAATATAACTATTTATAAATAAATTATTTAAACATCGACTCTCATAAGCAAAGTGTGCAATGCCATAGACTCGTGTTCGAATTTGGTCATACGGATATTACTTTATATCCATAACTTAACAGCTCCCACTTGGATATACCTTAATATAGGTAATAACATTGTTTAGCGTGTAGAAACACGCCAATGCCCCCAGAACGACCCTGGGTGTGGTCCTAGAAAACCTTTACTGATTAATCATTATACTTATCCCTTTGTTTCTAATACCACGTTAAATATGGATATGGATCTTAGTCATTCCATTATTTAACTATTTTGTTTCTCGTTATATCTGATTGAGCAAGATTACCAAATCATCTGAACGTATCCCAGATAGATCTTTGGTAAGGCCTTACAAACATCTTGTCAACCCTACAAGGGGCCCAATAGTATTATACTTCGAAACAAAGTCGAAGGAACAAATTCTTTCTTGACTACGAGCAAAACCCCTAATTTTGCAACACTTCTGGAAATAGCCCTTATAACCACCAGTTACGGATAGCGTTAGACTATTTCACAGAAATATGCTACATCCATGAAAATTATCTGGTATCTCAAGTTTGAGGATAAATATCCATGATTTACTTAATGACAATGATCCATAAAGTACAATTATGTTTGGTTGGGATGAGTCCTATATTCAATTCATCGAATATCATGTGAATTTGGCATGTCCTACGCATCAATATACGTAAGTATATCCTACCAAAACTCATATTTGTCTTAATTCAATGATGTTCCCATATCATTGATTGACAACAGACTATTTAGAATGACATAAGTTATTCACAGATTTAAACATGCAAATATAGGATACAGTCCATTATTAATGAAGACAAACGTACCAAGTACTTTAATTCATTATAAATAATAATTGTTTAACATCCATTATCCAAATACTAAATTGATCAATGCATGAAAATTCTAGTTGATGAATTTTGCCTCAAGTAATGACAATCATACTTGTTTGACAAGGCATAAATCAACCAACTTTGATTTAACGAAATTTTGAGAATACTTATTTCAAGAATTCAAGCAGTGAAGTTCTTGTATGTGTGCATTCAAACATCTTGATATTGCCACATAATATTTCATAAAGTGTGCGACATCCTCTACCACGAATTTATGACAATCAAACTTTCAAACATTTTAAAATTTAATGTATTATTATTATTTAATGTATAATACAACTATACTCTTAGTTGACCACAACTAGTCAACATGGTCATCATCAAGGATACCATGACTAGATTTGAGTGTCATCTCAATTAAACAAACATCATTGTATACAAACAACAATATGCTCTTTAACAAAAATCCATAAACTTCAATATCTATTGTGTAATGTTTGATGCCTTTCAAACTTTCAAGTTTGTTGTCTATGACAATTTGCACAACAATTAACATATTGTTCATCCATATAATCTGGGAGCAACTCCAGGCTGAGGAATGTAATTCTAAATTCAAACATATTCCATTAGAATATTCATTACACCAGTTATCTAATAACTTCATTAGATATCAATGTTGTCAAATCATCTTGCATTCAAGCATGATACAACAATAACATGATGTACATGAAATTCCTTGTGTCAAACTTAGGTTTCATTCATGTTCTACATATCCATTTTCCAAATGATATATCATGTTCTATTAGACTCATTTATTTACCGCACATGTTTATTAATAATAAACATATATTCTAAGGTTGTATGTCTTATTTTCTAAATCTTTCAAGTGAAGTTTCATTCCAAACTAAAACTTAACATTTAGCTTAGATGAAATGTTACTTTCCATATGTTACACAACATATATGATTTTTAAGAAAATAAATATAATACTCCCACTAGCTTTCAGGAATAGTTAAGAATTATCTTATTTTAATTTTAAATCAAAACTTGGATTTAATAGTTAAACATAAGAATCATCTCCTAGATGCATGCATTTATCCATTCATGAATTATTACATTTTGTACACTTTCAAATATTATTTGAATTCAAAAACTCCTTTCGATTACTTACCGTCCTCGCTCAAGTAATCACTCAAAAAAGAGTTTTGATATTCCATTGTCATTTTTCATATTAATGAAAATGATGTGATAATTGTCATCTTTATATATTTAATGTATCTAGGAAAAAATATTCAATCACAGTTAATTGCTTAAGTGTGATTAATAATCTTGTCACATGCATTAAATATGTGTACAATAATGTCCATATAATTCTACACAAAGATTTAAACCACTAGGTTTTCTTTCTCTATGAAGAAACTCATCTTCATTAAGATAAACCAAGCTCCAAAGTTGATTATCTTTATGGACAACATCTTATCATTCATAGTATGAGTAATTTATCGCAATTCAATATTTGGTAAATATTTCATCATGATTAACAGGTTTACCATAATCCTGTAACTTATAATCCGCAGCATATTAATCAAATATCTTAGATATCCTTGCGGATCTATGAAGGAGAATTCCATCATCTTGAGGTCTATCATTAACATATTTAACCTCATCATAATATTCACTAGTGTATTTTTTAGAAGATTATGTATTTTGTAATTTAATCTTTCAAGATCTAAACACAAACTCCCACTTGCCTTTTGTAATTTAAAGACAATCTATAATCACTTTAGCAATTAGAGCAACACTAAATTGTTTTCTTTTTGGGGTATTACAAAACACATTTCAGTTCCTGACTCTAGTTTGTTACTAACATATTCCATAAGTAGTTTTAACAAGTTCAGAACTTCATTTTAAGACTTAATGTGATTCATCACATTCTATAATTAATGGTATCTTATTAATCTTCTATGTTGGAGTTTTATTGAGTATATTCAATCCATACTCAATTTTCTAACCTTGATAACTTTTGGAAGAAAAGAAGATATAGTTATCTTGAATCAAACAATATAACAAGAGTTTGAGTCTTCTAACTCAACATCCCATTAGCATTGTGGTGTTTCATTAGAATTAATATTGTTGAGACAATCTAACGATATGTAAGATAAACATATTCCTTTTGGCTTACCTATTTACCAATCAAGTCAAACTTAATGATATAATAGAATATTCAAGCCAATTGCATGCTTTACAACATAAGTATTCTTTGACCAAGTTAAAAGACATAATAGTTATAATGTCTTACTTTTAATTATAAGTCTTGTAATAATTAAAAGACTTCATGTTTGTGACTTTACAAAGAAAACATAAACATGTATAATTTAAAGTAATCATGAACACCACGTCTTAGTTTCAATTAATTAATTTCAAGTTAATGTACTACTCCATCTATTTATGTCATTCCAAGAATACATAAATATTTAAAATATAGTAGCATTAGATTACTTTATTTATTTATGTCATTCCATGAAGTGTCCAACTTAAGAAACTGCAAAAGCATCCATGCCCGATCTCACGACAAGTGGAGATTTACCTTGAGATTACAATCTAGCTAAGATCTCACTTAACCTAAATTGTAACTGCAAGTGTTTCTTTAATTTGAATGACATAAGACATAAAAGTAGTCTTTGTTATAATCTTGACACATGTTTTAAATAAGACAATCTCACACATTAAATGTATAAGTCCTATTAGAATGTTTATCTCTAACCTTGCAGTTAAGAGAATCCTTTAGTCATATTTCAATGTGTTGTTCCTTTGCATACAATAAATATTTCTCCCACTTTTGCATGGGACAACATCATGTAGCATACAAACAACACGACATGCATTTGAACAATATGATCGTGTCACAGATTTATAAGCATTACAAGTAGATGTAGATTCACTTAATTAATCAAGGAAACGTTCATGACTATAAGGGGGGTGGCAGTCATGCCTAATAACATATCTCATACCTAATATCCTTCCATCTCATCTCATACCTATCTCATACCTAACCATATATTTTTAGTGGCAACCATGCCTAACCCATACCTCATCTAATTTTTTTATATTTATAATTATATTAAACAATTTAATAAAAACATAATATTTTATTAATACTTAAAAGAAAATTACATAATACTTATTAGAAAAAACACTAGTCATCAAGGTATGGTAAGTTTTGAGCGTCTAAATGCTCCGTAAGATCATATCGGAGACGGTGATGGATATTTTCGTCGAGTAACTCCGATAGTACATTCGGGTCATAAACTGTCGTAACCGGCTAATCCATTATATGAACAGGTGATATTGCCCTCCCATCGTCTTTTAAAATCATATTGTGTAATATAACACACGTATGAACGATTTTTCGAATCTTTTCGACGGACATAGCCCGGAGAGGATGACTGAGAATAATCCATTTTCCTTTAAGACGACCAAAAGCTCGCTCGACATCCTTTCGTGCGCACTCTTGTAGCTTCTGAATCTCTTTTCTTTCGGTCGGTTGGATAAGGATATGCATTAACAAACGTTGAATACGTAGGATAGATTCCATCGGTAAGATAATATCCACGTTTGTAAAGCCGTCCATTTAAAGTAAATGAACTGTTTGGCGCCGTTCCATTTCGCTCAGTAAGATACAACGGAGATTGATTCAAAACATTGATGTCATTATTTGCACCGGGAGGACCAAAAAACGAATGCCAAAACCACAAATCATTTGAAGCGACGACTTCAAGCATAATAGTCGGGTATTGGTGATCACCTCTTTTATATTGGCCTCTCAAATGCCTAGAACAATTTTGCCAAACGAAATGTGTACAATCAATGCTACCAAGCATTCCAGGAATGTGATGTGGTTCTTCATGTGCCTCGAATAAGCGTGCAACGTCGTGGGTTGTCGGCCTACGTAAGAACTCTTGCCTATATAATTGGATTACCGCATCGCAAAAATGATCAAGGCATTCACCTACAAAGTTAAAAAATAACGAAAACACTATAAAAATATTCCGAATTATAAAAATATACCCAATTATAAAAATATACCGAATTATAAAAAACGAAAACATTATAAAAATATACCGAATTATAAAAAGCTAAAAAATACCGAATTATAAAAATATGTCACACCCTCGACGGAGGCGGAAACACGAGGTGTAACGGAAAGGAACATAAGCACAAGATAATAGAACATACCAACGTTAAGATTAAAAAGAAATAGTATACCATTACAATACCAGTTTAGCCGACATCGGCAAATATATTACAAAGTTTAGATTCCAAAATATTGCGTTTTATTACATAACGATTTGTAGTGACAAGTGAAAACTTCATTATGCAAGACCTGGTAGAAAAAACTTACTAACGATCACCTGAAATGCATGAGAGAAAAACGGGTCAACTATGAAAATAGTTGGTGAGTAAACATGTTTAGTAAAATAAGAAAACTCGTATGAAAGAGTCCAAGGTTTCGTATTCGGAAATAGTCCACAAAGCAAAGGAATTGTATATCCACTCGGCCCAAGTTCCGCCCATACAAAACTTGCAACCTGTGTGTACACAACCCATTGCACAAAATATAGCGCCAAGTAGTCAAGTATAAGTGGTCATAATAGTTCACAATAGAGTACCACGATATAATAATTCGTGGATGCTCCAAACATGGGAGACTTTGCACCGCTCCAACAAGGAGACTTTGTCTTGATGCTTGATGAAACCAAATTATCTTTGGGTGCCACTACCCAAAGATATACTGGGTGCCTCTTCCCAAAGATATACTGGGTGCCTCTTCCCAAAGATATACTCCGAACATAGTAGACTTTATAGTGATGCTCCGAACATAGGAGACTTTATAGTGATGCTCCGAACATAGGAGACTTTATAGTGATGCTCCGAACATAGGAGACTTTAGGTCAAGGTCATAACATGTATGGTTCAATAAGTTCAAGTAAGGCATTATTTCATAATTAAGTTCAAGGATTTGATACAAGTTCACAAGTTCTAGTCAAACTAGTTAATAAAAGTAGTAATCAATTTAGCTCAAGAATGATTCATGCATTACGCCCCAAAATATAGTAAAACGGTAAAAAGGGGATGTGATTACTCACTTGATGAATAGATGCGATGACAAAAGTGGTTACACCGAAATGTAGCGTGAATCTCGAAACTGACCTATTATGAATGATATGATATGTAATAAGTCATGATGTAATGTTATGCACGCAATTCGGATGATATTTATACCACTTATGTATTTTTGAAAACAATACTTCTCGTCGAAAATATAATCTTTAACGCCTTGACCATTTTAAATTACTTCACATGTATTTACATTGAAATGATATCCGACGATAATCATTTAGTGATTAATTGTGAAATTATAACTTTTCGTCGTAAAATAATGTCGTTGGAATTTTCATGAAAGTGACTAAATGGCCTCGAAAAACTAGTCGTAAAATGGTGCACGTCGAGCGTTAGGAAACAAACTCAACGGTTTTGGGAAGCTTGTATCATTATCTCAAAGTTTTAGCATTTAAGTTTTCATCCTAGAGGTCTCGATCATGGAGAAAAATATAGGTAAAGTATGGTACTTGTGTCCAAAATATTGCTTAAGGGTGGATTTCGGCAAAGTTTGAATGACTATATTTTATTCGTTACAACCCCGCTTGACGAACGGTTGGACATTTTGGAAAATAGGCTAGGCGAACTTACTTTTACTAGAAGACATCAAATTATAAAAAGTTCTACATCATTGTTAAAAACGTCCGCCAACATGGTCCTTTAGTTGCCGTAGTATGTTTTTAATAAAGAATATATTAATTTTGCTAATAGAATAAAGTTACGCAACTTGGTTTATCGCGTGTAATTTAATCGTTACAAGTCCGTTTTCACGTTTTTACATCCTTAGATTCGTGTCAAAGTATACTAATATATTTTTGATAAGTCGACACAATTTATAAAGCTTAAGACTCATTTTTACTCGTAAGAGTGACATTTTCATGTTGAAATTTCGAAATTAATAGTTTTCATCGTCAAACTTGAAAAATTCATATCTTCTTCGTTATAGCTCCGCTTTAATCCGTTCTGCGGCCACGTTTGCGTTTTAAAGTGTATTTTCTAAATATCTAGCCCAAAAATATTTACCTACTGTCGGATTTTCCCAGAATTAAAAATACGGACAGACCCTATTTAAAACGTGTCGAAATGAGCTTTTCTCGCGCCAAACCTATTCTAACCCATTCAAAACAACTCCGGAGCTATTCTAATCCTACCATACACCTTAGGGTGTCATGGGTTCCTAGACATCACCAAAAGTGATATGTTTCAAGGAGTAATTATAGGATAACATATATGAATTATAAGTACTAAAAACATTAAAAGTGGTATGATTCATAGTATATTTGCATGTTTTTGCTACTAGATCATAAAAATAAATCAAGTAATAGTATGAAAGATTAAGAAAATTATTTAGAACACTTACTTGAGTGATGAAGGGATTGTTGCAAATATATAATCAACCTAGAGGTTTAACTAGAAATACTAAACAACCACTAATGACCAAAAGAACTAGCAAAAATAATCAAGATTTTGGTGGATCATGGGTGTGTTGGTTCGTTCATATGGACAAAAGAAAGAGAGATATTGAGCAAAATTGTGTAAGTGTTTAATATGAATGAAAATGAAATCATATAAAAAGAACTACTTGCAAGACTTTTAGGAAGAAAAAAAATATCTAGGAACATATAAATTTAGATATTTAGGTAATTAGGCTTATGTATTTAGTTATTATGTATAGCGTTAGCTAGAAATCGATTTTAACGGAACAAAATAAAATATATCGAAGTCATAAAAATTTTAGAAATACATTTCTTACAAAAATTGAGTGAAATAATAAATATCGAGTTGCATTTACGAAGACCGTCGTAAATATTTATACATAACAATTTATATACAAAATAAATTGAAAACGTCAAGTAAACTAATAAGATAATTTTTATAGTCTTAGATTGAGTACAAAAATATATTATGATTATTTTTGGAAGCGTCGGATCAATATTCAAAATAATTTATTACGCGATAACGTTTATTTAATATGAAATTATGCGTTTAATGAAAAATGCAAAACCATGCATAAATTGATATGAAAGGATGAATATGGAGTTTGAGAAATGACCGGAAATTGAGAATTGTGACAAAATAGCCTGACGTTCTTCGTGCCATGTTTAAGTAGTCATCATATCTATCCGGAGGTCCACCCGTTGCGAGTTGTCGAATGGCCGATGTGCATTTTTGTAACGTCGTGAAACTTTTTCCCCCTCGCGTCTACACCCTCTTGAAACCATTCGAAATTCGCTTCAATATTACCAACAATTTTTAGAAACAAGCTTTTATTCATACAAAATCTTTCACGAAAAACATGGGGGGAAACTTTGGGTTTTCTTCGACGAAATAGTCATTCATTAGAGTTTCAAGAGCTTTTTCACGAAAACGGGTAACATACTCTCGGGTATCGGTTGAGCTTGCCGTGTCTTCAATGGCATCGCATGCGGCTAAATAGGTTGACAGGGTAGAACCTGTGGAAAACAATAGTTCGAAAGAGTCGGAGGGAAAAACTAACTCGTCCTCGAATGAAGAAGATGAAAATGAAGCCATTTTTTTGGTGAAATAGAGATGTTTTTGTTTGAGTAAAAATAGAGATGGTTTTGATTGTGAAATAATGTTAAATGGGTTGTGTTTAAATAGGTAAAAAAAATAAGTGAAATAATTTTTTTTTAAATGCATCCCAACGGATACTTTTTTAGCCGTTTAACGGCTTGATTTTGGATTCATGCACCCACACCAAATCGGTGAAGTTTGCCGATTTCAACCAAAGCCACATCACACAAATCGAGGGGCATCGGTGTTACCGATCGGTGAAGCCCATACCGATGGGCAAACCGATCCCACTGCCACCCCCTAAGAGGGGAAGGTGCGGAGAAGAGGTTTCACCTTTTCATCACCGTCACGTCATCGCCACATCATTATAACAACTAACTACAACTAACCCCCTCACTCACAACAAACATCAACCTCTTCATTTGGGGTTCACCACTACAACTTTATTTTTATTTTTTAATTTCCAAATAAACTAAATTTATTTATTAAAATAAAAATACAATGCAATATACTTAAAAAAAAGTTATATAAAAAAAAAAATGTAAACCGTCCCACCCCATAACCTCATCACACACAAGTTATTAATCACTTAAAAAAAAAAAAAAACGTCTTCTTCTTCTACCTAAAAACCTCACACACACACTTGAATAAAATTATATATCCGTTTGGTTCACAGGCTTTTGTCAGAAATTCATGCTCGTTGTGGTGACGAAGAACTGCTCGATGGCAAGCTACGGCAAGCTCCGCCGGTGTGGCGGCGAGCTACGGAGAAGCCACGTCGGACGGTGAGATTCAACGGCGAGCCCATACCTTCCCCTCTAAGGGTGGTGGCAGTCATGATCTCATGCCTCACCACCCACCAATAATATTATTCCACCTCATTCATGCATCTCTCATGCATCACCATTTTTTTTAGTGGCAACCATGATCCCATGTCTCATCTAATTTTATTTTTACATTCATGCCTCTCCTTTCCCATGCCTCTTCGGCAATCTTTGTTGAGTACCACCGATGAGTGTGTAAATACTCATCATTTTGGGTCAATCTGAATCGCAAAACATTTAAAATGCTTTAAATGCATCAAAATATCGAAAATATTCCAAAATTGCATTTTATATGTTTCGGATGCAAAATGTTCAAAATCGATGAAAAATGAGCTAAGTTTGCATAATTGGCGCTTCACCCCCAAGTTTCAAAAGTTGTCGAAATAGTCCTGAGCACTTAATTTAAAAGAAAATCACCAAAGGTCCTTTTAAAATCATAAGTTGTCAAAATTAGTCCTTTGGTGAAAATATCAAAAGTTTTGAGAAATTACAAGTTTAGTCCTTCAAGTTTCAAAATTGGCAAAAATGGCCCTTGGAAATTTGAAAATGTCAAGATTGGTCCTTGTATTATTGAAACTTATCACTTTTAGTCCCTTGGAGCAACTTTGTGAAAATGGCAGCCTAGGTCCTTGTATTTTCAGAAATTGCATAATAGGTCCTTGTTATTATTAAGCCTAAACCCAATTGGACCCTTGTCAAAATCCCATGTGACCCCTGCCAAACCTTTGGACCCTTCACCTTTGACCCCCCTTTTAATATATTAATCTCCCACGGTCAAATGAGGTCAAACCCCTCACGGGTTCCCTCAATCATCATCCCCTACTCCACCTGCAACTTCTGCTCACACTCCACTCTCCATCATCACACCCTACTCCTTATCACTCCAAACACCCCAAGCCAAAGATCATTTAATGCCTCTTCCTCTGTCACAAGTTATCCCCCCAGCTGTTAAAAAAACCTTTTCCCATTCAATATCACCCGATCACAGATTCGTTGTACTACAGTGTTCACACCTCGTTGGGACTTAACGACCCGGGGATACACTATACTCTCTAGATCTTAATTGCATTTGGTTCTAGACTGTTTGGACTTTTATTACGGTTGGCCATTCACAAGTGGTTAGCTTGAGTGATAAAACCGTTGTCTGAGCTCAATCAAATTTTGGCGCCACGGGAGTCAGTCTTGATTATCTTCCGCTCAGCGATTAGTGATTTGAATACTCACTCTTTGTTCATACCATCTATATGTATTTATATTTTCTTATAAAATCCAAAAACATCTTAAAAATCAAAAACCCAAAAAGATTTTCATTCTTTGTTTTTGCATCATGTTTTTCAAAAATACCAAAAATATTCACCTTAACCCTCTTACCCTTTTTGATTCTTTATCCCTTTACCCTTTATCCATTTGATTCTAACTTCTTCTATTCTCATGGATTCTCTCGACCACGACGAATTCGGGACGGTTGAAAACTTCGACTTTATCACAAATGTCAAGAATTCGTGTTGTTCGTGATGATCCATTAATTCTCGTAGGAAATGGAACGAGAAACCGGGTGACAAAGGACCGTACTTCCTCCGATAATGGAGGTGCTAACACGTCCAACCCACGGTTATCCAAAGATCTAAACCCTCAATTGCTCCTAAGCCGCCTAAAATTGATCCTAAACTTTCACGATTTACGGTTAAAAGCAAGCATGCAGAATTTAGACCGGTGACTAGCAAGAATGACTTGCCTAAACTTCACGTTTCTCAAGAACCTGAACCAGAGACCATAACGGAAGTGGTGGAAATTGCTAGCTCTCAGAGCACACCACTTGTCCCACCTCCGGATTTTTCAAAATGTTCTTCAAGACTTGATAGTCATTCGGATTACCATGTTGGTTTTGTTGATTCTTTGAATAAACTGATTCCTTCTCATAACTCTCAAATGAAATCGTTTATTACTTGTGTCGGTTGTGGTGAACCTCCTTTTTGTTCACCCTGTCGTTGGTGTACGTGTGTACAATGTGGTAATGATATTCATAACGGGAGTTGTTTGTTTTGTGGTTCGAGGAATTCATTTGATTATGATCCTAATCCGAACTCATTTAACGACCCTCAAACTTTTCCAATTACCCACCACACCGACTTATCTTCTTCGATAATCAACATATCTCGTGAATTTTGTGGAGGTCCTCACCAAGGATTTGAGTGTCAATCCGGAAACACGTTTGTCTATGAACAGCTTTTCGGTAATGCTCGTAACTTTGGTTATGACCAATATCCATATAATTCACTGCACTGCACTCAACAGCTTTCTTGTTGAGAACTGTGGAGGTCCCCACTTCACGATTGTCAAATAGGAATCCATTTCCTTGTAACAATCATGACTCTCACGCTTTGACAATTTCCAACCTCCACAAAGACCATACGGTTCAAACTCCACCGAGCCGTTATCTCAAGAAATCTCCCAAAATTTTGAAACCGCAATGAAAACACTTGATGATATGATTAGTAACTTTAAGAATCAAGTGAGTGGTGAAAAGACCATGGAGAATTACTAGTCAAGAACGAGAGGCCCGTAAATCTAGGGAAGAATTATTAGTCCTAGAGAAAGCGTCTAAGGCTCCCAATTTCTTAAGGCAGCTCTATATGATGATGACGAGGAGAGTTTTATCCTTTTAATATTATTTCTCAACTCCTCGGTCATTGATATTCCAAAGAATTGAGATTCCATCTCAAACAACTCGCTATCACACCCAAAGCTCCCACTCACACGAACATGGGGACGAGCATCTTGACACTGCTCCGAAAAGGAATCGGACGAATTCATAAAGTCTAGTGTTGAGAACCTTGTTCCAATCCCGAGAGAGTCACAGGAACTTCGATCATATGTGTGATTCTCTTTCCCTCTGAGTGTTCAAAAGATCATTTTGAAACTTTCTCCAATTGTAGCGACGATTGTGCTTCCTATGGAAACATCGAGTATGTTGAGGCATCACTCCCACAGCCCCGACCCTCTTCTTGAGGAGTTCTCCGTGAACTCACTCACATCGTCCACTTTCATCGGAAAGTGATGATGATTCCTTTGATTTCAAGCCGATCCGGGAGACCGAAAGTCTCCCTTATAATGATCGCTCGCTCACTTCTTATCCCAACAAATTCAATAGAGAATATTAATCACTTTGTTCTCAAGCATTCAAAACAACTCTCACTAATCCTCTATTTGAATTCGACTCGAATTCACTTTAATTTCGAGAATCCACTCTTTGATACTCGCATCGAGGATAGTGATGAGCCCACAATGGAACAAGAGTTCACAATTTCACTTCATATGAATGATTCTCTTCATGAAGAGTTCTCCGGTGAACTCTCTCATGACATATCTCCTCCGAACATGATCATTTCTATTTTGATCTTGAGGATGATATTAGCTCGGAGGAAGGTGTACTCTATCATACGAGTTTGCTTATTAATGATACTACCTCACCCTTCCTCCCGATATGTTCACATTTGAGGATGAAGAATGGATCTTGATTGTTATCGTAATCTTTCTTCCTTTCCTCAAATATCTTGTGACTTCTCTTCATCTTCACTCCTTCGGAATGAAGACACTATCTTTGACCCGGCATTTTCATTTATCATTTTAAGCCGGTTCTATGTATATCTCATCGGTGTGGATCTTTCACATACTTCAAATGTTTGTCCAAACATCTTGAATGAAAGTCCGATGGAGATTGTTTCTTCCACTTTGCTTCCCATGAACCAATGAATTCGGGTCGAGTCAAGCTAGCGACTCGGTAATCAAAAACGATGAGTTAAACATGGGTTTTCACCGTGTACCACCCTAGTGTGGGGGGTTTCCACATGTTGTGTATATATATAAGTTTCTAAAAAAAAAAAAAAAAAAAAAAATCTTTCAAAATAATGGCCATAGTATTTCCCTTTACGTTCTCGGTTTCGGCATAACTGCGGTACTTTGAATATTGAGGGCAATATTCATTTCTAAGTGTGGGATTTATGAGTATGTAAATACTCATCATTTTGGGTCGTCTGAATCGCAAAACATTTAAAATGCTCGAATGCATCAAAATATCGAAAATATTCCAAAATTGCATTTTATATGTTTCGGATGCAAAATGTTCAAAATCGATGAAAAATGAGCTAAGTTTGCATAATTGGCGCTTCGGTCCCCAAGTTTCAAAAGTTGTCGAAATAGTCCCCGAGCACTTAATTTAAAAGAAAAATCACCAAAGGTCCTTTTAAAATCATAAGTTGTCAAAATTAGTCCTTTGGTGAAAAATATCAAAAGTTTTGAGAAATTACAAGTTTAGTCCTTCAAGTTTCAAAATTGGCAAAAATGGCCCTTGGAAATTTGAAAATGTCAAGATTGGTCCTTGTATTATTGAAACTTGTCACTTTTAGTCCCTTGGAGCAACTTTGTGAAAATGGCAGCCTAGTTCCTTGTATTTTCAGAAATTGCATAATAGGTCCTTGTTATTATTAAGCCTAAACCCAATTGGACCCTTGTCAAAATCCCATGTGACCCCTGCCAAACCTTTGGACCCTTCACCTTTGACCCCCCTTTTAATATATTAATCTCCCACGGTCAAATGAGGTCAAACCCCTCACGGGTTCCCTCCATCATCATCCCCTACTCCACCTGCAACTTCTGCTCACACTCCACTCTCCATCATCACACCCTACTCCTTATCACTCCAAACACCCCAAGCCAAAGATCATTTAATGCCTCTTCCTCATCACAAGTTATCCCCCATTGTTAAAAAACCTTTTCCCATTCAATATCACCCGATCACGATTCGTTGTACTACAGTTGTTCACACCTCGTTGGGACTTAACGACCCGGGGATACACTATACTCTCCAGATCTTAATTGCATTTGGTTCTAGACTGTTTGGACTTTTATTACGGTTGACCATTCACAAGTGGTTAGCTTGAGTGATAAAACCTGACTGTCTGGAGCTCAATCAACCACCAAACCGCAACCATGCCGCTTAGGAGGCAATGGTGTTGCCGCTCGGCATGGCCTCATGCCTCACCATACCGCATCCCATCGTCACCACCCTAATAAGTAAAGGAACATTTGGGAAGTACATATGAGTATATGACCACTTGTGTTAACATTTGTTGGTTTTTGAGTGAGACAGATAGTTGTATTATGGTTGTCAGGATCCCGATCCCGATCTTAGGATCTTACGATACTGCAAAGCAAAAACGATCCGGATCCTACATAGGATCTTTGCAAGCTTAAGATTTATAGGATCCCGATCTTGACCATACGATCTTACGATCTAATCCGATCCGATCTTACTTTTCTCGAATTACAAACTAAAATACTACAAATTTATGGGTTGTTTGTTTGTAGAATTGAAAAAACAACATGTTAATCTTTTTAAACATTTTATAATCATAATTTAGGACAACATTTATATGAAGTATTCATAGTATTTTATGGTTATAATGTATTAGAATTTGTAGATTTGTATAAAATTACATAAAGTATTAAGAAATAACATTAGAGTAGGATCTTAAGATCCCGATCCGATCTTACGATCACGATCTTGCAAAGACGAAAACGATCTTGGGTAGGATCCCGATCTTGACAACCTTGGTTGTAATTATGAGTTAGAATGGTTTGTTACTTTATTCAATCGGGTTATCATTTTTTTTTATTTTTTTTGAATATTAAGATATTGATTAGTTTTATTTGTTGTTGTTCATCAGTTAGACTGCGTTATTTTAATAATTAGAATGTTGTATGATTGTTGCCTTGTGGCTTTTTATCTTATTTTGTAGCTTTTAACGTTGGAATCTAATATTAAAATTCAGTTACAATATTTACTTTGTAATTTTTATAAAAAAAGTTGTTCATTATACGTGATGCTTTATCAATACAAAAACATTGTTTATTGTATATTTTGTTCATTAATAAAAGTGTTTTTCATTTAAAAAAAAGTTGTTCATCAGTTCATCATAATGTTCATCAGTTATCTTTAATTGTGTTCATCAGTTACATCACAATTATTAGTTTTCTAAAAACAAAATACAATGTTCATCAGTTTATCAGTTAATTGTTCATTAGTTAGTTTTATTCATTAGTTAGTCTTATTCATCAGTTAGTATAGTTGATCAATTCATTAGTTAGATCACTTTTGTTCATCAGTTCTTTTTTCATCATCAATTTGCATATATACCATGAATACATAACTAAAAATAACAAAAAATGTATTGTGGTAAACCAATTAGTGAATTTAAATATACTTTTACAAGAAAAAAAAATCTCTTTAGGCATTTTACTAAACACTTTATATACACTAAATATTTGTAAAACATCATTTTCAAAATGCAATATCTCACTCATATCATATTGGAATTGAGTGATTCAAATTTTTAACAACTAAAAATCTAAAACTTTCGTATTTTAAGTTTTGCATAATTTAACCTTTAAATTAGACAAAAATAGAGCAGAAGATGCCGAAAATTTCAAGAAAGTCATAACTCACTTAAATCTTTGAAAAGAAGTTGCGATTTGTATATCAAAATCCATATCAAATTAAAGAGAATTAAATTCTGAAAATTATAGTGAAATCGATTTTTCGTAAAAGTTTATTTTTTTGAAAGTTATAACAATTTTAAGTTTGAGGGTGAAAACTAAAAACCGGGTCAAACTATCCTTTGATCGAATTTTAAAAAATGAGGGATGAGGAAAGGTTGGTAGACACGTTTTAGATAGTGATTGACTTTTTAAACTTTGTAATAGTGAGTGACTTTTTAGACTACTTGCAATCTTTTAAATTGCGATGTATAAAATAAAGTATAATGTTTTTGTGTAGGGTTGAGCATCGGTTTAAGACTGGACTGGACTGGAACGGACCGAATGTGTTCTGTCTGGTCTGGTCTTTCGGTCGGTCCGATCCAAGAAGGCATTGTTGGTCGGTTTGTACGTAAGATCGGACCGGACTGAAACGGACCAAGACCGAAATAAGAAAAAAATTAGGACCGAGACCGGACCGTTGGTCCTTCGATTCAGTCGGTTTTCGGTCGGTCCGGTCAGTTTTCTCGGTCTGCAATGCTTAGCCCTATTTGTGTGTCTAAAATGTAAGATCACAAAAGGTTGTACATATACGCTTGTTTCCATAAAATGGCATTCACGCTTGAGTTTTTTTTAGGTAAAAATTGCAGGGGGTTGGATTCGAACACGTGACCCGAAGGTTGGAAAACAAGCAGCTTACCACGATGCTAAGTGGTATGTCGTTAAGAGTTATTTTATTTCAAGATAATATATATTTTAAAGACGAAATTAAAACTAACAAAAAGTTAGAATTGCAATTATACCAAATTAACTTGACATTGCACCATACTAACTCACATCATCGACAATAAACCCAAACTAACAGCATCATTGACCATCAACCTTAAAACTAGTAACAAACTAACAACAAACGTGTAAGAAAGTCAACATCCAAACGATTAAGGTAAAGTCTCGACCTCCAAACCTACGAAACACAATTTCACTAAGGGCTCTCACCCGGTAGAAAACATGGAAATGGGCTACAATACGACCACAACCTGACACTTGAAGCGTAACCCGCTGAAATCTCAAACCAAACAATTCCGGCCAAGTGTTGTCATCAGGAAAAGTTAAGAGTAGATGACTAAGGAACTACCTTGGAGGCATTTAGACACCACCACAAAAACACACGTGCTAAAACCACCTTAACCGTTCAATCTTGACCCATTGCAAACATTTTGATTTCTTTGATTCTCGACCCTTTACGGACGAACATCTCAACTTCCTTGACCCTCATCCCATTACGGCCAAACACATAACTTCATGCTTAAGTTACATATATAAAAGTTTGTTAAGTAAATAGGTATGTGGATTAATTCATATTAATTACGTGTTTCTCATATTGACCTGTATCTAAACATGCGTGTTAGGAATTAGAAATTCCCGGTATTAAAGAGTCGGTCACCTCAAGTATATGTAATCGTTAGAAAGCTCGTAGTCGTAGTTCTGTTAAGTTAAGTAGTAATTTAGTTAAGTAACACCGTGGAGGACTGACGGGTCTTTACCCATCAGATGCCTCGATCCACAGCCCAAAGTGTGGCGATTTATGTAAGACTATAAATACTCTACCTCCCAGGTAGAGAGTTGGAGCTCATAATAATATCTTTCACTTTCTCTCACTAAGTTCCCTAAACCTCTAACTTTCTCTCTAGAATTCCATCTATATGCTACTTTGTGTTATGGTTTGATGTGTATGGAAAAGTTAATATCTAACAATTGGTATCAAGAGCCATGGTTAGATCATATCTTGCACATCTTTGGATTTATAGTGGTTTTAGGTGGTTTTGAGTTTGAAAAGTTTAGTGGTTTTGCATCATTTGGTTGATTTCTTGTGTTAAAGTTTGAATTTTGTTGGTACTTTTATGTTTAGAATCATCAAAAGTGTTTAGGTTTTCATTTGGTAAGCTTGAATCATCTTGGTTGGGTTGTTTTGGATTGAAAAGTGATGTTTATATGGTTTTCAAGTTAGCGACTTAGTTCACGGAATAGTTTCTTGGTAGCGACTTGCTTCACATTTTGTAGCGACTTACGGTGTTGGTGCTAGCGAGTTAGATCTAGCGAGTTAAAGTACAAGTAGTGGAATCTCCACCACGGGTAGCGACTTGTGGTAGCGACTTGGTCAAGAGTGAGTTGCTCTTTAGCGACTTGTATTTCTAGCGACTTGTGTAGCTAATCATCGCCAAAATTTTGCTAGCGACTTGAGGGTAGCGAGTTACTACTTAGCGACTTGCTTGTGTCTAGCGACTTGGGACTCTAGCGACTTAGTTGGCTAGCGAATTAGTTGTTAGCGACTTGGTTCAAGAATTCGTAGCGACTTGGTTGATTTTTCCGTCAAAACTTCAAACGGCCATAACTTTTGAACCAGAACTCCGTTTCAGTTCTACCCATCAAAACGACCGTGAGAACGAGGAGAATGGCACGCCGAATAAACTTATTCGGTCAATCTTCAAGGTCTAAATCCGCTCCAACGAAGTTATTGAGGTTTTTAAGTTTTAGACCTTAATTTCTCGTGAAAACGGGCATAAACCAATCCGAATCACAACCAAACAACATCTCTCGCTAATCCTACTAACAATCTTATGTCCTAACACACAATTGTCTTTCATTCCATTGGTCATTGCTTAACGGTTTAGTCTTGATTTTAGTAAAATCCCGAAGATTCTATTTCTCGGTTTGAATCATAGACTTGTAAAATCCGTGCATTCTACCACATCATGTCTTACTCTCTTCGACCCAAGTGATTTGAAGTGCTTAAATTGTATGATGATGTAGTCAACCCCGAGAATGTTAGCTACACCGAACGATTAAAGATGATTGAATCAATCAATGAGGATGTGATATCTCCGGTTCGTACTTTGAAAAGACCGAAATGCACCACCAATGCTACAAAATGCCATGCTAAAGGAATGTAACATTGAGCCCTTTCAACTACTTTATCAAGACCTCAAACTACTTTTATCTACAACTATGGATCGAACAAGCAAGGTTTCCTTCGCCGTGATTTTCCCATCTTGACAAGAAGCGTGCTACTAAACTTAGAACAACCGAGGGTTCAAATTACTAAAGAGAAGTTCTCAACCGATGAATCTAATGCAGCTCTTCAAGTAATCTTCGATCAATTTCACCATTTATCCGAGGGAATATTCCTCGATTTTGATGATGAAATGATCAAGTGTCTTTCAAGAAACACACCTTTGGAATGGAAATTAGCGTGTTCATTGAGACATTCATACAACTCATGGATAATGTGGAGAAGTACATTGAGGAAGTTACACAAAAGATGAAAACGTGAATGAGTGTCGGTGCGGTTGAGAAATAGTTGTGATAAGTTGGGTAATGTATCTCATAAAGAATCGGGTGTTGTTGAATGCGAATGTCGAGTCAACATATAATGATGAGTCGGGTAAAACACTGTGATGATAGATCGCTTGGCATCGAATACAGAGGCTCGAGATTGATAAGCTTGACACATCCAATGTCCGGTGAATCTCGTTACACATGTTGTGGATGCGCATAATGCACTGTAAATTGAGCAGTGTCATGTAATGAGGTACCCTTTATCGCTCAACATAGTGCATCGCTAAAGCACTTAAACAAACCGATCATAATGTTGAACATGTATTTCATAAATGTTCACATCGAGGTCGAGTCCGAGATTAAGTGTTTCAAAACAAAAGATTTGGTTGATAAGAAGGCTTTTGATGAACTTTCAAACAAATTCTCAAATCTTGAAAATATTGCATTTCACTTGAAATCGCGATTCGTAGTAAAGAAGAAAGTTTTCAACTTAACAATCCATGTAAAACCGAACTTCACGAATTCCGTGAACTTTTGAAACTAACACTTTGAAAGCTCACTTCAAGATAAAGAGTCAACCATTTACAATCAAGAAACATATTTGCCTTGAATGAGAAAAGTAATTTAGTCATGAATACACAAGACATTGATGCTATTATAACAAGAAATAATGAATCGTCAATTTATGTGGCTAAATTACTAAAGGAAAATGAGTCTTTGAGAAAGCATCATGTAGAACTTAGTGAGTCATCAAAGAAGCTAGAACTAAGTCAATGGAACAAACAAACTCTTTGATAGAAAAATTGATGAACTCAAAGCTCAACTTCGTGATAAGAGTTTCGCTATTGTAGCCTTAAAGAATGAGCTTAGGAAAACGTAGGGAAAAGTGTGAACACTAAGTTTACAAAACCATCAACCTTGGGGAAACCAGCTCATCCCATTAGAAACCGGTTCATTGTTAGGCGACCTCTGCGTTTCTATCCGAAGACCAAAATCTTCAAAACACGGTTTGCCTCCCAAGTTGATGAGGAAAAGTTTTGTCAAACCGGTCACTTCACTTGTGTTACCTAAGAGCCATGCCTCTAGTTCCTCTAATCCTCAACATGCGCCTACTTTTACTCCCAAAGACCTCTAGGATTAGTTCAAAAACAAATGTCAAAACCAAGCATTAAAACCCGTAATTCATATGATATGAATGACTTGTGGAAGAACTATTATCTAGAAAAGCTAGGAAAAAGGCATGATTCAAAAGACGGAATTTTAGGTGCAAGACCTAGGGTGAGGAATTCTACGAGATTTCAAGGCACTACTAGTAGTTGTAAACCACTACCTAGGAACACTCAAAAGACTAGGGATTGGCGTGCGACTAAGAGTAGTTATTTGCATAAGAATGCTAAGCATGTAGAAAACAAAACTAGAAATTCGAGTCTTTTCCACATAAGAAACAGCTTCCTAATTCACATGCCAAGGTACTATCCACTAAGACCACTAACGCGACTAAGGTTCAACATGTTGTGAAACAATACAAACCAAAAACTTCGCCTAGATGGATACCAACTGCTAAATCTTTGGAAACTAGGAACAAGGATATGTCTTCCACTATGTATAAGAAGCCTTACAATCCTAGACCTCGCCATAAGTGGATACCGTCTGCGGTAGAATGTTTAAGGATGTCGACTTAGGTGGATTCCTACCGAAGAAAATTTTTTCGATGAAAAAATCAAGGTTGACCGTGAAACCCCAAAGAGTTTGGATACTAATGTCACTAACCCATATATATGCAATCAAGCTTGTAATGTTAGTGCGGTACTCCTTACTCGATTGCAGATACTTGATCCTTCAATACATGGGTGGCTTAAAGTATGGATCACAAATGGATTGATATCTCATAACTCACGGGTTCAAGTTTCTCAACATTGATATTCAACCGCTATGACGTCTGCTCAAATCGATTCAGCCTCGTGACTTCAACACTATGGCGTCTGCAGATAACACTTCAGCCCGTTCCTCAAAGAAAAGAAAGGTGTACGCGCAAGGCGCTTTATCTTCTTAAGAAGAGAAATCTTCATGTTTATGACCATTCTCATCGACATTCTTCATCAACATGCTTCATGCTTTTTCCATGCGCTTGGTCATCAAGTGAACCGGACTATCGATAATTACTCTTATTCCTCTTGCTCAATATAATGAAGATGGCGACATCATGTGCTAATTTTATGGGGAGAAGTGTGAATATAATACATTTGGATGATAATCACTTGGTTAATCAAGAATGGCATCTCGTATGCAATTCTTGAGGGGAGAAGAAGTGTGAATTTTTGCATGGTTGGTCGATATTTGAGAATATATGGTCAAACGGCTCCTAACCCATGTAAGAACCGAGATTCTTCTTATCGGATCATCTTCACATGTAGTTTCTCCTAAGAGCCGTTGGTTGACATCTTCACACGGGGTGATATGATTAAATGACAAAGTGCTTCTAGTTGTTGGGTCGATTTCTTTGATGAACATCTTCGTTCTTGTTTGATTGGGAGGATTTTAATTAAGGGATTTGCTATTTACAAGTTAACGGAATGCCTTTGGTGTGAAGAAGATGTTAATCTGTCTATTTCCCATTCGGATAATCTTGAAGAAGGTCGAGTCTACGCCTAATCTACATTTGAAAGCTACATGATTAGAAGACTAAAGACTAATTGCATTTGATGATCTAAAGACTTCTTCTTAATCAATGAGAAGAACACTTGAAAATCTTCGTCGGTTTAGGGAGAGCACTAATTGGGGAGATTGAAAAGCCAAAATTTAATCCCCAATTAGACTTGCTCAGATTCGTTAGCAATGATTCATTGCTTGATTTTGATGACACCTCCAACGCCTAAGCTTCAATTACTAAGGATAATTGGGATTCATTGTTTTCAAAGATATGTTTGATGAGTACTTTTAACCTCCGACGAATGTTGATCATCCGACTCAAGCTCATGCTCGGTTTCTATTGACTCAACTGGTTCACCATCTAAGAAGTACTTCTTTGAATTCTCAAGAAACCTTGTCTCCGCCATTTCACAAGGCGTTGTTAATGACTATCATTGCAGCTTGCACTCATGAATAATGATCCGCTCTTTGGTACTCCTTTGCCAAATCTTCACGAATCATTGTTTCATTATTCTTCTCCAAATGTGCACTCAGAATCAACCACATGAACATTAAGGAAAATGACTTCTCATCCGCTTAAAAACATAATTGGTAAATCTTCGGATCGGTTTCTATATGTATACCTTAAGGAAGAATGCATTGATGTTGAGGAATCATTTGCTCGGTAAAGTCGATGGGTCAATGTACATCCGATTGTATGTTTATTCACGTGTTGGACATTTGACACAAGTTGATTACTTCAAGTTACTCATTTATCACTTACTTGAGGTTGAAGTTGACGCTCACAAAGGCGTGTTCTTATTTGATAACTTGCTCGGGCTTAAGAATTTGAGTTGAAGACTTGGGTTATCTAGTTACCGCATCTAGGTGGATGGTTGAAGACACGTTAACTATCACTATTAGGAGTTACTTTGTTTTACTCTGTCACACGATATGACGGTATGGATAATCGCAAGAGGTGTTAATGTCTCATACTTTGTTTGAGTAGTGAGTACTTAGAGATTTGCTTGAAGCATAGATTCTCGACACCGTTCTTCCATCTTTAAGTGCAAGCTTAAGACACAAATGCGGAAATTCGACTTGGTTTCAAGTTTGGTATATCGGGTTTTTCTTCAACAAATGGTCACTTCAAATTGTCTACATATGGGTTGATAAAGATAGTCGAGAGAGTTTATGTAGCATTGATTCTCACAGATTCACTTGGGCTATTTGAGTTCTTCTCACAAGATTTCAAGTTTATGGATATATTATGTTTTGTTGATTACGAGGTATCAAAACTATTTGGGGAAGGATATATTATTCCAACTATTTGGGGAAGTGGTCTCGAGACCTTTGGTTTTGTTTCTTGATGTTCGGTTGGGAGAAATGTGAGAAGAATATTTGGAACGTGAGATGATACCGCTTATCGACATCTCATATACGGTTTATGATAAAGTGCTTCCGGTTATATGCACAACATGTTCACTTGATCGAGCTAATTCGGTTATTTGAGTTGACATCCATAGAGATGATTAGTGACTCAACATGTTACATGGATGTCATCGTCTCTACTCTTGTTGGGTACATGTGTACATTATGTGCCGATTGGTTATATGTTATATAACCGAATGCACTTGGTAAAATGAAGATGTTGATATATTGTTCCCTAACTAGACAATGGTCAATCTCGAAGAGTAAGGTGTACATCGGGATGCACAACAGTTCATGTGATCGGTCGTAATCGCTAATCCGGATTTGATAACCACCGAGACGATCAATGTTTCAACTTGTTACCGGTGTTCTCGTGTTCTTTGGTGCCGAGCTTCAATCAATGAGACCGCTTTGTATTCAACTCTACTTCTTAGGAAATGGTCTTTATTCCATGTTTGTCGGTTTGGGGAAGCTACCAAAGATTCAAATTGAGAAGGCTCATGTCCGACGATTTTCTTAGAAGCCTCGGATGCTTTGGTGGCGAAGGTTTAAGAGATGTTGGTTCCTTTCTTCTACAACGTGCTGAACGATATCTTTATCTCGGTACTCATTTCATCATTCTCTTAAACTAATTTATCTCTTGTACATATATATTTGAAAAACAAAATACAAAATTATAAAACCTTCAAAAATCAAATAGAAAAATATAAAACTTTCAAAATCCATAAAAATTTGAAAATTCAAAATTCTTCAAAAATATTGTCATTTTTGTCATGTTTCTTCCGGTTCGATAATATCTACGGTCTTTGTCTTTGTCATTCAAAGAATGACACGGACTTTAGATGTTGCTCGAATTCTTTAAAAAAAAATAATAATAAATAAAAAAAATCAAAAAAATATTTTTGGGAGAAAGAGAAATGGTTTATTGTCATTTCGTGCAATAACCGCTTTTAAAGAAAGAACGAGCCATGTTTTACCATGTTTTCAAATCCTATGCTCGATTCTATAAACTCCTATCTATTGAAAACTAAATGCTTTGAAAAATAACTCAATCTCTATTTTTGATAATCATCGGGACTTATTTGTCAAAATCTCTATCTCTCAATCAACAACCCACGTCATTGATTGAGGGGAGAATGATTTCAATTTTTCAATGCACATGTTGAGGGGAGCATCTATCTTAAACCTTTGATTTAAAACGTGATCATTCATCCTGTGCGTGTTCCTCTAGTATGTGCAAAACTCTTTTCAAACCTCGAGGCACATATTGAGGGGAGCAAAATTCATGGAAACCTCATCCTTCCGAAATGCTATACCAACTTGATCTATTGAGGAAGTGATGTTGATATCTTTAGAAAATGGTAATCAAAAGAAGTAAATTCTTTCTCTTGCCTCCGTGTGCAAAACATTTTCAATACTTGATGCACATGTTGAGGGGAGTTCTCGTTCTAAAAATATCAAAACAATTCGGTACAAAAAGCTTTGATAATATATCACAAGTATTTGAATTGATTTTCAAATGGTTTTCAATTGGATCCAATGGCGGATGAACAATACCAAATTGACCGACCAACTTTACTTTATGTACGGTGATATAAGGATGATAAGGTTAGGTATTGGTTCCCATGATCCGCCGTGAACCGGAGGGATCTACCGAGGACAATCCACTAGTTAGTGTAGAAATCCTTAGGTATGATGATAAAAGGAGAAAAATGAGATAAGGGAAGAGTGCGGACTAAGCGAGCTAGTCTTGGAATAAACCCAACAAGGTTCTAGCTATGAAGTCTCGTAAGCCTTCAAGGGTTGAAGAATTAAAAGAATTGAATGAGAAAAGGGTGAAAACAAATAGCCTCCATTTATTCAACCTTAGGCGTAAACCGGGTTCACTTCATATACTACCGATGGTAACATCGGTATTGAAGACAAGACGTCATGGACCCAAAGGACGACCGCACTTCAACTTCCCAAACCACTCAAGTTCCTCTTAAAAGGACTTGTTTCATTCTCACGGGAACCGACATTATCTATCGACTTTCTCTTAGAGATGGTTGATATTGAAGAAGGAGACCTCTCCCTAGTCTCCGTTATAGGATCCAAATATGCACAAATTGAGTCTAGAGCCACGAGATCATCAATAAATCTCATTAGGACACTTTCAATGAAGACTCTCTGCTTCACACAATGTGGAAAGAGATTATATCTAGAGTCCCACATTATCCTTGTGGTATTGCGTAACATCCGAGTGATGTGTTTACATATTCACAATGAAGATGGAAAGCCTCGAGCCAACATCAAACAAGCTCACGGTAGGTGGCATGTGAGATCTATATTATAGATCAACCATGTGACAACCGAACAGAAACAATGGGGCGATTCAATCTCTTGAATCAAACTCGGTTCAGTTATGGATTGACGGATACCTTTGAAAAACCGGTCTTTGTGCTTAAAACTCTTTTCTTTAGCACATCGATCGTGTACTCATTTTCAAACCAAAAGGTATTTTTATGATTGATAATTGATTTTCAATAAAACCTTCGTTGTATTGCAAAACAATTTCTATTGAGCAATACACGATTGTTTTCAAATCTCTTTTCATCAATCGATGGACTTAATATTACATTGGTTCACTCACTCCGTGTTGTCTTCTTTGAGATGTTCCGTTTGAGAACGGCTAGAACAATTGCGAAACCCCGTCAAGGAGATTCTTAGGAATTCTACCGATCACAAAGACTTGTATCGATCAACGGGAACCGTGGGCGTGTACCTCAATTTAACGAAGTTATCAAAGACACTTTCGTGCGATTTGTTGCTAATTGTTGTATGCAGGTCGCCCGACGCTTGCGGTGATCGAATGAAGCGGTCAATCCACGACCGCATGCTCACTTAACACATTCATCTAAAAGAAATCATGATTAGTGCATCAATGACTCGATATTTTCACACCAAGCTTCACACGCCGCCAATATCATGAATCAACTAAAGCTTCCGCTACTCGATGAGAAGATATCATGATCCAAAATGTGAGCATGTCGGTCCCAAAGTCACAACATCACAAAATACCAACACCACAAAGGATGTGTCGAGATTGTTGATAGTCGATGATCTCCAAAGATGGCTCAAACTTATCATCACGTGGATCGAGAAAGACCTCCACTTGGAATAACCAAACATGCAATGTGAAGAATCAATGACTACGAGCTTATGAGCAAAGGACTACATCAAGAATGCAAGATCAACTGTTAATGTAATATCTATTTGTATTCAATGTAATTTTGGTGTATAATTGAGGTGACCTCCCTTGGGGAGATTGTTAGGAATTAGAAATTCTCGGTATTAAAGAGTCGGTCACCTCAGTATATGTAATCGTAGAAAGCTCGTAGTCGTAGTTCGTTAAGTTAAGTAGTAATTTAGTTAAGTAACACCGTGGAGGACGGACGGGTCTTTACCCACCTGTATGCACGATCCACACCCAAAGTGTGGCGATTTATGTAAGACTATAAATACTCTCTACCTCCCAAGGTAGAGAGTTGGAGCTCATAATAATATCTTTCACTTTCTCTCACTAAGTTCCTAAACCTCTAACTTTCTCTCTAGAATTCCATCTATATGCTACTTTGTGTTATGGTTTGATGTGTATGTGAAAAGTTAATATCTAACAATGCGACAACCTTTTACACATTTTCGTTCGTTTTTGCACGTTTCGTTCGTTTTTGCCCTTTTTCGTCCGTTTTTACACGTTTTCGTTCGTTTTTACACGTTTTCGTCTATTTTTGCATGATTTCGTCCGATTTTACACGTTTTCGTCCGTTTTTGCACTTATTCGTCCGTTTTTACATGTTTTTGTCTATTTTACATGTTTTTGTCCGTTATTATACGTTTTTTCATTCGTTTTTACACGTTTTCGTTCATTTTTACACGTTTTCGACCATTTTAACACGCTTTCGCTCGTTTTTGCACGTTTCATCCGTTTTTATACGTTTTCATCCGTTTTACACGTTTTCATTTTTTTAACACGTTTTCGTCCGTTTTTCCACGTTTTCATCCGTTTTTACATGTTTTCATTTGGATGAAAACGTGTAAAGTGTACAAAAACATGTAATAATAGACGAAAACATGTAAAAGTGGATTGATGACGTATAGTATGTATAACAGGCCTACTAGGCCCAATACACACTATACACATGCTGGGCTCAGGCCCAATAACTATAAAAATAACTAAAAACCTTGGGCCTATAGTAAGCCGAATGACGAAATTGGCTATGGCCCAGACCTCAAGACGCACGCGAGATACATGACGGGCTGAACCTTCAGCCGTTAAAGATATCTTGCGTCCGCATCCGCGATTGACACGGAACCTTGTCCGCCAAGGGTCCGGCTCCGGCGACTAACCACTATATGCGAGAATCTAGGAAACCCTAGCGGTAAACCTCGCCTATAAAAGGGGCTCTAATCCCCATACAAGGTACAACTTTCTTTCTCATAATTACACACACATACTTTTATCTCCCTCTCAAGAATGTGTTCTTACTCTCACGCCGGAGTCTAATCGTGGGGTCCGTCCCCACGGTAAGGCTAACGGTTTACTCTTCTTGTGCAGGGAAATCAATCAAACTACTTGGATTAGTACAAGATCAGCCCATTAGAAGCTTGTTGGCTCAGTCTGGCAAGCTGAATTCATACCCATCACGACCCGTCACACTTTGTGTACTAACAAGCTAGCGCCATCCGTGGGACCCAGTACACAACTGCGTTCCAAAAGAAAAAAAATGCTTACCAAAAGAGCTCACTCTGACCCAACACTCGCTCCCGTGTCCGTGGTGTAGAAAAAGGCGGGAAAGAAAAACGCGATAGATCTAGAAGAGTCTGATGGGCCCGCATCCAGTGTAGCCATCAAAAACTACTGCGACAAGTACTACGAATGATCTTACCCATTGTGACATAGAAAGTTCGGAAACAGGAAGGAAGAATCAAAGCTAGAGAAACGCCAAAAACTCGGTTAGATTTCAGCGAAGCATCACAACAGTCCGAATCCGGAAAGCAGACGCAGAGGAAGGATCTGAGAAAGAAGATCGAATCTTGAAAGCGCCAGAACACGAGAGAAAACTCCGAGCCGAGGCGCAGTCGGTCCAGGTCACCGCGAAGAAAACCCGAAAAGAGGAGGTGTTCGAGGTCGCGCAAAAGCGCGTTCGATAGGCTCGGGAGAGAAAAAGTATCTCCGTGTGCTCTGGAAGCCAAAAGAGAACCAGCCGTCGCAGATCTGAAAAAGAGGACGGAGGCACTCACCACCACTCTTATTCGCAAAGAACGGAACCCTACACCGGAGAATACAAAGGTAGTCGAACATACTCGCGGAAGACTGATCGGCTCTCCGGAAGCGAAGACAACGGAGACGAACGATGGGGTTTCGGATCAAAGAGGCAAAAGTCGGATGTTGAGGACGACGACTTAGCTAAGCCATGGGTGTGCAAGGAGACTGACCCGTTCACTCCACGCATTCGCTATTTCGACATGCCTAAGAAGACACGAATGCCAACTAATGTGAAGACATACGACGGAAGTGAAGATCCGGAAGACCACTTGAAGATTTTTCAAGTAGCGGCGAAGGTAGAACGTTGGGCCATGCCAACATGGTGCCACATGTTTAACTCTACACTAACTAGATCCGCTAGGGTGTGGTTTGATGATCTCCCACCGGAATCGGTAGACAGTTATGATGAGCTGAAAGAGGTTTTCCTGTCAAATTTCCTTCAGCAAAAGAAGTGCATAAAGGATCATGTGGAACTCCATCACATCAAATAGAAAGAGGGAGAAACCACAGAAGACTTTGTGAAAAGGTTCAAGGTGGAAAGCAGGGAAGTCAAAGGAGCTCCGGAAGTCACGAAGGTTTCCAGTTTCATGCATGGAATCACCAACCCCGAGTTAATTAAAAGGTTACACGATAATATACCCAAATCGGTAGACGAGATGATGAGGGTGACCGTATCTTTCCTCCGTGGGGAAGTAGCCGCAGGCAATCATGAAAAGAAAAGATCGTTACCCCAAATACAATGGAAGCCGCATGAATCTGGGCAGAAGCAAGGCTTCAAGAGAGGGTACAGAAGTCAACTACGAACGGAGAGGAAGCAAGATAGGTTTACCCTCCTTTCCAAGACACCCAAAGAAATATTGGCGTTGGAAAAGGCAAAATTTAAAACTCCCCCGCCAATGCTTACACCGGTTGAGAAAAGGAACGCCAACAAATATTGTGAGTTCCATGGAGAAGTGGGACACAACACGGATGAATGCATGCACCTGAAAAGGCAGATAGAAGAACTGCTGAGAACCGGAAAGCTGTCGAACGTGATAAAGGAAGTTAAACAAAATAGTGGCAAGGGCCTGTCCAAAGTGCCTAAAAAAGGGGACACGTCAGGAAAAGATAATCCTCTCGCAATCCTGATGGTACGATCTCAGCAGCGGGCGATACGGCAAAAAATTACACAAAGCTTTTCCCCAAACCAGACTATCTCATTCCCATCACTCTCTGAAGAAGAAGGGATTGATGGGCTAATGGTCATTGAGGCATAGATAGGTGGACACTTCATACACCGAATGTATGTCGATGGAGGCTCCGCATCAGAAATCCTATACGAGCATTGCTGCGAGAGGCTCCTGCCCGAAATAAGAAGGCAAATGATTCCTGCCACAACCCCCCTTATTGGATTTAGCGGGGAAGTAATATGGCCGATCGGAAAGATATTGTTGCTAACTAAAATCGGCGATGATGAACATTCAGCATCAGCATGGATGAACTTCGTGACTGTAAGATCCCAATCGCCATATAATGGGATTATAGGAAGGCCGGGGGTGCGAAAACTGCAGGTCGTTCCTTCAACAGCACATGGAATGATAAAAATCCCGGTAGAAGGCGGAGTGCTCACGATTCGTAGTAGCAGGATGGTCTCGTTGGAATGTACTATGGTTTCCGAACCAACGCCACAAGCCGCGACGGAAAAACAAATACACGTGGTAATACATCCGGAACATCCAGAGCAAACAATAGCCATTGGATCAACCTTGTCAGTTGAAGGACGTAAGAAGCTGTGCGACCTGCTGAAACAGAACTTGGATATATTCGCATGGTGTCTGGCAGACATGACGGCTGTCCCAAGACATATAGCAGAGCACAACTTAAACATACGAGAATGGTACACTCCTATAAGGCAAAAGAAAAGAGGCCAGGCACCAGAAAGAAACAAGCCGATACTGTAGGACCTAAGATATATCAACCTTATCACAAACCCAACACTTATATCACGTTAAACAAACAAAGAGGCGAGAAATAAGAGAAAGGATTAAGCAAAGAGATGGTGACTTGAATGATAGAATTTATGTATGTTTAGAGAGGTAGAGAAGAAAGAAAACAATAAGTTATATATTGCTTCAAGGGAAAACACACACACACCCTCAAGCACACCCCTCAAATGACATACTTGAGGGTATTTATAGTAAGAGAGGATGATGCCCTAAGGCTTGGCCATGGGCCTTGAGATGGACTTGGATTGGGCTTGGGTTACACGAATTAGACAAGGCTAGCTTAACTTAACTAATGCCCAATTAGCTTAGCCCAATCCACGAGCCCGTTGACTATTCTATCACGATATCTAACACACATTACAAAGTTCCTAATCATGAATGACCATCACTTCAAATAAAAATAATCAAGGCTAACAATCTCCCTAAGGGTGGTCATTCAAAAGATGCTCCACTTGAATAGGTCTTTAATCTTTTGAGCTTGAACTTTGTGAGTAGATATAGAATAGTCTTAATTCTTTGTTCCTTCATGCTTTGTGATCGATTAATGTGGTTGTTCGCCGTTGTCAACTTCGTTGGTTTGGTGTCTCCACGCCTTTCTCCACCATGCTCACACTTCTATTTGTCTTTGGTTACCAATGATGTAGTTCTCGAATCTTTAAACTTTGTAGATTCTTTGACATTGACCAAGAATCATCTTTGACTTTGTGTGCCTTTGATTATGATGAGAACTTTCATGTGTTGTTGGTATGAGCATGTGGCGAGTCCGCACGATCCATCCGCCCGAGCTTCCATAAGAAGTAAACATAAAACAAAGTTAGTGATAAGCGATTCCAAGACTTACAAGTTTGAATTTCGAGGGTGTTAACAAAGATAGTGTGAAAACACATCTCTAATTCTCACAAAGGCCGTTCTCGAACCGGAGTCCCACAAGTGAGATAACACGATATACCAAAGTACATCTACAGCTCGGATGAGTCGAGGTACACCAAGCATCACCCCACGATCAGACCGTTTGAGACACACTAAGCGTAATCCACGAAGAATTACCAAGTGACTGCCGTGGTCGCTTGATGTTGACCCCGGCAGAATTTCCATTCAATCACTAAGGTTGATTGTAACTCCCTCATAAATGTTCGGCGATTGCTAAGATCTGCGTGAGGACTCTATAATATATCACTTGTGCCCTTATAGATGAACAACAAGCAATGTCATGTCAAGTGTTCCTATGAGATCTTTTGATGAATCTCGTGGCTCTAGACTCAATAGTGCATTTTGGTTTCCCGAGCGGAGACTAGGAGAGGGTCTCTTCTTCAATACCAACGATCTCTAAGAGAAAGTCGATAGATTATGTAGGGTTCCCAGTGAGAATGAAACAAATCCTTTTGAGAGTAATTGAGTGGCTAGAAGGTTTAGTGCGCAAGGCGCCACCGGGTCCATGACGCCTTTGTCTTCAATACCGGTGTCATCTAGTGACAACCAAGAGCATATGAGTTGAACCCGGTTTCGCCCTAAGGTTGAATATGGAGGGCTATTTCTTTTCACCCTTTCTCATTACATTTTTTTAATTCTTCAACCCCTTCTTTCTCCTTTCTCACATTACTCCTTTTTTCAATCATTCCTAAGGACTTCTAATACTAACTATTTGTGATGTCCTTGGGTAGATCCCTCCGGCTCTGGCGGATCATAGGACGAATTTCCTATTCTTAGTCACCTTATAACACCATGACTGTCCTATTTGCCATAAAACCATTTTTCATGAAAATCTCTCAAAGTGTTTATGATTATAAAACATGATTTTGTTAACACCTTGAGAGTTTTATATTTTCGTAAACACTCCCCTTCACATGTGCTTATATTGTTTTAACTTAAATCTTCACAGATGAGGGTAGAGTTCGCACTTTTGAATTGATCGACTTTAAATGAACAAGACCGATTCGAGACACGTTTACATCACTAGAGAACTAGCTTGAAATTATACCCGTCCCGGTCAAGTCATAGAAAGTTTCTCGAGATGGTACATGATTCCTCGTCAATTCATTTGTTACGACCGAGTCGAGCTCTTTTGAGATTCAAACAACGATCATTAAACCTTTTTGATCACATTTTAATCACGTTTCTCCCCTCAAAATAGCATATCCATGATGTTTTGAAACAAAATGATTAAAAGATATGTTTTCAAAAACATTTGAGAGAAACCGATTTAGCATGAATTTTGGAACAATTTTGGTTTAATACTCCCCTTAACGAAAGCATATTTTCATACGTAAAATTTAGAATCAATTAAGGGTTTAGAGGAGTTATCTTCGTACCAAATGTGAGAGATTTTGAAAATCTTTTGAAAGATTTCAAATCAATGGTACATAAGATGAAGATTTTAAAAATCTTTTGAAGATATTGAAGAAGAATTATCTTCATTTGTTTTAGGATAAGTGCTCGATATTTATGAAAATCGATTTTGTGTAGCACTTTCCTTTCTTTAAAGATCGGGTTGCAAGCAGAAATACTTACAAGCCATTATGATTTTAGGAAAAGTGCTTGATGAATATTTAAAACCTTTGATATTGGAAGCACTTTCCTTTCTTTGAAGCGGGTCCCGAATCGATGTGTCCGAAGCCATTATGTTGAAGTCCGGTTTCGCATCATGTATACGAAAGCCATTATTGAAGGAATTTTGAGAAACGACATGTTTTGGAAAACATATTAAAGAACTCTCGCTCAAGCATCTGTACATGCCCGTATCATTGTTGAATGACATTTCTAGAAACGTACAGAATATCGATTATACGAGAGACATGTCGTGAGAAGAATATTTTTGGATTTTTGATTTTATATTGTTTTTGTATTTTTTGAAAGTTTTATATTTTTATATTTTGCTTTTGTTGGTTTTATAAAAGAGATGGAAAATCAATAAAGAAGATAGAAAGAGTGATAAAGAAGAAGATTTTACAGAATTGGAACCCTCAGATGAGCTGGGTTCAGAGATATTTGATTCACCTGCAACCAAAGAAGAAGAGTTTTCACAAATAACAGTGTTAGAAGTACAAGATTCCTCACTCTTATCCTGATGATTTTCACTATTATCTGTGTTGGAGCAAGTATCAAAAATCTTTCCTGTGGGGATCCATCTAAGACCAACTTCGTTGAAAACTTTTCCCGTGGGTATCCACCTAAGGTAAGATCTAGGAGTTGTTTTCTTATCGATGCAATGGAAGATTCATTTTAGAAAAACTACGTCCCAAGAGATCCACCTTTTAGGTTTCTTTTGTTTGACATTTTATCAACGGGCTTGTTTCTATTTGGTGTCTTAGTGGATTGTGCCTTGGCACGAGAATTATCTTTCTTGAGATATTGTAAGGCACATGCATCATGATTAATGAAAAGATACATTTTTACATGTAGTACAGATAAATTCAATATTCTTGTTTAAAACAAAGCACTTTAACTTTGTCACTACGATCTTTTGAAATTGATTCTTGTTCGAAAAAGACTTAGAATTCCTAGTGTTGTTTTCTAAGGGCATAGCATTTTCTTTTGCAACTACTCTTAGATGCAAGCCAATCCCTAGTCTTTTGTAGAGTGTTCCTAGGTAATGGTTTACTACTACTAGCAAGTGCCTTGAAATCTTGTAGAATTCATCACCCTAGATGTTGCACCTAGAATTCCATCTTTTCGAGTCTCGTGCCTTTTTCCTAGCTTCTTCTAGATAGTGATTGTTGACCATGTCGTTAGAACCAATGATTCTTTAATCGGATTTTTGGTCACATTCCGTGTACTATTCCTAGAAGTGCCATGTTTAATCACATTTTCTTTATCAAAACAGTTTTTCAAAACCTTTGATAATTCTCTTTTAATAGGCAAAGTCTCGTGGAGTGACTGCTTTTGACAAATCATTTTTCTCATTGACTTTTGGAGGAAACCGAGAAATAGACATTTTGGTTTGAAAACCGGTTTGGGAACATTTGTTTTCTCCTCACCAATGGTTTTGCAAACTTACTATCCATGACCTTTCCTTTTAGACATCCCAATGAGCTCTCAAAAGATCATTTTGCTCTTGCATGTCCTTGTAGGCACGCCATACGACGCTTGTCATACTTGCATTCCTCATATTTTCGATCAAGTTGTTTAAAATAGGACACGTTTTCTTTTCAAGTTTTGCAAGAGCATTTTCATATTTTGAAACAATTATGGAGGTCTCGATCGAGTCTTTCATGATCTTCAATGTAATATGTTTGCAAAATAATGGACATGATATCGGTAGTCATAACATCTTCAAGAGAGAATCATTTAGATTTTCCAAAACTTTGATGTGTTCAAAACATTCATTAGCTTGCTTTACTGTGGATTTATGGTCCTTGACAAAGTCACTGTTTCTTTCAAAAGTGCTTGTTCAACATGAATTACCCTTGAGTTGATGTTATTCATTGAGGGCAATTTGAGTTTCAAAAACTTTCTCTGCTCGATATCAAAAGTAGAGAACCGGTTGTTAGGTGTCATAGTGGTTTTAGTTTTAACATCTCTTGAAGACTCCCAATTCTAGTTTTAACATCGTCTAAAATGCTTCTAGTATCACTTGTGTTAAAAGGATTGTTTGAAGACATTTGTTCGATTTCGAAAGAGATTTGGAAACTACAACCGGTTTTGAAACCGGTGTTGACACTTTGTTTGAAACACTTGGTGTGATGGAAAACTTTGACTTTTCTTTTGATTAACAAAAGTAATTCCATTAATTTTGTTCCATTTGTTATAATCAATCGGTTTAAGATCCGGATTCTTTTGTTTCATTTTTAATCGACTCTCCTCGAGATAGTTCTAACGCTTCAAGAGAATCACGAACAATTATGGGTTCATGCAAAGGTTGTCCATTGTTCAACACATTCCGCTCTTTTCGAGCTTTCTTGAGGAACGAAGGAGGTGAGTTACCAAGAGCCATTTTATGTGAAGTGTGAAAATCGGATTTGCTTGATTAGAAAGCATCTTGTTTGTTTTAGCGGAATGACCCGTTGTAAGAAGCAAATTATCCAATTTTTGATAGTTTCATTTTTATCTAGAATTTCATCAAGAAGAGAATCTTCTCGCTTTGAAAATCAAGAATCAACTGCTTTTTCTCTTTTCAAGATCGAGAAAATTGCTTTTTGTTTAGAAAGTTGGTTGTTTAGATCGAAATTTCCTTGTTTAAAGATTTTATTTTCAAATTGATTCACATCAAGTGTGTCATACTTGAGTTGCAATTGTTGTTCTCTTAAAACGTAATCTCGATAACCAATTTCTAATTCGGAAATTTTGTTTGTATGAAATTCATAGGCTTTGGCGTGCTCCTTGTAACTCTCAAGCTCACGGTCAATTTAACATTCGCGGCCTTAACTTCGCGATTGACCGCTCTAACTTTCTCAACTTCAATGCCACATTGATTAATTAATGATTCAAAATAAGCACGTGTTTCCTCATCGTCTCGGTGATTTTGTGCCACACACCTCCACTAGGATCCACATATGGAGTTTCGAGTTCGTATTGCTACAACTCGGATTGTCCGTATGTATCATAAGTGGGTGTTGGCCAGAATTTCTGCTCGTCATGAGTAAACACATCGATATGACATTGTTATAACATGGATCAATGATTGGTACCTCGACATCAGATTGGCGTCATAGAGATGGAGGTGAGTCCGACTCGATGTCATACTTAGCTTCCTCAAGATTTGCCATGAAGATGCAATTCGCATTGAGTTCCTCGAGGTCTTCCAAATCATCCATAATAGCGAAAAGTCATGTTCTCAAGACTCAACCGAACCCCGCTTGCTTATCTCGCTAACAAAGCAACTTTCCAAGAAAATCACCATTCTTTTGTGCGGCTTAGTGGGACGCTTTCTTGCCATGTGACCCACTCCTTGATGCTTATAACACTTAACTGATTACCCCGATTCACATTTCCATAATTCCCAACGATCGGAGCCGCAACATTGCCATTCTTATTACCCATTGCTCTATTCCCAACATTCTCGTCCCATCCGATTTCCAACATACCGACCGATCGACACTCGATACGGAACCGCTCGATTACCCATGCGATCGCTAAATGCTTTATCTAATAAAGAAAATACTTGTTGCAAGGTCGCTTCTACGTGGTCGGTTTCATTATCGCGATTCCTTGTTCGGTATTGTGGATACGGTTGTTGAATGACTTGTTGTTCGTGGATAGAATTGTTGTTGTGGTTGTTGAATGTATTGTCGCAAGTTGTTGTTGTTGGAAGATGATGAAGCTTGTTGTTGTGTATTGACCGTAGTTTGAGTCTTAGCAATAAGTGCCAATCGATCATGATTCTTTGCCAATCTTTCTTTCCCGACTTCATTCACTTCACTTGGTTTTGTTTCGTAAAATCGTTGAGTTGATCAAAGTTCACCGATGTAAGTCTTTTGTTTGGTTGACAATAGTGACATATCGTCCCCATTCTTCCGGAAGATTATTCAGAACTTGATGTTTTGAACGATTGTTCGGGTGCCAACTTGTTTCGATAAGCTCATTCATCAAAGTGCAAAACCTTCCATAGTAGGATTCAATGGATTCTCCCGTGTAGATGTAAACTTCTCCCATTCGCTAGCGACTTGTTCTCCATGTCTTGTTTACCAATTTCGCTCCATAACATAGCCGCTCTAACACGCTCCCACATATCGAAGCAGCTTCACAACCTGCTCACCGCAAAGAAAGATGTCTATTGGTAAACCCGTTGGATAATATGAATTGCCATGTCATCTCAGATCGACTTGTTTCGATCCTCTTCAAGGTATTCTCGATTCGGTTTGAAGATGAGAGGATGGTGGGATGGGAGGTGTTGCATCAGCATTTCCGTGACATGGACTTGTCGAGGCTTGAAGGGTCCATCCCGAATGGATTTAATCATGAGTTTCCCATTAGGTTTGGTCTTGATGTAGCGGAGCATTCGACTTGTCCATTGAAGATAACCACCTTTGCCAACATAGGAGGTCGGTTTTCGCACCTACCGCATGAATGTCTTGTTGAGTTGCCATTGATGAAGGTATGATTTGATAAAGTTGATGTAGGATCGATTCAACGATAAAGGAGTTGTGGTTGATGAAGATTAAGCTTGGTTGAGGTGATTTCGAAAGTCGTATCAGAACTCGGTTCTTAAAAATTTTCGCCCAAAATTTGAAATTCACTATAAAATCAATTCTAAGGTCGTATGAAAATTTGAGTTATGACAATTTTGACGTTAAAATTTGACCGAAAAATTTGAATTTGGGTCCAAAATTTGAATTTTTGACCAAAATTTTCAAGTTAAACCAAAATTTGAATCTCGTAAAAATTGAACGCTTAGTCTCCTCAAAATTTAAAATTGAACTCTTAGTCTCCTCAAAATTTGAATTTTTTTTTTTTTTTTTTTTTTAAACCTTAGGCGTAGAAAGAGCTTAGGCGTAGACCAAAGAAGTTACGAGTAGGATATGGTTACGAGTAGGATATGGTTACGAGTAGGATGTAGTTACGAGTAGGATATGGTTACGAGTAGGATGTAGTTACGAGTAGGATGTGGTTACGAGTAGGATCTTATGCGTAGGAAGCTTAGGCGTAGGATTCCTTAGGCGTAGGATCTTATGCGTAGAAAGTATCTTACGCGTAACCTTAAGCTTATGCGTAGACAAAAAGTTACTCGTAAACCTTACGCGTAATTTTGAAGTTATGCGTAGAGTTACTCGTAAGCTTTTAGCTTATGCGTAAACTATGGTTAAGAACCAAAATCCTTTACACCATCACAACAGTAAGGGATATCCACAAGTCGAAGTGTTCCACACACTTATCCAAGTGAGGAAGCACCGAGTAACCGTTATAGCACGAAGATTCTTCACCAAAAGTTACGAGTAGAAAACTTATGAGTAGTTGACTTTCTTACGAGTAGAACTAGGGTTTTGACCTACTCGTAAAAATTTTCAACGATTCAACCAATTTCTCTTGCATGATATCCTTAAAAACACTCGAATAACCCAAAATGTTGACCTTTTTCACCCAAAGTGCTTAGAAAAGTTACGAGTAGAAAACTAGGGTTTTGACTTTTGACTTCTACCGTAAGAAATTTCCAACGATTCAAATGATGTCTTTTGCACGATAGCCTTAAAACACTCCAATAACACAAAAATGTTGACCTTTTTCACCCAAATTGCTTAAAAAGTTACGAGTAGAAATGACCAATGAACCAAAACGAGTTCAAAAGTGAAGAGAAACACGTAAAGCTTGAAACTTTTGCAAAATACTGAAACTTTAGCACCAAATAAACCTTAAACCACAAGAATCTTGAATTTTAAGTGCAAAAATTAAAGCTTTAAGCTTGACAACTATGAAAACGTGAGCCTTTACGCGCACAATACCAAGCTTCAAAACAAACACAAACACTCCTAAACCATTGTTAGGCGATTGATACCAATTGTAGGACCTAAGATATATCAACCTTATCACAAACCCAACACTTATATCACGTTAAACAAACAGTAGGCGTAGAAATAAGAGAAAGGATTAAGCAAAGAGATGGTGACTTGAATGATAGAATTCGTATGTATGTTTAGAGAGGTAGAGAGAAGAAAGAAAACAATAAGTTGTATATTGCTTCAAGGAAAAACACACACACACACACTCAAGCACACCCCTCAAATGACATACTTGAGGGGTATTTATAGTAAGAGAGGATGATGCCCTAAGGCTTGGCCATGGGCCTTGAGATGGACTTGGATTGGGCTTGGGTTACACGAACTAGACAAGGCTAGCTTAACTTAACTAATGCCCAATTAGCTTAGCCCAATCCACGAGCCCGTTGACTATTCTATCACGATATCTAACACACATTACAAAGTTCCTAATCGTGAATGACCATCACTTCTAATAAAAATAATCAAGGCTAACAGATACAAAAAGAGGTAGAAAAGCTTGTAGATGCAGGAATCATGAAAGAAGTACACTACCAAAGTTGGTTAGCTAACCCGGTGATGGTGACAAAGCACGACAGAAGCTGGAGAATGTGCGTTGACTTCAAGGACCTCAATAAAGCATGTCCGAAAGATGGTTACCCGTTACCAGAGATAGTTTGGAAGGTTGAATCACTCTGCGGATACCCTTTCAAATGTTTCCTGGATGCTTACAAAGGCTACCACCAAATCCAGATGGTAAAAGAAGATGAGGAAAAAACAGCCTTCATCACAAATCAAGGAATATTCTGCTACACCAAAATGCCATTTGGACTAAAAAACGCAGGAGCGGCATACTAACGGCTAGTAGACAAAGCTTTCCACAAGCAAATTGGCAGAAATCTAGAAGTATATGTGTTTGGAATTGGAAATTCCATATTAAAGAGTCGGTCACCCCAATTATAGTCTAGCATAAGTTAGCTTGTAGACTTGTCGTTAGTTACGTTATTTATCAGTTTATTAGTTAGTTATTACTTTAGTTTAGCGTAGTGTAACACCGTGGAGGAAGGACGGGTCTTTACCCACTTTATGCCTGATCCACAGTCCGATAGGAGGACGTATTCTTGTAAGACTATAAATACCCCTTCCATCCATGGAAGGGGTGGTGCTTTCAATCTAACCTTTCATAATTTGTGCTACAAGTTTCTACCAAGAAACACCCATCTTTCTACTTTCTCTCTCTAAATGGCAAACATGTATTTTGATCATCCAAGACCACCTGAATCATCAACACAATAATATTATCGATCCTACAATTGGTATCAGAGCCAAGGTTATTGTGTTGTATTGATTTATTGTGTTCTTTTGATTCTTGTTATAACTGTTTTGGTATTTTTTTAATGGACAGATAATTTGTTTTCCATGTACATTTATTATTAACAGTTTTGGTTTGTATCCATTTGGTCACATGTTGTGTCTATGTCAACGAAATCTGTCTTCGTGGTCAAAATCTGTCTTTGTAGTCATAACATGGTTTGTATCCATTTTAATGACATTTTTTTTTGTTACCAACTGTTGTGTAAATCTTGTGGTCAAAACAGTCATATTTGTGGTCATACATGGTCAAAACGGGTGATAAATGAAGCAGTTTTTTTTGTCATGTCTTTCTGGGTTTTTATGAACATGGTCGGAAAACTCATCGGAAAACTCAAAACTCATCGGTTTGCTATGAATATTGTCGGAATTCCAACCTAGCGACTTAACCTAGCGATTTGGGCTTACATAGCGACTTGTCATGAAAAAAGTGGCGGTTTGACTTTTGAGTCAAACTGGTAGCGATTTGAGTAAGGTAGCTACTTGTTATTTAACAAGTAGCGAGTTGTGTTTTGATGGGTAGCGACTAGACTCATAATGATGTAGCAACTTAGGTTAGCGACTTGACTCAAACTGCTTAGAGAGACTTGACAACAGATGCTAGCAACTTGTTCTCCATAATTAGCGACTTGCTTTGAAAAAATGGGGTAGCGACTTATCTTGGCTTAGCGACTTGACCTGACAGAAAGGTAGAAGAAGATTTTGATTTAACCATGACCATCTCAAACCATATACCAAAACAACTCATCACGACCTCAGGTTCAATATAAACCATCATCAGTCCGTATAATCATCATCATCAATTCGACCCTATAATCATCATCATCAATTTGACCCTAACAAAAATAATACCTTCAAGATCTCAGATCCGGTTCACTTCTTCCAATATTTCAAAGATTCTTTTGAAGTTGAACAACAATCATCATTGATCATGTGTTGGTGAAATATGCGACCCATGAAATAAATTTAACATGTTATGTTAAACTCGTTTTTCATTCGGTCGGGTATACGAAACAAAACAAAAACAAATGATCTCAGATTCTTGTTTTAAGATTTCTCAATCGATTTTCAGATCCAATCACAAGACAACATCATTGTTCATTAAAGTCTAAACGAAAACGAAATAAAAAATAATGAAAATGGATCTCAGAATTAAATTCGTGTATATCAAATTGCTTCGAGACCTTCAATAGATCTAAATCACGAATTTTTTATCATCATAGATCCTGTGTTCTTGATTTATATCCGAATAACAAAGAAATGAGTTATAACAAATAGTGCTATACTCGTTTTCTTTATTCGTGAATGACCAACACATAACAAAATTAACAAAAGGCTTAATCAACCTACCTTGAAGTTTTAATCTCGTAGCCCACTCAATGAGTCCAAGCCATCTCTGTGGCCTCTTCACTGTCTCAAAGCCATCTCTGTGGCGAGACGTGTTTAATAGATGCGCATATTTCTTAGTTCAAGGAGGGGAGACGGATTAATTTTTTGTGAAGATTATTTAGAGAAGGAGGCGTTTTTTTTGGAGATGTGTTAGGGTTGTTTTGTGATATGTGAGTTGGTGATATAACTGAAGGGGGCATATTGTGAGAAGGATTAGGGTATGAAAATGTTATCACCATGGTTTACATATGCGCTTATTTAGGGTTGAGACATTTTCTTTACATATGTAATCTGCATGTTCCAGATATGGGCCTTAGAGGTGTGATAACATTATTGGGCTTGGGCATCGTATTAGGTTGGGTCGCGTCATATTATTGATCTCAGGTTATACCTCATGTACGGTTTCATGAGATATCACTTATTGTTTAAGATGGGTTGTGGTGTTATTATGCTTTGACCGGGTATATGAGTCACTTTGGACTTGGACGTGAATATTGGAATGTTTGACCGAAGTCTGATTTGAGTGTGTGGGACCGAATTTGAGAATGGTGTGTTTACCAAACTGTTTATGGAATGGTTGATGATGTTGATGATGTTGGATAATGAACCGCTGATAAACCGCTGCATGTTCCCTAAAACATATATTCAACGAAACCAAAGTTGTCATAACACATTCAAACTGACATTGTTTACGGTTTTGTCTTGATTTTGTAAAATCCCGCCAAAGAATCTATTTCTCGGTTTAAATCATAGACTTGTAAAATCCCGTGACAATGGAAACATCCTGGTTAAAGTAATGTGCATTTTCGGATCTATCTTGCGGTTTATTCTTGGTTTAGTAAAATCCCGCGAAAGATACTATTTCTCGGTTTAAACCATAGAATTGTAAAATCCCGTAATGATGGATTCATCTTGGAGAAAGGAAAGTGTATTTCGGGATCTTACTTGATCTTTGGTGCTACGGTTTCGCTTGAAGAAGGGATAAAAGGTGTATTTCATGAATTGGATGTGTGTTTGGATATTCGTCATGGCAGTTTGGTTACTACATGGTTTTACGGGGTTTTATGCTTTTAACCATGGTCGGGATGAAAACCATTATCATAGTTCACTTAAAACGTCAAAGGAGGCTAGATTTGAGCTTTTAACCAGAAGATGTGACAACGGAGTTAATTCACTATTATTTATTTGAGGTTGAAGTGAAATATCATGGGCGAGTGTACTTAGTATCTGAAGGTATCGGGGATGGTTGGATGAAGATTCTTCAAGATCCTTGTTCGAGCTTATTATCAAAAATAAAGACTTTGAAATCTAGTTATTGTTGGGTGTCTTTTACCTTTTCTTTTACCACTTGGGGAAATTGGGCTCTTACCACCTCAAAATAACTATCACTTTAAGGAGTTACGTTGTAGTGCTCAGTGTCACATTCAATTGTGGATTTTCAAGAGGTAATGTACATCTTATTCTTGATGGTTGGTTGGTTGAAGAGTATAGAGTACATAGAGAGTACTTAGAGATGCTAATGGAAATCGGCACCGCTCTTTGTTACATATGTGCAAGTTTAAGTCACGAGTTCGGGTAGTTTACTTGAGGTCAAATTCATTATATCGGGTTTCTCCATCATTTGTCACTACAAAGAGCCTCTTGAATGATAATGGGGTTGATTACATGTTTTGCTAAGAGAGCGAAAAGAGAGAGATTATGACGCCTGCTCACATCGATTCAGCCTCGACTTCATCATTATGACGTATGAACACAACAGTTCATGCCTCGTTCTCTAAAGGAAAGAAAAGTGTACGTTTCAGTGCGCTTTATCTTCAAAAGAAGAGAAATCTTCTTATGACGTATGAACACAACAGTTCATGCCTCGTACTCTAAAGAAAAGAAAAGTGTACGTTTCAGTGTGCTTTATCTTCTGAAGAAGAGAAATCTTCTAATTAATGACCATTCTCATCAACATGCTTCATGCTTTTTCCATGTGCTTTCGATTATCAAGTGAACCGGGCTACCGTTGATTGTTTTCTTATTCCACTTACTCAACTATAATGACGATGGCGACATCATGTGCTAATTTTGTGGGGGAGAAGTGTGAATAGACTACATTTGTTGAAGATATTCACTTATTCAATCAAGAATGGCAACTCCGTATGCAATTCTTGAGGGGAGAAGAAGTGTGAATTCTTGCATGGTTGATTGATTTACGAGAATAAATGGTCAAACGGCTCCTAACTCATGTAAGAACCGAGCTTCTTCTTATCGATCATCTTTACATGGAGTTTCTTCTAAGAGCCGTTGGTTGACATCTTCACCGGATTGGTGAGTTTATCGACAAAGTGCTTCCGGTTAATGCTTTACGATACATCAACATGATGATTCCGAACAATCTCTCTGTTCTTGTTTGATGTGATTGGTAGTTTGGTGTTACCATCTTGTGTGTTTGTTGCACCGATTGTTGATTTCCTTGATGAACATCTTTCGTTCTTGTTTGATTAGGAGGATCTTAGTAAAGGGATTTGCAAGATGTAAGTTAATTGGGATGCTTTTGGTGGGATGCTTTTGGTGTGAGTTGAAGATGTTAACACTCTAATCCCCAACCTGGACAATCTTGAAGAAGTTCGAGTCTGATCGGTTCTACATTTTCGCTACATGTTTGAAGACTAAAGACGAGTTGCATTTAACGATCTAAAGACTTCTTCTCAATTCAAGCATTTATCAAACAGATTGTCGGTTTAGGGGAGAGCACTAATTGGGGGGGGAGTGATATGTCGAATTTAATCCCCAGTTAGACTTGCTCACTTTCTTCAGCAAGTTGATTCTCATAAGAGTTCAAGTGTTCTTCTCAACTGATTTCTAGTATACGGGCTTACAAAGAGTTGTCGATTACAAGTGTCAAAACCAGCAAGGGGAAGAGAGACACATCTAAACACAAAGCGAGTAAACTTGATGAACTTAATTCTTCTAAGTGATTAAAGATATCCCGGGAAGACAAATGTTATTACCGCAGAGAAACTCAAGGTTTGAATCATGGCGAGTAAACTTGATGAACTTAATTCTTCTAAGTGATTGAAGATATCCCGGGAAGAGAATTGTCATGACCGTAGAGAAACTCAAGGTTTTACTCATCAAGGCTTTTAGTGTTAGTATTCAAACTACGTGGGGGGAAGTGATGTAAGAGAAATTTTCTGAAGATAAAAAGAGGTACACAAGTGTGTGATGATTTCGATGTTATCACAATCATCAGGGGAGACAGAATTGTATACATTGGGGGCGCTCAGCTGTTTTACTTGAGGGCTTAATCTGTGATTCAGAGATATAATCACTTATTCCGGAGTGGACATCCGCAGAGATAATCAGTGATTTGGCCTACTTCTTCAATGTTATCGGTTATTCTCTCTTTGGGCATTCGGGTACTTTGGGTTCTTGAGCTTCATACACTTTCTTTGGGGGAGAGAAAAGTATACATCGGAGTTACTCTTTGGCTATTGGACTTAATCTGCTACTTCGATGGTATAAGTTTCTTTGTCTTCGGGTATGTGTATTCGGGTTCGTGAGCTCTAGTCTAAGAGACTGACTGCATTAATTCAACTACGTGGGGGAAGTGGTCTCTTGACACCTTTTGGAATGGATTGCTTCTAACTTCAGTGGAATGAAATTTGAGAAGAGTTATTTATGTGTGGGATGATACGTTGCTGTTCTATTGGATGATATAACCCCGAACGAAGAATCTCGATTATCGTTCTTAAATGGAGCAGCGGGATTTATGATAATGGTGTGCTTTTCTGTGCACCTGGCTAAGGCAAGCTTGAAATAGAGCTTCGAATCTGCTCATCTAATGGATTTTCGGTTTGGGGGGAAGCTGCCAAAGTCTCTCTTTCTCAAAGGCTCGGGTTCTCTCTTCTATTATGGAGCCTCGGATGCTTTGGTGGTGGAAGTTTAAGAGATGACGAATTCTATCTTCTACGACGTGCTGTTCGATATCCTTATCTCGGTACTCGTATCATCATCTTCTTATACTATATTATCTACTCTATCTTTGTACATATTTATTCAAAAAGCAAAATACAAAAATATAAAACCAATAAAAAGAAAATAGAAAAATATAAAACCTTCAAAAATCCATAAAAATTTAGAAAATTTGAAAAATACCAAAAATATTGTTTTTTCAAAGACATGTCTTCTGGTATCGATAACATCTGCGGTCTTAGAAATGTCATTTAATAATGGCATGGGACCATAGATGAAGTTCGAGCAGGAGGTGTAAATATTCTTTACCAAAACATGTCTCAAATATGGCTTCTGATTATTCAGATCAGAACCCATGCTTAAAACAATGGCTTGCGATTACTTGATCGTGACCGCGCTTAAACCATGGTTTGCTATTATTTCGATAGCAAACGATGAGTGTCCAAATACTCATCATTTTATATCGTTAGAATGCCAAAAGCATCCGAAAACACTCGAAATGCTTCAAAATGATAAAATATCACAAACAAGTGTTTTATATGTTTTAAATGCAAAACATCAAAATCGATGAAAAACGTATCAAGTTTGCATAATTGGCAGTTTTAGTCCCCCAAGTTTGAAAATATGTCAAAAATAGTCCCTGGTAATTCAAAAACTTGCAAAATATCATTTTAGGTCCTCAAGTTTCAAAAGTTGTCAAAACAAACCCTTTAAAGTTTAAAAATCACAAATTGACAACTTTGGTCCCTCAACTTTGAAAATGTCAAAAATAGTCCTTGGTTAATTTAAAAAGTGAAAATTATCAAGTTTTAACCTTGTTCTATTCATATTTGACAAAAATGGTCCTTATGATAAACTTTGGAGAAAATTACAATATTGGTCCCTCAAGTTTCAAACTTGACAGTTTTAGTCCCTGGATTTATAAAAATGGAAATATTCAACAAAGGTCCTTGTACTAATATTATTTGGCAGTTTTAGTCCTTGTAAGAGCTTTGGAATGTTGTCAATATCAGTCCTTGAAGGTTTGGCCAAATTACATTTTTGGTCCTTATGGTTATCTAAGCTAAATACCAAACCGGATCCAATATTAAAATAACCCAAGCCCAAATCCAGTCCAACACTTAACCCGGCCCAATATTTAAATTCGAATAAACCGCGGTCACTATTCACCCTCCTCCCTCACCCTTGTTTCACCAATACCAGTGGTTTTTAACCACTGGTTTTCCACTTTTTCACCTCCACATCATTTCCCAGCTGTCTCCTTCCACCTCCATACCAATCCAAAGCCCATTAATGATAAAAACCTGCTCGAAGACATTTTTGGCGCCAAAATCGCCATGTGGCATATCTGACTATCTGTCCTAATCCAATGGTAAAATTGTGGTGGGAAAGACTCAAGAGTGTCGACAAGGAAGAAACAAGTCAATAAATATCAAGATTGAAGCAAGAGAAAAATCTATCTAGTATAATTTTCAATTTTCATGTCGTTTTAGTTAATTTTCTTTATCCAGTGTATTATTAAGCTCTCAAGTACTTTATTAAGTGTTATCAGTGTATTTGGAAACTTTCTCAATAATCAATTTCAGTATTAAAGTTCTAATCTCAGTTTTCAAATTTTCAAATTTCAAAGAAAATTTCATTATGTTGAAATGTTGTTAGCAGTAGTTAATTTGGACTGAGAAACTCATATAAGCTCCATATAAAGCTTATACAAGCTTTTAGATACTCTTTAAACCAGTTTAGTAGCCAAATCCAAAAATTCACAAAAATACTAATTAAATAGCTTAAAAAATAAAAAATCATGATTCAAGGTTCTAGCAGGTTGGAGCAGGATATATAATGGATGGTCTTGGGTGTAGTGCTTATTGGTAAGCTATAGGATTTGTTACTTGGTCCTAAGTCTCAGTTTTCAGCTTAAGCTACTTGTAAGCTTCTTGATCTCATTTTGGCATATTACTGTATAAAACAATTATAAGCTTCAATCTCTGTAAATTTATGTTCATTAGTCTCAATTAAGTTAAAATAAACCATAATATCAGTTACTTGTTGTCACACCCCAAATTACACTTTTTGCGTGGAATGGAATTCGGGATCGATCGTCATAGCATCACAATCACAGTTATATTGAACGACCTAAAGTGTCGTTTGGAAAATGCATCGTTTGATTTAACAAAATAATCAGAGTTTACAAAGTAGGTCCCAAATGAAAACCAATTTGTGTGGAAATAAGTTTATTACAATACAAACGATGTTTTAAAGTAAGTAAAACCCAAGTGAGACGCGTCGTCACCACGACTCCATGATGTGTCCAAATGCATGCCATGAAGTGAATGCCTTAGATACCTGAGATAAAACATGCTAAAAAGTGTCAACACAAAGGTTGAGTGAGTTCATAGAGTTTGTTTTGAAATGTAAAGCCTTTCAAAAATCGTTTATGCCGCAAAGGCATTGTAAATCGTTGAAATGTAAAGTCTTTCAAAATCGTTTATGTAGCAAAGGCATTGTAAATCCACTCGGCCCAAGTCCCGCCCATACAAAACTTGCAACCTGTGTGTTCACAACCCACCGCTGAATGTGTGTAGTTTATGTTCCAAACATATGATGTCAAATGAATTCACAATAGTACCTAACACGACCTAGAACAATAGCACTTAATCAATAGGACCATAGCACATAATCAATAGCACCTAACTCAATGTATATCAAGAGTCAACTCGATTTAGAACGTTATCTGACGGGCGAAACACGCAAACAAGAACAATTTATATAGTGTAACCTTTGATTTAGAAACAATGGTAATCATGATAGAGTTTAGTCTCAAAATCTAAAGTACTCGTGAAAATATTTAAGCATGCATCTCCCCAAGCAGCTTATGAAAACAAGTAAAAGCAGGGCTACTGAAACTCACTTGGTAAACCGACGAGATGACAAGAGTGAGTACACTGAGGTATAATGAGATGCGCTATCCGCGACCTATGACGAATGATATGATATGTCATGAGTTGCAATGTAATGCTATGCATGCACTTCGTATGTTATTTATACCATTTACGGGTTTTTGAAAATATTACTCGTCGTCGAAAAATACTCTTTTGACGTCTTGAACCTTCAAAAATGACTTTACATGTTTTTACGTCAAAATGTCATCCTACAATGGTTTTATAATGACTTTTGGTGAAATTACCACTTTTCGTCGCAAAACAATGTCGTCGGAAAAATCATGAAATCAACAAAAATGACTCCGGAAAAGTAGTCGTAAAATAGTGTACGTCGATCGTTAGAGAACGAACTCGACGGTTTTGGAAAGTTTGTGTCGATATCTAGAAGTTTCAGTTCAGAGTTTTCATTCAAAAGGTCTCGATCATAAAGATATTAAAGGTTAAAGTTGGTGGTTTTGCTAATTGTGTGCAGAAAATAAGTTTCGCCAATGTTTGAACATCCGTAATTAAATCACTATAACCCCGCTTGACAAACGGCTTTTGTTTTGAAAAATATGGCGATGAACTTGATTTTACTAGAAGACACTTCGTTATAAAAGTTTTGCATCATAGTTAAAAGCGCCGCAAACATAGCCCTTACACTAAATAAGTACTTGTAACGTAAAATAATATAATTTTGAAATTAATATTTACGGCAACTTTATGAAAACGTGCATATATTTGTCGTTTTAAATCCGCTTTCACGTAAAATATGTCCTTAGCTTCGATCAAGTAAACTAATATATTTTTGAGAAGTCGAAATAATTTGTGAAGCTTAAGGCTCGTTTTGACCCGAAATATGTAAAACTGCTTGCTGTTTTTCAGAGAAAAAAATACGTTTCGTCGTCAAACTTTAAAAATTCACCACGGCTTCGTTATAACTCCGTTTTGTCCGCTCAAAAGGCCACGGATTCGTTTTAAAGTATATTTTCTAATTATCAAGGCCAAAATGTCGTACCATCAGTGGGTTTTCCAGAAATTCATTTTAAGGACAGATCACAAAATAAAGTTTACGAAAATAGTTTTCTCGGACAAAACCTATTCTAATCCCTTCAAATCAACTCCAAAACTAATCTAATCCTACCATACACCTTCTTAGGGTGTCATGGGTTCCTAATCACCATCAAGACCAAAGAATAACTTGGGAATAATTATAGGATGACTAATAAGTATATAAAACCTTAAAATCATGAAATAAATGGTATAAATTACAATGCATGCATATAAGCTCCAAAAATGATAAGAAGCATATGAAAATGATAAGGAAACATAAATATGATGAGAATATGCTTACTAGTGCAAATGAAGAGGTGTAGGTAACAAAGGGATTAACTTAAATATCCTTGGTTTTTATTTCAAAACCATGAAAAGGATATGTTCTAGGTTGATAAACACACTTGATCTAGCAAAAATCTTTTGATCCCTTGCTTTTCTTGATGAGGCCGGTTTTTGTAGAGCAAAAGAGGAGAGAATGAAATTTTTTACACCTTTAGACTATGTGAAAAATGAAAGTGAAATAAGACTTTTGAAGACTTGTGAATTATTAGTAGACATTGAACCATACTACAATTAAGACTCACCTTGACTTTCCCCCCTCCAAACCGGATTTGGGGGATCTTGTACCTCAAGATATTTTTTTTTTTTTCTTTTCAAAATGTTTACTTGTATATTTGTTGTATAATTTGTAGAATTTGTAAAGAAAAGGTAAGTGAATTGTAGGTAATTGTGACTTTTGGTAAAAGTAAGTTTTAATAAATCAAACTAGAATGTATTGAGGTGATAAAATTGTAAAAATACTTTCCTTGTGAAAATCGGGTGATAAAATAATTATCGTAAAATTTTTTAAGAAAACAACGTAATAATTAAACTTTAACGATTAAAATACCAAATGAATGTGAAACACTAGGAAAACTAAAATATAGTTTTATGAACTAAATGTGAGTTTAAAAATACCTCGGGATCATTTTTGAAAGTAACGGGTTAAATAATCAAAGTAAAACTCGCGATAAAAATTATTAAATATAAAATTTACGTAAAATATGAAATGAAATGTCGTGAATGAACTAATGAGATGCACATGATGTCCATGAAATGTAGACTACTCATAGTCCATATGAAATGTACGTGATGTCATGAACATGAATTCGCCGCTAAACCTCCAAGGTTACGCTGATTTGAAACAAGTAAACCAAGTTTACTAAAAATGTTGAAATAATGAAACATGAGCGGTGTCGAGAAATGACACGAAAGTACGGGTTGTCACATTCGCCCATCTAAAAGGAATTCAGTCCACAATTCAATCGTTGTTAGGTCTAACGGGTTTAGGGTTTGTGGTAGCAAACTTTCCGTTCGAGCAAAACCCTCAAAGATTTTGTGGTAACCGATTTTACTTAATCTCACAACTCATCAAACAAGAAGCTGTCATGAGATTAGGCTAAATCGGTTTAGTAACAACTTGTTTCTAGCTCGATCTTTGCAACTCATCAAACAAGAACTGTCACGCGGATCAAACTGGAAACAAGTGGTTTGAAGAAAATCTTTTGAAAATTTGGCTCGATTACGGAATTGCTTACTCATATAAGACTACTACTCCCTTCATTGCATGATTCTTCCTGAATTAGACATAGGTGATCAGGCTATGTATAATTTAGGAGTAACTATACAATGCTTGGACTAATCGACTCATATGATGTTTGGTGTTGAGTCAACTGATGGTAAAATTGTGATGAACATCGAGGAGAGAAGACATGGAGAAGTATCGTTAAAATGATAGTTAAAGTAACAAGAATTAAGACCCACGTAAATGATAACAAATCGGAAAGAAAATAAAGTACGATAGATGAGAATATTTTACAACGGGTAGTTTAGCAAAAGTAATACATCGTTAAGTTATAAAGTTTCGGATACGATGGAAGACATAAAATTAGTACAACATAGTACATAAGGAGAAATAAGATGTTAGTTTCGAACTCCTTGGTCTTCGCGTCGTTGATACCTTGACGAGCTCCTTCTAACATATATACATTCCCATGAGCACCTTCGACTTGTTGACCTTGGTTTTGAGGACATTGATTCGATAGTGTCCTTGCTCCCGCATCCGTAACATGTAACCATGGCCTTGCCTCTACAATTCTGGCAAGGTGTCCCGCTTGTTGACACTTGTAGCACTTAGCGTGACAAAGACCCGTGTGATGATACTTACATCGATTACATAGTGGGTAGGTTCCAAGATAACCTCTCATCTTCTATTGGTGCAAAGAACATATACCATCGCATTTCTTGCCCTCTTTCTCTGTTGATGATGGTTAGTGTTGTGGTTGTGGTTGTTATAATCTCCTTGGTCGTCTTCCCATTTCCTTTTGTTGTTGTTGAGTTGGTTATCGCCGTTGTTGTTGTTGTTGTTTTGGTCATTGTTGTAGTTGGTGCGGTTGTTGGGGTTGTTGTTGTTTCGGTTGGTGTTGGTGTACTTACCTCGCTTCACCACTTGTGCCATCAATTTCTGAGTAACTCGAATAGCTTCCTCGATTGTTTGTGGATCAAAAGATGTCACATCTCCTTGAATGACCTCGGGAAGTCCTCCAATAAAAGCCTCTAGCAACTTTTCATTATCAGAAACCATGGACGGGCATAACACAGCCAATTCTTGGAATCTCCGAATGTAAGTGTCAATATCGCACCCAATTGTTACTAATTGTAGAACTCCGTCTCCAACTTTTTGATTTCCGTACGTGGACAAAACTTCTTAGTCACCAAATTCTTGAATTCATTCCACGTGAGCTTGAAAGCATTCTCCATTCCAATCGGTTGGGCGTATGAATTCCACCAAGACAATGCTCCATCGAGTAAAGTACTCGTTGCATACTTAACCTTACTGTCATCCGGACAGTTACAAAGCAAAAATACCGACTCCAACTTTTCAAACCATCTAACCATTGCTGTAGCTCCCTCGGTACCTCGAAACTTAGTGGGTTCAGCACTCTTGAAATCTTTGTATGAACATTTCTTAACTCCGGATCCTTGGCATTTCCAAGAATAGTAGCAAGCCTTGCGGCTCAAAGAAGATCATGACCTCGGCGAAGAAGCAGTACCACCGCTTCCTTTCGGTTCTTAAAGCATTAGCAATGCTATCATTCACCAACTTTTGAATTCTTTGCTTGGGTCATTTCAAGCTGTAGCCTTCTTGATTGCCATATCTTCTTCAAAACAAGAGGAAATGTGAGACGTAGCAAAATCCGATGTTAATAATAAACGCCCAAAGAAATGTGATAAGAAATGATAAATTTGAGGTTATGTTTCAAAAATGATCGACGGGTTCCGAAAAGATGGGTTATGAGGTGTTGTAAGTGCTACAATGAATGATGGTTTAGAGACTTAATGTGTGAATAAAGTGTAACTCGACATGTTAGCGGTGAAACAAAGGAGTGAGAGTGACTTCGCCCTATTTAAAGGTTTATCTCGGTATTCGTCGTTATCGGTGATGAATCAGCTGGTATATAAAAAAAAATTGTGATAGGGAATGACAAGGAATTCTCCACGTTAGAGTATGGGGAAAAGATAATGGGATGGGCATGTAAAGGCATCCATGTGACAATCGACGTGAAATGAAAGTGAATAACTCGAAAAATGTACGTAATGACCGCATGTGAAGTGAACATGCACTTGTGATGAAATGATGAGATGCTATGATAATGTAGTTATAGTCTAGGGTCAATGATGCAACCTAGTTCTCTATAATCAAGCTCGATGCCAATCTGTCACACCCCAAATTACTGTTTTGCAATGAATGGAATTCACGGGATTGATTGTCATAGCATCACAATCACAAGTTATATTGAGCGACCTAAAGTGTCGTTTGGAAAATGCATCGTTTGATTTAACAAAATAATCGAGTTTACAAAGTAGGTCCCAAATGAAAACCAATTTGTGTGGAAATAAGTTTATTACAATACAAACGATGTTTTAAAGTAAGTAAAACCCAGTGAGACAGCGTCGTCACCACGACTCCATGATGTGTCCAAATGCATGCCATGAAGTGAATGCCTTAGATACCGAGATAAAACATGCTAAAAGTGTCAACACAAAGGTTGAGTGAGTTCATAGAGTTTGTTTTGAAATGTAAAGCCTTTCAAAATCGTTTATGCCGCAAAGGCATTGTAAATCGTTGAAATGTAAAGTCTTTCAAAATCGTTTATGTAGCAAAGGCATTGTAAATCCACTCGGCCCAAGTCCGCCCATACAAAACTTGCAACTGTGTGTTCACAACCCACCGCCGAATGTGTGTAGTTTATGTTCCAAACATATGATGTCAAATGAATTCACAATAGTACCTAACACGACCTAGAACAATAGCACTTAATCAATAGGACCATAGCACATAATCAATAGCACCTAACTCAATGTATATCAAGAGTCAATCGATTTAGAACGTTATCTGACGGCATCAAACACGCAAACAAGAACAATTTATATAGTGTAACCTTTGATTTAGAAACAATGGTAATCATGATAGAGTTTAGTCTCAAAAATCTAAAGTACTCGTGAAAAATATTTAAGCATGCATCTCCCCCAAAACAGTTATGAAAACAAGTAAAAGCAGGGGCTACGAAACTCACTTGGTAAACTGACGAGATGACAAGAGTGAGTACACTGAGGTATAATGAGATGCGCTATCCGCGACCTATGACGAATGATATGATATGTCATGAGTTGCAATGTAATGCTATGCATGCACTTCGTATGTTATTTATACCATTTACGGGTTTTTGAAAATATTACTCGTCGTCGAAAAATACTCTTTGACGTCTTGAACCTTCAAAATGACTTTACATGTTTTACGTCAAAATGTCATCCTACAATGGTTTTATAATGACTTTTGGTGAAATTACCACTTTTCGTCGCAAAACAATGTCGTCGGAAAAATCATGAAATCAACAAAAATGACTCCGGAAAAGTAGTCGTAAAATAGTGTACGTCGATCGTTAGAGAACGAACTCGACGGTTTTGGAAAGTTTGTGTCGATATCTAGAAGTTTCAGTTCAGGAGTTTTCGTCCAAAAGGTCTCGATCATAAAGATATTAAAGGTTAAAGTTGGTGGTTTTTGCTAATTGTGTGCAGAAAATAAGTTTCGGCCAATGTTTGAACATCCGTAATTAAATCACTATAACCCCGCTTGACAAACGGCTTTTTGTTTTGAAAAATATGGCCGATGAACTTGATTTTACTAGAAGACACTTCGTTATAAAAAGTTTTGCATCATAGTTAAAAACTGGCGCAAACATAGCCCTTACTAAATAAGTACTTGTAACGTAAAAATAATATAATTTTCGAAATTAATATTTACGGCAACTTTATGAAAACGTGCATATATTTGTCGTTTTAAATCCGCTTTCACGTAAAATATGTCCTTAGCTTCGTATCAAGTAAACTAATATATTTTTGAGAAGTCGAAATAATTTGTGAAGCTTAAGGCTCGTTTTTGACCCGAAATATGTAAAAACTGCTTGCTGTTTTTCAGAAAAAAAATACGTTTCGTCGTCAAACTTTAAAAATTCACCACGGCTTCGTTATAACTCCGTTTTTGTCCGTTCAAAAGGCCACGGATTCGTTTTAAAGTATATTTTCTAATTATCAAGGCCAAAATGTCGTACCATCAGTGGGTTTTTCCAGAAATTCATTTTAAGGACAGATCACAAAATAAAGTTTACGAAAATAGTTTTTCTCGGACAAAACCTATTCTAATCCCTTCAAATCAACTCCAAAACTAATCTAATCCTACCATACACCTTCTTAGGGTGTCATGGGTTCCTAATCACCATCAAGACCAAAGAATAACTTGGGAATAATTATAGGATGACTAATAAGTATATAAAACCTTAAAATCATGAAATAAATGGTATAAATTACAATGCATGCATATAAGCTCCAAAATGATAAGAAGCATATGAAATGATAAGGAAACATAAATATGATGAGAATATGCTTACTAGTGCAAATGAAGAGGTGTAGGTAACAAAGGGATTAACTTAAATATCCTTGGTTTTTATTTCAAAACCATGAAAAGGATATGTTCTAGGTTGATAAACACACTTGATCTAGCAAAATCTTTTGATCCCTTGCTTTTCTTGATGAGGCCGGTTTTGTAGAGCAAAAGAGAGAATGAAATTTTTACACCTTTAGACTATGTGAAAAATGAAAGTGAAATAAGACTTTTGAAGACTTGTGAATTATTAGTAGACATTGAACCATACTACAATTAAGACTCACCTTGACTTTCCCCCCCCTCCAAACCGGATTTGGGGGATCTTGTACCTCAAGATATTTTTTTTTTTTTCTTTTCAAAATGTTTACTTGTATATTTGTTGTATAATTTGTAGAATTTGTAAAGAAAAGGTAAGTGAATTGTAGGTAATTGTGACTTTTGGTAAAAGTAAGTTTTAATACTTGTTTTCTAAAGTGTAGTTAGTTAAAACTTTAATTTATATAGTTAAAACTTTAATTTTAAAATAGTAAACCTGTCATTTCTTAGTTTACTTGAGTTATTATTATTGTTTAAAGTTTATTTAGTTCTAATAATGGAAATTATAAGGTCTGTTATAATTTGTATGGATTGAATCAGTGAAATCATTTGAAAAAGTTCCAAGACAGTCTCATTAGGTGTGTTTGGATTTACTCAGTTCACTGTGGAAAAGGTTGAGCAGTCCCTTTGCTTTTGCTTATCTCATGTCTAAATAGGTCCTAATAACTCATACAAGTAATAAAATCAAGTTCTTATTCAGTGAAAAGTCAAACTTACCTTTAATCTCTTGTTACTTGTCACTGTTGGGATTTTAAGTTGCCAAAATCAGTTTACATACTTAAAAGTTATCACCATAGACATAGACAATCTCATTTCAGCTTATTATATCACAATCAGTCCATAAAATCAGTGGTAAAGTTCAAGAAAGTCAAACTAAGTGTGTCATTAAAAAGTCAAAAAGTGCATCTGGTACGCTTTGGTATAAGTTCATAAGCTCTTGAGAGCTTATTAGTGATCTTTATCTTGTGTGTTTTGGCTTTTTAAGAAGCCAACCAAGCTGTCTCAAGGTTACAAGTTCCTATTTTCCATTTGTAGCTTATTTGATAGCTTTTGTTTAGCTTATTTTTCACATCATTTCAATATAGTGTCCTGTGCACCGCTTTTTATAGCTCAAACATAAGCTCACTGAGAGCTTAATATTTGGTCATATACTTGATTTTTGGTTCTAAGACAGTTAACCTGGTCCTTTACAAGATCCAAGTTAAAATTTCCATTTTGAGCTTATTTACTAAGCATGCTTGAGCTTTTCATTTTGTCCCAAAACACCAAGATTAATCGAGTTTTATCTCGATGGTTTCTCAAGTTTTGAAAAGCATCTCACAAGCTCATAAGAGCTTATAATTGTCTGAGTTTTGGTTTATAGGTAGTCAACCAGGTCTTTTCCAAGTTCCAATCATTTCTTTTCAATTTTAGCTTATTTGGTGACCTGTGCATCAGCTTAAAGTAACCAACCAATTTCTGTTTTGCTTATTCAAGTCAAAACCTCAAATCTGTTTTAAGCTTGTAATCAGAAGTTCAAGCTTGTTGTTTTTGATTGAAATAGAGTTGTTTTAGCTTAATATAGCATCTGTGAAGGTTTGGTAGTCTTTGGTCAACAATTGGCTTTTTCAAGTGCTTATTTATAAGCAGTATACATAGCAGTAGCTTATTTCTCTAAACAAGACCATGTTTTTCTATTTTTCTTAGATTAAGCATATTAAAATAGACTTTTCCTGAAATTTTCATTATTTTTCATAACTGTTTGCTATTTTTAGTAATTAAAAGCAGCTTTTAGGTATTTTAAATAGCTTTTAATACTAAAAATTATAAAAGTTCAAAAAATGATTTTTCAATTTTCTTAGGTTAAGATAAATACAAAAGTAATAAAAGTATTTTTCCATAATTTTCTTAGTCTAAAAAGTATTTTTTAGCATTTTAATTAGTTTTAAATAGTTTTAAATTAATAATAAATACATAATAAGTCTTAAAAATATATTTTTAGTTTTAAAATAAGTTTTATCATATTTTAGATTTTTCCAAGTTATAATTTCATTTTTCTAGGTTAATTTTGTATTTTCTTGTATTTTAGTACATTTTAAATAGTTAATAAATAGTTTTTAATTAATAATAATTAAATAAATAGTTATAAAAATAATTTTCTTTTTCTAATAATTTTCTTTTATTATTAGGATTGTTAAAATATCATTTTCATATTTGTAGGCCTTTTATTTCTTTAAAACTCACTTTTTATTTTGTACGTAGACGTAATTTTATTTTAAACGTAAGTTTTAAGTTTTAGGTTTTAAACGTTCATCGATCTGTAAAAATAGTGATAGCATTTATTTAATAGATTTTAACTTTTTAACTTTTTAATTTGCATTTAAGTCGCTGTTATTTGTTAATCTTTTCTTTTAGTATAATTTTCCATCCAAAACCTTACTGATTGCTATCCTTAGTGATCATTCTACCATCTGATTAAGTGTTTTAACACCAATTCATCCTCCGTGGGACTTAACGACCAGAATTCCTATATTCTCTCGATCTTAATTGCATTAGTGTTTGAGCTGTTTTAAGTCTATAAGACTTGACCGTCGGACCCAATCAAATTTTGGCGCCACGCGGGAGGTCTGTAAGCGTGTTTCTAGCATTATCGGATCTGCGTACTTGCACATATACCACAGTTTGTAAAAGTTTTCGTAAAGTTAATATAAACCAAAAGTTCATTAACGCTTTTCCTAAAGTGTTAAAAACCCAAAACAATATAAAACAACAAAACAATCGTAACGTTTTCATCTTGTGTTTCTTTTAAGGTGATTCTTAAAGAGATACGATTTGGTTAAACGGACGATACCAAAAATATTTTCCAAAAGTTTTTGAACCCATCAAGACAAATCATACCTACGTCTTTTCACCGGTACTTAATGAATACATAAAATCAACCACCGCGAATCAAGGCGACAGACTACCTAACTGGGGTGCGACCATTAATAAGTTCCCGAACATCGATTTAAAACTTGCCTTTGTGTCACTTGTGATTTGGTGTACCTTTTTCAAAGAAGCCATTTCATTTGTGATTATTGGTTAAGTTCACTTGTGTTTTGCCTCATTTGTTTTGAAATTGATTTTATACTTAGTGCATGCAAGACTGCTCTTCCATTCTACAAGTCCACTTTCCGAACTTGGAAACATTCCTCGCAGACGTAGAGGACGTTCGGCTCCTTCACCGTGGATCGAGGAACGCCTACCACCACCACCACCGTCGAAATGGCGAAGACAAACCTATGAATGAGCTTCTCCAAGCACCCATCGAGGTTACGGAGATGCCATTGTTGTCCCAACCATTGTGGCCGATACCTTCGAGCTCAAGACCGGGTTACTTAATCTAGTAACCCAAAGCCAATTCTATGGTTTTGAGCGGATGATCCTCATGCACACATTCGATGGTTTAACAAGATAGCATCGACCATCAAGTACAAGAATGTCCCATCCGAAGCTATCAAGCTTCTTCCGCTCCCATTTTCTGTAGGACAAGCCCGAATTGGCTTCGAGAAACAACCCCTCGTTCTATAGAGACATGGGAAGATCTAGTTACCAAGTTTGTGAACGAGTTCTATCCTCCATCTCGAACCACAAGTCTTAAGAATGAGATAATGAAATTTTCTCGTAGATTTGATGAATCATTCGGGAGGCATGGGATCGTTATAAAGAATTGCTCCGCAAGTGTCCACATCATGGTTTTACCGAGTTAATGCAAATGGATACTTTCTATAATGGTGCGAGACCAGCCGACCAAGACTCTCTCAATGCCTCCGCGGAGGTAATTTCCTTAGCAAAACCACCAAAGAAGCCTTACAAATCATTGAAAACAAGTCCTGTGTCCGTTCCTTCCGCACTAAGACATATCAAAATCGCCTAATGTGGACCTTCTACTTCATCTCCGTGAGTACATCTAGCATCGATGCTAAGATTGATAATCTCACGATCTTTATTCGAGCTTTGGTTCTTGCTAACCAAAAGAAAGTCACATTCACTCAAACACCATCACATGGTGAAGTGAAGAAAGTTGAAGTTTGTGTCACTTGTGGTGGTCCTCATGCATACTACAACCTGATCGCCACCGATGGTAGTCCGTTTGAAGCAAATGCGATAGCCGGTACTTCAAATCAAGGAGGTAATCAATACCGTCCTCGAATGAACCAAACTACCGTGCTAGCACTTATCGTGCACCACCGGTTTTAACCGTAATCCTAACCGAATCGAATCAACCTAGAATGAACCAAGGTTATCAAAACCAAGGTAATTTCTATCCTCGACCCAATCAAGGTTTCCAACAACAAGGAACCTTCATCAAAACAATTTCAATCGTGGGAATCAATTTCATGGGAATGTTAATCCTAATCAAGGAATTTTCAACAACAAGGTCATAATCAAAACATCCGACCTCAAAATTTCCTCCTAATCCACCTCCCATCATTACTCCTCCGGGACCATCATCCGATGAGTTATCAAGCGCTTTATGAAATCCCAAGATGAGATGAACAGATTGTTGGTCGGTCCGATAGCCGATCCGAAGAAGTCTTTAAATGATCGACCCCGAGCTCGTGTACTTTACCGAGCAACACGATCGCTAACCCGAGGGGCGATGCTAAGGCGATCACGACGTAAGTGGTGTTTCATACAATGGACCCATTGTCCTACTACCTCTTCTTCATCTTCTCTCCGAAGGTAGTGGAAAGTGAACCGAGGACACACAATGGACCCACGACTCCAATGCCCCTCCTCCCGTGGCAATGAGTCAAGTTACCAAGGAAACAACGGACAAAGTGCATTATTCAAGTCCAAGTAATATCAAGACAAGTCCCACCTTCTGTAGTCCATCCTCAAGTTGTCCGAACCCAATTCTAATCCAGAGTTGTTTTGAACCACCGTAGCTCCGTTGAAAATATCAAATCCAAATCTTCTATTCCTTACCCATCACGTTTGAATGAGCAAAAGCTCGTGAAAAGCTAGTCATCAAATGGACAAATTTTTCCAAATTTTCCAAGAGTTACATTTTGACATAAGCTTTGCGGATGCTATCATGTCGATGCCCAAGTTTGCATCAACTCTCAAACACATGTTAAGCAACAAGGAAAAGCTATTTGAAATGGCTAAAACTCCTCTTAACGAGAACCGCTCGTGATTATTCAAAAGCTTCGAAAAGCTTGGAGATCCCGGGAAATTTCTCTTACCTTGTGTATTCCTCAGAATGGTTGAATGCTTTGCCCTAGCCGATCTTGGTGCAAGCATTAACTCGATGCCATATTCGGTGTGGAAGAAACTCTCTTCCGAACTTACTCCTACATGCATGACTCTCGAGCTTGCAGATCGTACAATATCCCGTCCTCTTGGCATTGCCGAGGACGATTTGTGAAAGTAGGAAAGTTCCATTTTCCACCGACTTCGTGATTGTTGATTTTGATGCCGATCATCGGGTTCCTCTCATTGTTGGTCGAGGATTCACGAGAACGGGCCGTGCTCTCATAGATGTATTTGAGCAAGAAATCACATTACGTGTTGGTAATGAAGTCATCACTTTTAACCTTGATCGACTTCGAGGTACTCCGCAAATTATGATTACAATCGGTTAACCGAATAGATATCATTGATGTTGCTTCAAGAGTACTGCAAGAAGTTCTTGGTTATGATCATAATTCTTCGAGTGATAATCTCACTCATTCATCTCAACCCATCATCGCCAATTCTACTCCTTCTATCACCCCATTTGAGGAAAGTGACTTCATCTTAGAAGAGATTGAAGCATACTTATCCAAAGGATTCTGCTCCATGGGAAATTGATCACGCCCAATTGACATTGAGGGGACATACTTCTCATTAAGAAGTTGCTAATGATGATCCATCATCCACCCTCACTCTAGTGATTCAATTCTCGATGAGATTAATCAAAATGAGATTAATCTGAGGAGATTTTCTTCTTGAGAAGTTGTTAAATCATGACATTTCTTCCTCTCCTTCCATCAAACTTCATAACAAGGAAGTTAAGTCGGTTGACAAACCAAGAATTTCCGAGGTTGAGCTTAAGGACTTACCACCTCATCTCGAGTATGCATTTCTTGAAGGTGATGATAAATTACCGTCATTATTGCTAGAGATTTGAGTAAAGATGAAAAAGTCGCCTCATTAAAATCTTGAAGTCACACAAGCAAGCAATTGCTTGAAACTCTCCGACATTAAGGTATCAACCCCGAATTTTGTACTCACAAAATCTTGATGGAGGATGACTTTAAGCCGTGATTCAACATCGAGAAGAGTAAATCCAAAATCCATGATGTTATCAAACAAGAGGTTATCAAACTTCTTGATGCGGATTGATTTACCCAATCTCGAGATAGTCCTTGGGTTAGCCCAATTCATTGTGTTTCAAAAGGGTGGCATAATCATATCACAAATGAAGATAACGAGTTAATTCCAACTCGATCAGTTACGGATGGCGTGTGTGCATCGACTATCGTAAGTTGAATGACGCCACTCGTAAAGACCATTTTCCTCTACCCTTCATGGACCGATGCTTGAGAGATTAGCGTGGAATGAGTACTATTGCTTCCTCGATGGTTTCTCGGGTTACTTTCAGATCCCTATTGATCCGCAGGATCAAGAGAAGACCACATTCACTTGCCCATACGGAACTTTTGCCTACAAACGTATGCCTTTTGGCTTATGTAATGCTCCAGGCACGTTCCAACGATGTATGATGGCCATTTTCCACGACATGATCGGGGAAACAATGGAGGTGTTTATGGATGACTTCTCGGTCATTGGGGATTCATTTCAAACTTGTCTCTCCCATTTAGATAAAATGCTTCAAAGGTGTGAAGACACCAATCTTTGTCTAAACTGGGAGAAAAGTCACTTTATGGTCAAAGAAGGCATAGTCCTTGGCCATAAGATTTCAAAGAACGGGATTGAGGTAGATAGAGCAAAAGTCGATGTTATTGCTAAACTACCTCATCCTACTACCGTCAAAGGTATTAGGAGTTTTTTAGGTCATGCCGGTTTCTATCGTAGATTCATTCAAGATTTTTCCAAAATCGCCCTACCGATGACCCATCTTCTTGAAAAGGATGCTCCTTTTATCTTTTCACCGAGTGCATCGTAGCTTTTGAAACATTGAAGAAAAAGCCATCAAGCACCCATTCTCGTTGTTCCCGATCGGGATTTACCTTTTGAGCTTATGTGCGATGCAAGTGATTTTGCTATCGGCGCGGTCTTAGGGCAACGAAGAAACAAGCATTTTCACCAATTCACTACGCAAGTAAGACTATGATCGAGGCTCAAACTCATTACACCACCACGTAAAAAGAGCTATTAGCCGTGGTGTATGCATTTGAGAAGTTTCGCCGACTTAATCTTGACAAAATGTGTAGTGTATACGGATCACTCGGCTCTAAAATATCTCTTTGCAAAACAAGATGCAAAGCCGAGATTGCTTCGTTGGGTTCTCCTCCTCCAAGAATTTGATATTATCATACGTGATAAAAAGGAGCCGAGAACACGGTCACGATCATCTTTCCGATTAGAAAACCCTCACCAAGATGTTTTCGAGAAAAGGAAATAAATGAAACATTTCCTCTCGAGACACTCAATGCGGTTTCTTTTCGTGGAAACTCTTCTACCCCATGGTTTGCGGACTTTGCAAATTACCATGCGGGTAACTTCATTGTGAAAGGATGTCGACCCAGCAGAAGAATAAATTCTTCAAGGATGTTAAACACTATTTCGGGACGACCCTTTCTTATTCAAAATCTGCGGATCAAGTCATCCGACGGTGTGTTTATGGACGAAGCTCTTGACATTCTCAAAGCTTGCCATTTGGACCCACCGGGGCCATCATAGTCCAAACTACACCGCTAAAAAGGTGTTTGATTCCGGGTTCTATTGGCCCACAATCTATAAAGATGCCCACGATTTCGTCAAAACTTGTGACGCTTGTGTCATCATGGAAACATATCTCAAAGGAATGAAATGCCACAAAATGCCATTCAAGTTTGTGAGATATTTGACATATGGGGTATTGATTTTATGGGGCCATTTCCATCTTCTCGTGGAAACAAGTACATACTCGTGGTCGTTGATTATTTGTCGAAATGGGTTGAAGCAAAAGCTTTACCTACAAATGATGCTCGAGTAGTTGTGAAATTTTGAAAGCTCTCTTTGCGGTTGGAACTCCTCGTGCAATAATCGGTGATCGTGGTACACATTTTGTAATGACCAATTTGATCGTGTCATGCAAAAGTATGGTGTTACCCACCGTCTATCTCATCGCATACCACCCCAAACAAGTGGGCGGTGGAAGTTTCAAATCGTGGTATTAAAAGAATACTTGAAAGGACGAGAGGTGAAAATCGTGCATCCCGGTCGGATAAACTCGATGACGCACTCGGGCTTTTCAATACACTTACAAAACACCAATTGGGTGTACTCCATATAAGCTAGTGTACGGAAAAGCATGTCATCTTCCGATTGAACTAGAGCACAAGGCTTCTTGGGCCTTAAAGCATGCAAACTTCGATATCTGACACGGTAGGTGATCACGAAAAGTTCAAATGAATGAACTAAATGAACTTCGTGATCAAGCTTATGAGAACTCTTTGATCTACAAGCAAAGACAAAGAAGATTCATGACTCCAAGAGCAAGAACCGCGTTTTCAACGTTGGTGATCGAGTCCTTCTTTTCAATTCTAGATTGAAGATTTTCTGAAAGCTCAAGTCCTACCGGTGCGGTCCATTTACTATCACTAAGGTTTATCCTTATGGCACCATTGAGTTATCTCAACTGATGGTCCCAATTTTAAAGTGAATGGTCATCGATTAAAGCATTACTTTGGAGAGGACATTCCCCGTGGTTGTCCGGATCTACAAACATTCCCCATGAACCAATGAATGCGGGGATCGAGTCAAGCTAGTGACTCGGGAATCAAAAATAGTAGCACACACAATATGGGTTTTCACCCATGTTTCGCTTTCTTATCCCTTTCTATTACCCTAGTGTGGGGAGTCTACCCACACTGTTGTATATTCTCAATCTTTCTAAAAAAAAAAAAAAAAAAAAAAAAAAAAAATATATATCAAAAATAAAATAATGGCCGTAGTATTTCCCTTTTATGTTCTTTGTTTCGCATAACACGCGACTTTGAATATTGAGGGCAATATTCATTTCTTAGTGTGGGGAATTCTCACGAATTTCATGTAATTATTCCACCCAATTCCCCGTTTTGGCCAAAATTTTTTTTTTTTGAAGTAAGTGTTTTCACTTACTCAAAGAAATGGTAATCATCCGCCATGTCTAACCCACATAAGGATTGGCTAATCCAGAGCAAACGGCTCTTGGTAAAGATATCTCAAACCGTTTATGGCTTGCAATTTGCCTAAAATTGTATGGTGTTCAATTCACCATATCTTTAAACTAGTGAAAAGTTGGCTAGCCCGCAAGTTTATGGCTTGTGGTAAAGGCAATTGAAAATCCATAATTGGTAATCGGCTCACCAAAGATAATATTGATAATTTATCTAAGAGTTGGCTAGTCCGTATGGTACGGCTTCGGTAAAGACAAATCAAATCCGTTAACAAATTTTATGATTTGCTCAAAATCATTTGGTTATCATTGTACCAAAGTTCTTACTTGAACTAAAACAATTGGCTACTCCGAAGTAATGGCTTTTGGTAAAGAGATAAAATCCATTAAATTTTCTCAAATCATTGCTAGGGACTAGCAATATCTTAGTGTGTGGATTGATGAGTGTCTAAATACTCATCATTTTGCATCGTTAGAATGCCAAAACATCCGAAAACACTCGTAAATGCTTCAAAATGATAAAATATCACAAACAAGTGTTTTATATGTTTTAAATGCAAAACATCAAAATCGGTGAAAACGATCAAGTTTGCATAATTGGCGCTTTAGTCCCCAAGTTACAAAAGTTGTCAAAATCAGTCCTGGTAATTCTAAAACTTGCAAAATATCATTTTAGGTCCATAAGATTCAAAAGTTGTCAAAACAAACCCTTTAAAGTTTAAAATCACAAATTGACAACTTTAGTCCTCGAACTTTGGAAAATGTCAAAATAGTCCTTGGTTAATTTAAAAGTGAAAATTATCAAGTTTTAACCTTGTTCTATTCATATTTGACAAAATGGTCCTTATGATAAACTTTTGAGAAAATTACAATATTGGTCCTCAAGTTTCCAAATTGGCGCTTTAGTCCTTTAACATTTCAAAAATGGAAATTTACAACAAAGGTCCTTGTACTATTAATACTTGGCGCTTTAGTCCTTATGAGAGCTTTGGAACATGTTCAAGACCAGTCCTTCATCTTTGGCTAAATTGCATAAATGGTCCTTATTTGTTAAACCAAACCAAACCGGATCCAATATTAAAATAACCCAAGCCCAAATCCAGTCCAACACTTAACCCGGCCCAATATTTAAATTCGAATAAACCGCCTACACTATTCACCCTCCTCCCTCACCCTTGTTTCACCAATACCAGTGGTTTTTAACCACTGGTTTTCCACTTTTTCACCTCCACATCATTTCCCAGCTGTCTCCTTCCACCTCCATACCAATCCAAAGCCCATTAATGATAAAAACCTGCTCGAAGACATTTTTGGCGCCAAAATCAACAAGTGGCAATTATGATGATCTGGCTTAATTCAATGGTCTAGATGAGATGGGATATCTTCAGAGGTCGACAAGTGAAGTCAGAGGTCAATATATATCAAGTTTGGTCCAATGTAATAAAATATCTAGTGTAATTTTCAATTTTTATATCGTTTTTAGTTAATTTCCTTTATCCAGTGTATTTTTAAGCTTTCAAGCACTTAATTAAGCATTATCAGTGTATGTTTAAACTTTTTCAATCATCAATTTCAGTATTGAAGTTCCAATCTCAGTTTTCAAATTTTCAAGTTTCAAAGAAAATCTCATTATGTTGAATTTTGTTAATCAGTTGTTAGCTTGGACTCAGAAGTACATATAAGCTCCCTATTAAGCTTATTAAAGCTATTAGATACCTTAAAAAGAAGTTTAATAGCCAAAACCAAAAATTCACAAAAATACCACTTAATTAGTTAAAAAAATCAAAAATCATGGTACAAGGTTCAAAAATACTGGAGCAGGATGTATAATGGATGGTCTTGGGTGTAGTGCTTATTGGTAAGCTATAGGATTTGTTACTTGGTCCTAAGTCTCGGTTTCGACTTAAGCTACTTGTAAGCTTCTTGATCTCATTTTGGCATATTCTTGATAAAACAATTATAAGCTTCAATCAGAATTTATGTTCATTAGTCTCAATTAAGTTAAAATAAACCATAATATCAGTTACTTGTTTTCTCTAAAGTGTAGTTAGTTAAAACTTTAATTTAACAGTTAAAATAGTAAACCTGTCATTTCTTAGTTTACTTGAGTTATTATTATTGTTTAAAGTTTATTTAGTTCTAATAATGGAAATTATAAGGTCTGTTATAATTTGTATGGATTGAATCAGTGAAATCATTTGAAAAAGTTCCAAGACAGTCTCATTAGGTGTGTTTGGATTTACTCAGTTCACTGTGGAAAAGGTTGAGCAGTCCCTTTGCTTTTGCTTATCTCATGTCTAAATAGGTCCTAATAACTCATACAAGTAATAAAATCAAGTTCTTATTCGGTGAAAAGTCAAACTTACCTTTAATCTCTTGTTACTTGTCACCTTTGTTGGGATTTTAAGTTGCCAAAATCGGTTTACATACTTAAAAGTTATCACCATAGACATAGACAATCTCATTTCAACTTATTATATCACAATCAGTCCATAAAATCGGTGGTAAAGTTCAAGAAAGTCAAACTAAGTGTGTCATTAAAAGTCAACAAAGTGCACGTGTACGCTTTTTACAATAAGTTCATAAGCTCTTGAGAGCTTATTAGTGATCTTTATCTTGTGTGTTTTGGCTTTTTAAGAAGCCAACCAAGCTGTCTCAAGGTTACAAGTTCCTATTTTCCATTTACAGCTTATTTGATAGCTTTTTGTTTAGCTTATTTTTCACATCATTTCAATATAGTGTCCTGTGCACCAGTTTTTTATAGCTCAAACATAAGCTTCTACAGAGCTTAATATTTGGTCATATACTCTGATTTTTGGTTCTAAGACAGTTAACCTGGTCCTTTACAAGATCCAAGTTAAAAATTTCCATTTTGAGCTTATTTACCAGGCATGCTTGAGCTTTTCATTTTGTCCCAAGTAACACCAGTATTAACTGAGTTTTATCTCAGTGGTTTCTCAAGTTTTGAAAAAGCATCTCACAAGCTCATAAGAGCTTATAATTGTCTGAGTTTTGGTTTATAGGTAGTCAACCAGGTCTTTTCCAAGTTCCAATCATTTCTTTTCAATTTTAGCTTATTTGGTGACCTGTGCATCGCCTTAAAGTAACCAACCAATTTCTTTTGCTTATTCAAGTCAAAACCTCAAACTGCTTTTAAGCTTGTAATCAGAGGTCTAGCTTGTTGTTTTGGTTGTAATAAAGTTATTTTAGCTTAATATAGCATCTGTGAAGGTTTGGTAGTCTTTGGTCAACAATTGGCTTTTCAAGTGCTTATTTATAAGCAACACAATAGCAGAGCTTATTTCTCTACACAAGACCATGTTTTTCTATTTTTCTTAGATTAAGCAAATTAAAATAGACTTTTCCTGAAATTTTCATTATTTTTCATAACTGTTTGCTATTTTAGTAATTAAAAGCAGCTTTTAGGTATTTTAAATAGCTTTTAATACTAAAAATTATAAAAGTTCAAAAAATGATTTTTCAATTTTCTTAGGTTAAGATAAATACAAAAGTAATAAAAGTATTTTTCCATAATTTTCTTAGTCTAAAAGTATTTTTAGCATTTTAATTAGTTTTAAATAGTTTTAAATTAATAATAAATACATAATAAGTCTTAAAAATATATTTTTAGTTTTAAAATAAGTTTTATCATATTTTAGATTTTCCAAGTTATAATTTCATTTTTCTAGGTTAATTTTGTATTTTCTTGTATTTTAGTACATTTTAAATAGTTAATAAATAGTTTTAATTAATAATAATTAAATAAATAGTTATAAAAATAATTTTCTTTTCTAATAATTTTCTTTTATTATTAGGATTGTTAAAATATCATTTTCATATTTGTAGGCCTTTTATTTCTTTAAAACTCACTTTTTATTTTGTACGTAGACGTAATTTTATTTTAAACGTAAGTTTTAAGTTTTAGGTTTTAAACGCTCATCGATCCGTAAAAATAGTGATAGCATTTATTTAATAGATTTTAACTTTTAACTTTTTAATTTGCATTTAAGTCATTTGTTATTTGTTAATCTTTTCTTTTAGTATAATTTTCCATCCAAAACCCATCGATTCATATCCTTAAGTGATCATTCTACCATCCGATTAAGTGTTTTAACACCAATTCATCCTCCGTGGGACTTAACGACCAGAATTCCTATATTCCTCGATCTTAATTGCATTAGTGTTTGATAGATGATTAGAGTTTGATAAACACATTATTCCCATACCATTTATGATCCGATTGATATGTTGAATTGACTTTATTAGTCGATTGTTTGGGTGTTGTCGACCACCATATATCCGTTTGTGTCCACTAACGATAGGTATATTGGTATATAAGAATGTTCCCGATCCGGATCCCACAATTGAAGATGATTGGATGCCGAAGGAAAGGGTAACTATATATTGGGTTTACAAATGAAGAAACGGAGCTTAATTGACTTCTATGGAGTGTTGGCATGGAAAATGCAACGTAAGAGGTCTCACCGCATCAAGAAATGGTTTTCTTATAAGTGATTGAAGAAACGGAGCTTAATTTGACCTCGGTTGGCATTAAATGCAACGAAGAAGTCTCACCGCATCGCCAGACGGTTTTCTTCACCCTACAAAGAACAATGTAAGCTTCTCAACCACCTAACGATCTTTGTGCAGGATACCATTTTTAAACAATTTTGAAAAATTTGATTATAATTGTTTTGAAAATGGAAAATATTGTTTTTGAAAATAAATTGACTAAATTTTGAAAATCACCGGACTTCATTTTATCAAAATATAAGTCACTCAATCATCGATCACGGTCATCGATTGAGGGGAGAGTGATTTAAAATAAATTATTTTCAAACAATAGTTCTTCATAAAAGTCCGGATTGTACAAAATAAGTGGTGATCTAAAGATTTAATGTTATGTCATGGTATGATTTTTCTTTAAGAATCAAGATCTTTCAAAATGAAATTTTTTCTGTTCTTGTTTGATTGTGAAATTGTTTTATTTTACTTAAAGATCTCCTAAAAACTATCATACCGACACTAACAATCTTTAATGTCTTAAATTGATCCTTATCAGTCATTTTCAAAATTAAATGTTGCCATGCCTTTCCCAAAATTTCTAAATGATTTAAATCAATTGGGATCCAAAATCTCAATTGGTTTGAAATTTTGATTGGGGAGAGATCGTGATTTATATCTCAAATCAGTTTTAAAGGGTAATTGTTTTAAAACACTCCTGCCTCCATGTGCCAAACGATTTCAAATATACAATGCACATGTTGAGGAGGAGCATTTAACCATAAACCAGATGAGTATTTTAACCAGGCCACATATTCTCTCATGTTTTCTAAACCTTATTAATCACTTGGGATCCAAAATCTCAAAGGGTTTGATATTTTGATCCGGGAGAATTTGTGATTTAATAATGAAATTTGATAAAGGATGATCGATTTGATTCAAAAGTGTTAGTCTCTCTAATATGTGCTAAACTCTTTCGTTTATCGATGCACATATTGAGGGGGAGTAAATGGTTTCTTAATGGCTTTTGTATTCGTGGATGTGCTTCAAATGAACTCTTGCCTCTATGTGATAAAATGATTTCAAATATCCTATGCACATATTGAGGGGGAGAATTTTACCAAGAAAATCAAATGGCTTTTTCTATGAAAATAGTGATCAAAGAAAATATTTCAAAGTCCTCTTGCTTCCATGTGCCAAACAATTTCTAAATCATATGCACATGTTGAGGGGGAGGTTTTCTAAATGATCAAAACAATTAAGGTACAAAATGCTTTGATTTTATATCACATGTACCTTGATTGATTTTTCCAAATGATTTTCAATTGGTTTCATGAAGGAAAGAACAATACCAAAAGACCGACCAATTTACTTTATGCATGGTGTTATAAGGATGGTTAGGTTAGGTATTCGCTCCCACGATCCCGCCAGAGTTGGAGGGATCTACCCAGGACAATCCACTAGATAGTGTAGAGTCCTTAGGTATGATGAAAAAGGAGAAAATGAGAATATGGGAAGAGTGCGGATCGAGATAGAGCTAGTAATGGAATAAACCCAACAAGGTTCTAGTTATGAAGTCTCGGTAAGCAATTGAAGGGGTTGAAGAATGAAAAGAAATGAATGAGAAAGGGTGAAAATAAATAGCCTCCAATAATTCAACCTTAGGGCAAGAACTGGTTCAATACATATACTACCGGTGTTTACTAAGGTAACATCGGTATTGAAGACAAGACGCCATGGACCCAAAGGACGACCGCACTACAACTTCCCAAACCACTCAAGTTCCTCTTAAAGGGCTTGTTTCATTCTCACGGGAACCTACATAATCTATCGACTTTCTCTTAGAGATTGTTGACATTGAAGAAGGAGACCCTCTCCCTAGTCTCCGGCATAGGAACCAAATGTGCACGATTGAGTCTAGAGCCAAGAGATCGTCTACAATATCTCATTAGGACACTATTCTTGAAGACTTGCTGTTTCACACAATGTGGAAAGTAAGTATATATTAAGAGTCCTACGCATTATCCTTGTGGTATTGCCAGAACATCCGAGTGATATGAAAATATTCACGATGAAGATGGAAATCCTTCTAGAGGCAACATCAAACAAGCTCTTGGTGGGTGACATGAGATCTTTCTAAAGATCAAACTTGTGACAACCGGATAGAAACAATGGGGCGATTCACTCGTGAATCAACCTTGGTCCAGGATTGGAATTGACGAATACTTTTGAAAAAACCATTCGATGTGCAAATCTTCTTTTCTCTAGCACATCGAATGTGTATTCATTTTCAAACACAAAAAGTATCTCTGATTGAAAAATACTTTTAGAAAAACCGTTCGATGTGCGAATCTCTTCTTTTCACTAGCACATCGAATGTGTACTCATTCTCTAATACAAAAAGTATTTTGATTGAAAATTGATCTTTCTCATAAAACCTTCGTTGTATTGCAAAACTCTTTCTTCAAGCAATACATGATTGTTTTTCAAATCAATGTTTCATCAATCGCTGAATCTCAATTCACCGGTTCACTCACCCGTGTTGTCTTCTTTGAGACGTTCGTTTGAGAACGCCTAGAACAACCGCGAAACCCCGTCAAGGAGATTCCTCGAATTCTACCTTATCACAGCAAGATTTGTACCGATCAACGGGAACCGTGGGCGTGTACCTCAATTCAACGAAAGTGATCAAAGACACTTTCGTGTGTTTTATTGCTAACTGTTGTTTGCAAGTACATTTGACGGTTGTAGCCGATCGTAATTGAGGAGTCAATCCAAAGCCGCATGCTCACAAAGATCCACACTTAATTGAAGTAATCATGACTTGTGCTTATCTACATAACCCGGCTCGATATTTCTATACTATGCTTCGCTACACACGCAAATATCATGAGCCAAGAAAGCTTCCACTACTCGATGAAAGATGTCATGATCCAAAAGTGTGAGCATGTCGGTCCAAAAGTCACAACATCACATGAAGGAAACACAACTATGGATGATCCAGAGATTTTTCATGGTCGATGATCTCAATGAAAGCTCAAGATCATCAAAGATGTGGATCAGCTCAAAGACCTCCACTCAAAGTACAAAACTATGCGGACTTCAAAGAATTGCTACTAATGCACAAAGATTGCAGAACTTGAAGAATTGAAGTCTACGAGCTCGAGAACTAAAGACAATGAAAGAATGCTAGGATACAAAATGTATTTCATGGGGTGACCTCCCTTAGGGGGAGATTGTTTGGAATTGGAAATTCCATATTAAAGAGTCGGTCACCCCAATTATAGTCTAGCATAAGTTAGCTTGTAGACTTGTCGTTAGTTACGTTATTTATCAGTTTATTAGTTAGTTATTACTTTAATTTAGCGTAGTGTAACACCATGGAGGAAGGACGGGTCTTTACCCACTGTATGCCTGATCCATAGTCCGATAGGAGGACGTATTCTTGTAAGACTATAAATACCCCTTCCATCCATGGAAGGGGTGGTGCTTTCAATCTAACCTTTCATAATTTGTGCTACAAGTCTCTACCAAGAAACACCCATCTCTACTTTCTCTCTCTAAATGGCAAACATGTATTTTGATCATCCAAGACCACCCGAATCATCAACACAATAATATTATCGATCCTACAATATGTAGATGACCTAGTGATCAAAAGCCGCTCGGAGGAAGAAATACTAAGGGACATAGCGGAAACTTTCAAAACATTAAGAGAAATTAACATGAAGCTAAATCCTAATAAGTGCACTTTCGGAATGGAAGAAGGTATGTTCTTAGGGTACATCGTAAACACCAAAGGAATAAAAGTATGCCCAGACAAATTGGAAGCTGTACTAAACCTCCCATCTCCGAAATGCCTCAGGGACGTTCAAAGACTAAATGGGAAGCTAGCAAGTTTGAATAGATTCTTGGCTAAATCCGCTGAAAAGTCACTACCCTTCTTTAAAACACTCAAGAAGTGTACAAAAAAGAGTGACTTTCAGTGGACAAAAGAGGCGGATGAAGCTTTTAGGCAGATGAAGAAAATGATAGCAAACCTCCCCACCCTCACCGCACCTCAGGAAAAAGAGGAACTCATAATATACCGCAAAGCTGACTAAAGAAGCGGTCACAGGCCTCGATGACTGATAACGCCTAAAATGAACATGTTTTAGTAGCGTTATTGTTGGTTTTGCATGATAATCCGCTATATTTACTCATAATGCTGTAAAAGTGCAAAGATGCGATGTGTATGTATATGTAGCTAGGTATCACAAATGATGAAGAAATGAAGTTTTATGCACATTTGGAAGATTCCAAGGAAGGAAGTCGAGCAAGGAAGCTTTTGGACTCAATGATTAGAAGCGAATGATTTCTAAGTATCTACAAAGAAGGAAAGATCAAGTTTTGCCTTTGGAAATCATCACGAGAGCAAAGAGTGAGGCATGAATCAAAAAAGTCAACAAAAGTCAAAGATGCAACATCCAACCGTTGGCCGTGCCCGTAACCGGATCCGGCCGATAATGAGTCAAACAAAGAATCGATCCGGTTGCATGGTCCGAGCTACACAAAGATGCATTTAATGTTGCCTTAACTCCCATAATCATCGGAGGCCGATCATTTCTTGATATTAACTTGTTGGGAACGTTTTGGCCGCTTAGACAAGTTTCTTTGGCTATATATTGAACCTAGACTTAGTTTACTAGGTGTGACACAACCAAAAGTGTAATAGTTTACACCAAAACTATTACCAACCATATTATTCATCCCAAAAGTTTAGTATTCACTGTAAAACGTCCAGGAGGTTGGAGAGAGCAATTCTCATCCATTGTTTTGGTTATTTGTAGTTATACGGTTAAGATAAGTGATTGGAGGCGTGTGGTTGCTATAAGCCACAAATTCTAGTTCTTGTAATCGCAAAAGTTTAGGTATTCTATGAACTTTGTTATGGATTTCTATTCTCTTGAGTTATTGGAATTACTTTGTTATTTCTTGTGTTTTGTTATTATTATCATGGAATAGTTTGGATATACTTGTGTCTTGGGATGTAGGAAATCATACTAGTGTTCTCTACATATGATGCATGTATATATGATCTTGTTTAAATGAGTTTGTTGGAAAAATATTAGTCTTGGTTTGATTTGTCGGTAAAACATGTTTTAAGAAAAGGACCTAAAGGATTTCTCTTGTGTTTTATTCCAAAAGTTGAGTGACAAACTAGTACGGGATATGGTGATTGACAACCACCATGTTTACTTATTAAAACAAGACTAGAAATATTTTCATCACGAAAGGTCGAAAGATTCGTAAGAACGAGTTTAATAAGAACATTTTACAAACAAATGGATTTTCTAAAGGATAATCATTAGGATAAGGACCGAAAGGATTACCTATATGTTTTTGTTCTTAGAATGATTTTTACAAACATAAACCATGGTTGGAAATCATTTTCTTATGATTTGTGCATCACATCAAGAGTTTACACCAAGCCTTCATGAACACTACCTATGATTGCCTATAGACTACACACAAGTATATATATTTCTTATTGTTGAATTTCTATAACATCACTTTTGAGGAAGCCTTGACAAAGCTTTCTTGTTTCAAATCTTTTCAAGAAAATAATTTCAACACAAAACCTTGGGACGATCTCGACTTACCCACCTTTTCTATCGCGAATCGAGTATACTTGCTCGTATGTGTTTATAGTATTAGACGGTTAAATCGTGTTTAAAAATTTTAAAACTTGCACACGGAAACACATCAAGTTTTTAGCGTCACGGGATTTTGATTTTGATTTTGATTTAAGCAATTTGATTTTGTTCATTTTCTAAAATTGATAGTTTGAAATTGAATTTCGTGAAAAAAAAAGTAAAAAAAAAAGTTTTGGTCAGAAGCTAACCGATTCGGTTGCTCCTGCAACCGAATCCGGTTAGTGCTCTCGAATTTATTTTTTGTATTTTGATTTCATAGTTTAAGTTTATTCAGTGATTTGTGTTATAGTTTTAAGATTAATTCTTGTCATTTTTTATTTTTATAGATTATATCTTTGGTAGTTTATGTTTTCTTAGATTTTTAGTTTTTCTTTATTTTCTTTATTTCTAGTTTATTAATTTTTTGATTAATTCTTGTCTTAATTCTAATGATTAGATATAGTTAATTTTTCGCTTTATGGTTTTAGTAATCTTAATGAGTAGTTTTAATGAGTAGTCAATATAGTTTTCATTTAATAGCTTAATTAATTAATTAATAAAGGATAATGAAGAGTCTCAATTAATTAAGAGTTTTAAGTACACTTAATAGTTTTTAATTTTAATTAATTTTCGTATATATATATATATATATATATATATATATATATATATATATATATATATATATATATATATATATATATATATATATATATATATATATATATATATATATATATATATATATATATATATATATATATATATATATATATATATATATATATATATATATATATATATATATATATATATATATATATATAGGTTGGATCAAATGAAAAGTCTCTAAGAGTACAAAGGATAAAAAGGGTAGGAAGTGTAATATGCAACAACAAAATAGTAGGGGTATATTAGTTATTTAACCAATACCATTTATCTCTCAAGCATTAAAAAATCTACGTTTCGGTTTCATCATTTCTCAAATCTTAAATACTCTTTGCCAGAATGATGTTGTCATTAGCATAAGTATCGACTCCGTCATTTATTAATTTCCAATTGGTGTAGCAATTTACTAATGAAATTGGTATCACGTCATTTCTCAAATTTTAAATGGATGTATAAATTTTTGTCTACAAGTGTATCATGAAGTGAACCATTAAGGGTGTAGCAATTTACTACTGAAATTGGTATCACGTTTATGGTTAAGATAACCGTATTAAAACAATGTGCCGATATGTGTAAGGATGTGTATCAAGTTTGTCAATATTAATAAAATAATAAATAAAATATGTGTTTAGTGTGTCAATATATATAAGGATGTGTCACTCTACCAAAACGATGTGCCAATATATATAAGAATGTATGAGTTCAGTGTGTCAAAATGTATGAGAATGTGTCACTCCACTAAAAAGGTGTGCCAATATGAATAAAGAATGTGTATCAAGCGTGTCGATATGTATAAGTACGTGTCACTCTATTAGAACGATGTGCCAATATGTTTAATGATGTGTCAATATTTATAAAGAAGTGTCACTTTATTAAAATGATGCACCAATATGTTTAAGGATGTGTATCAAGTTTGTCAATATGTATAAAGATGTGTCAATATGTATAGCGATGTGTCACTTTACTAATACGATGTGTCAATATTTATAAGTATGTCTATCAAGTGTGTCAATTTAAATAAAAGATGTGCATAATAAATGTGTCAATTGTAAATACATCTTAAAAAAATCGATACTATGTTGAAACATCCATAAAACACACGTTTATTTTTCTATTGGTGTAATCATATTTTGAATAATAATTTTTTTACGTTCTCTAGCATCATAAGTTGAATTGAATTTTCGCTCCTTAATTAATTGGTACTTACAAAACCCTTAAGTGGGTTTTAATGGATGATATTGAAATGACTTTGGTACCCTTAGGAATACATGCATTAGTACACCTAGTTCTTTTATGAGTTACATATTTACATTTTCTACCCAAAATGATCTCATATGTTAATATAATTTTGATTGACACAATCGAACGGTTTATATTTCTTCCTATACTTTTTATCCTAACTCACTTTCTATTGTAACTACACTATATATATATATATATATATATATATATATATATATATATATATATATATATATATATATATATATATATATATATTTAGTATCGATCTAACTGATCGGTTGCAACCCGCAACCGGATCCGTTGGACATTTAGGTTAAGTAGTTTATCACCAACCGAATCGGTTGGTGATCCAACCAATCGGTTGGTGATCCAACCGATTCGGTTGGAGCTCTCAGAAATTTTTTCTACTTTTTCAATTTTGAGTTTTAGCTTATGTTTTCAGTTTTGTTAAGTGTATTTACTTGCTTAGTATATGTTTCTATAGTTTGCTTTTGTTTTTACTAAGCTAATGATTTGGATTTTTGTTTTTGGTTTTGTTTTGTCTTGATTAGCTAGTTATTATGGATAGTTTAAGTGGAATTTCGGAATACCTTCATAACTTGGATGAGATGTTCAAAGACTCTGGAAGTTCGTTAGAGAAGATTGGAGATATCTTATAAGGAAGTAAGAAAGATTTGGGAATTGATACGGTTAGTATGGAAGAAATGGGTGAAAACAAAGTTCAACTTCCTAAGAAGGGAAGAGTTGTGGTATTCACACAAGCACCTTTAACGGAGTATGATTCGCCACTTATGAGGTTCGGTACACCTTGTAGTGTAGAAGGGGTGAGTGCTTGGGACGCGCAACTTAACATGACTTATGGTAAAAATTACATTGTGGAGAAAGTTCTTGATCAAATTGGTCATGTACGTTTGGATTACAAAGCATACGGAAGAAGAATGGTTAAGAATCTTAAGGTTAACATTCATGGTCACATTTTGAAACAGATTTTGTTGTCTTGGAAGAAGGAACAGATGAGCCCAATGTATGTTTTGGGTAGATTTTCTTGTAACAACCAAGTGCCAAGTTGATTTTGCTTGGGAGAAATGAGGATCAATATCACCGATTTGGAAGAAGGAAAAGGAGTGAACGAGATGCTTGTGGAGTTATGTGCTAATATGAAAAGGAAGATTTGGAAGTCGTAAAGATGGGGAAGGCAACAGGAAGAAAACCTCATCCAACAAATTAACTCCTACCACATCCACCAACAAAATGATTACACACCTTCATCACCTACTACATCAAACACTTTCAAACCTTTAACCGATTTAACAAAAAGAAGCTATTTTGGAAAACCTTGAACAAAAGTTTCTTGAGCTAAATGAGAAAAAGCCGGTGATTGAAGTATTAATGGATTACGTTTTCACCGTAAGAAACTAGATGCGGTGATGCTAGCAAGAGCAAGGCTGGAGGATAAAGATCTATCGGAGGAGGATAGAGATAGGATTTTGTTTAGAGGTATGCCACGTAAGGAGAAAGATCCGGAAATTTTGTTTTGCCAATTAAAGTGAATGGGACTACATCGCTTATGCCTTAGCCGTCTGGGTTCAAGTGTTAATGTTATGCCCTATCCATTGTTTAAGACGCTGGGTCTTAGTGTCGCAACCAAATCATTCAAACTTACCATGGCGGATAATTCCCAAGCAAAAGCAATGGGGAGGTGAAAACGAAGAGTTCAAATTGGTTACCAACCATACTTGGTGATTTTCTAGTCCTAGACATTCCGGTTGATAAGAGTTTACCACTTCTATTAGGAAGATCATTCCACGCACATGTGGTGCAATCATAGACATGGGTAGAGGTACGATGACTATCGATGATGGATATCAAACAAACTTATTATCCCAAACCAAGGGGACCAACTGTGGAATTCATGGAAGATTTAGAATTGATGGAAGCGGACGAGGACTTGACTTGTTTTGAAGTAGGACGTGATGTCCAAGGAAACCCGATGTATGGACCACTAGCTCCACCATACTTTGATATTAAGGATGAGATGGAACGCGACTAGCGGTGGAAGCATTTACAATCCATTCAAAACATCCTAGTTTACAAGAAGCTAACCGATTTCTTAGGTTCTTACCGGCTCAACTCAAGAATTTGAATGGAGACCCGAGGGTCGGCATTTACAAAAGACAAAATGGGATGGAGAATGGCACGTCAAATTTGATATACTATGTCCGGATGGGAGAAGATTCATAAGGAAGTTCAAACTTATGAAACATACCGTGAATTGACCGAAATTTCTAAGTGAGGACATCTTAAGGCATGAGTATTTCGAGGAATTCTAAGGAGAAACAAGGCACTATAATAAACAAGCAATTTTTGCTTGAATTTCATGAACTTCTTTTTAATTTTATGCATTTAGGATTTCTTGTTTTTCATTTCGCTTTATCTTTATTATTATGTTGAGGTTATTTGGTTAATGCATTATGATTATGAGTTTTAGTTTGAGTTTTAGTTTTAGTTTATAAGTATGATGATTCGAGTTTTGAGATTGGATGATTGTTGAAATTTCCAAATGGTGGATGAATGTTGTGTGCATCTTTAATAGGATTTTGAGTAAACAATTGTTGCTTGAAGGTTAAATGCCCGAGTAACGAGAAAATGCAAAATTTGGCAAAATGCAAACCGAAACGGTTGTGTCCATGATCGAACCGTTGCATACAAGTATATATACCAAAATTCACTTTTCCGAAAAACACACACACACACACTAATCCTCCAAATTGGTTTTGAAAAATTCACCAATAGAAGCTAATTGAAGGTTGTTTAAGTTGTAGAAGATCATCATGGCACCCAAACAAGTAAGCATCTCGTGATTCAATTAACTCAATTGAGGTTTAATTAGAGCATTTGATTCGAATTGCAAATTAGGTCACTAATTTGGGGTTTTTGATATAATTCAATTAAGTTGTAATATTTTAGGATTAAATGGGTAATTGATATAGGAATGCATTGCAAAAAGAATTGTAGTGATTGATTCAACATGGAATGAGTATTAGATGATTGAATTTTCGGATTTAATTAGGTTATGCCATTGAATCAAGTTAAGTTGCAATTGGTGATTCCTAGTGGTAGATGATGCATTTTTTAATGAGTAATAGATGCCACATTGTTGATTGGAACAAGTGATTGAAGAGTTGAGGTCTTATTTGTTGAGTTCTAAGTTGATGATGATTTGAGGTTTGGAAAGCGAATTTAGAGTAATTTGAGGATGTAGAAATCATTGATGATGTTAGAATGCGGTCTAGGAGTGGATTGGATTTAGAAGAATCAGTGGGTGATGGATTAGAAGGCAAAGCCTTATGCAGAATGAGTAACCGATCCGTTATAAGCGCAACCGATCGGTTGGATTTGGCCATTAGGAGTAACCGATTCGGTTGCCCTGCAACCAAATCCGGTTCCAGGTTCTGTGTTGGATATTTTTTGAAACTTTTAAGTGGACCTTAGAGGCTTCCATGGACCTTCCCGTTTGTTCTAACACTCTTATATTGGCTTATATTTCTGGTTTCTGCAATAATATTGCATGTTTCTAACGGCTAATCCAATTTGATTATGTTGTGAAGAATGTCTTAGGAAAAGGGATCGTCATCAGGAGTTGGAGGAAAGAAGAAGAAGAGGAGAGTTCGTTCGGAGATTGTGGACGAGAACTATGTAACCGAGAGTGATGATGATGATGAGTATGATGATGAAGAAGGTGACAAGATGAGTGAGGACGACGAGTGATTGTGGATCATTCTTGATTTATGGTTTCAAAAACAATGGTTATCATGTGTTAAACAATATTATCTCTATCTCTTATCTATTTCTCTAGGATGATTATCATACTTTGTTTTATTTTGTTTTTAGTATCATTTGGATTGTTTTGTTTTGTTTTGTTTGTGTATTGTGTATTGCAGTTTTGTTTGCAGGATGGATGTTTCGGAAGCTTATTGATGGTCAAATATTTGGAGTTGGATAACTCACATGCTTGCTTATGACCCAATATGAGTATTGCATATTCTATCCCGTAGTATCTTTTAACTATTTATTTTTCCCATTTTCTTTACTTTGAAGTTCATTTTTATTACATTGAGGACAATGAAAAACTTAAGTATGGGGGAGGGAATAAAATAGGAAAAATGATACGCATTTTTAATTTTTAGCTTTTATTTTTTTTAGATAACTTTTGGATGCAAGTAAGTAGAAGGAATTCGCCCTTGATTGTCTAGTTATTTTCACACATTATTGGGATATATTAAAAACAACTTGGGTATTTCAATGGTAAAATGGGGTTTTTGAAATTTTTTGGATTTGAACCAAATTACGAAAGTAATTCATTTTGGATTCGATAGCATTTTCTAGCGCGCATTATAGCCTTTTTCCACTTGATTGTGAGGTTTCTTTTGTATAAAACACATCTTTGTTTTATATTTGCTATGAGTGTGCCGTGATTATGCCGATTCTAGAACTTGTACTAGTAATGCATTACGGTTAAAATCACCTCGAGTGATAAAAATATGTTCAAGTGATAAGAGGCATCGAGGATTTAACCCAAATGGCCTTCCATTTTTCATCTAATGATATATTAGCTAACCACATTGGTTAGTTAACCACCCTTATATGGACCTATTTGTTAGTGCTCATCTTTAGCACTAGATACCCTTAGTTACACCCTTTGAGCCTATCTTTTCATTTGGTAAATCCAGAAAAATACAAAAAGATTTTACACTTTAAACCTTAGCCAACCCTTGTCGTGTCTATTAGTTTGTTGCTAGTTGTTTGGAGTGTTGGATTGTTTTTGATGATTATGAAGAAGCTACACTTTGTCTATAGTGTGTACCATTCTCCAAAAAATATGAAGGAGACGTCTTTCTCATTTGTATTTTTTGTGGTGTATGCTTACACTAAGTGTGGGGGAACTTGTTGAAAAAAATAAAAATAAAAAATAAAATAAAAAATGGTTATAGCCTATGAGCTATATGAAGAATATTGATTAGCCAATGAGCTAAATTGAGTTATACATATTTGTGGAGATCGATATGTGAAGAGGAGAAATAATCATTTACGGGTTTGCGGTTTGTATGATGGCTAGCAACATGGAGGTTTAGACTTGACTTTATTTTTTTCTTTTAACACCAATTTCATTAACCATCCCATGCCTTATCCATATGATAATGCCTAAAATGAACATGTTTTAGTAGCGTTATTGTTGGTTTTTGCATGATAATCCGCTATATTTACTCATAATGTTGCAAAAGTGAAAAGATGCATATTGTGTATGTATATGTAGCTAGGTATCACAAATGATGAAGAAATGAAGTTTTTATGCACATTTGGAAGATTCCCAAGGAAGGAAGTCGAGCAAGGAAGCTTTTGGACTCAATGATTAGGAAGCGCAATGATTTCTAAGTATCTACAGCAAGGAAAGATCAAGTTTTGCCTTGAAAGTCATTAGCGAGAGCAAAGAGTGAGGCATGAATCAAAAAAGTCAACAAAAGTCAAAGATGCAACATCCAGCCGTTCGGTCGTGCCCCGTAACCGGATCCGGCTGGATAATGGTCAAAATGACAACCGATCCGGTTGCATGGTCTGCAGTCACACAAAGATGCATTTAATGTTGCATTAACTCCCCATAATCATTGGAGGCCGATCATTTCTTGATATTAACTTGTTGGGAATGTTTTTGGCCAATTAGACAAGTTTCTTTGGCTATATATTGAACCTAGACTTAGTTTACTAGGTGTGACACAACCAAAAGTGTAATAGTTTACACCAAAACTATTACCAACCATATTATTCATCCCAAAAGTTTAGTATTCACTGTAAAATGTCCAGGAGGTTGGAGAGAGCAATTCTCATCCATTGTTTTGGTTATTTGGAGTTATACGGTTAAGCTAGGTGATTGGAGGCGTGTGGTTGCTATAAGCCACGAATTATAGTTCTTGTAATCGCAAAAGTTTAGGTATTCTATGAACTTTGTTATGGATTTCTATTCTCTTGAGTAATTGGAATTACTTTGTTATTTCTTGTGTTTTGTTATTATTATCATGGAGTAGTTTGGATATACTTGTGTGTTGGGATGTAGGAAATCATACTAGTGTTCTCATATGTGATGCATGTATATATGATCTTGTTTAAATGAGTTTGTTGGAAAAATATTAGTCTTGGTTTGATTTGTCGGTAAAACATGTTTTAAGAAAAAGGACCGAAAGGATTTCTCTTGTGTTTTATTCCAAAAAGTTGAGTGACAAACTAGTATGGGGATATGGTGATTGACAACCACCATGTTTACTTATTAAAACAAGACTAGAAATATTTTCATCACGAAAGGTCGAAAGATTCGTAAGAACGAGTTTAATAAGAACATTTTACAAACAAATGGATTTTCTAAAGGATAATCATTAGGATAAGGACCGAAAGGATTACCTATATGTTTTTGTTCTTAGAATGATTTTTACAAACATAAACCATGGTTGGAAATCATTTTCTTATGATTTGTGCATCACATCAAGAGTTTACACCAAGCTTTCATGAACACTACCTATGATTGCCTATAGACTACACACAAGTATATATATTTCTTATTGTTGAATTTCTCTATAACATCACTTTTTGAGGAAGCCTTGACAAAGCTTTCTTGTTTCAAATCTTTTCAAGAAAATAATTTCGAACACAAAATCCCTTGGGACGATCTCGACTTACCCACCTTTGCTATCGCGAACGAGTATACTTGCTCGTATGTGTTTATAGTATTAGACGGTTAAATCGTGTTTAAAATTTTTTAAAACTTGCACACGGGAAACACATCAATGACAGAAAGGGAAGGCAAGCAAACACCAATATACTTTGTGAGTCGAGCCCTGCAAGGACCGGAAATAAACTACACACCAATGGAAAAGCTAGTATTATCTATGGTGCACGCTACGAAACGTCTGAAGAGATATTTTCAAGCGCATACGGTAGTAGTCATCATGGACCATCTAATAAAACAAATACTATCAAAACCGGAAGTTGAAGGTAGATTGCAAAAATAGAGCATCGAGTTGGGTGAGTATGACATACAATACAGACCAAGAACATCCATCAAAGGACATATTCTAGCATATTTCATAGTAAAACGTCCAAAGGACGATGAAGAAGACGAGCCAATGGAAGAGGAGGAACTCCCACAACCATGGATCCTATTCACAGATGGTTCATCTTACATAGACGGTTGCGGAGCGGGACTAATACTGACAGACCCTCAGGGGACGGAGTCCACTTACGCTTTAAGGTTCGGTTTCAATACAACAAACAACGAAGCTGAATATGAAGCCTTAATAGTTGGGTTACGGATAGCAGAACAAATGGGGGTCAAGAATTTGCAAGCAAACGTAGACTCAAAACTGGTGGTAACCAAGTTAATGGGACGTACATTGCAAAAGAATAAGGCATGATCCAATACCTAGAGAAAGTAAAGGAACTTCTGAAAAACTTCTGGATGTTCTCAATCAAACAAGTGCCCAGAAGTGAAAACAAAAAGGCATACGCCCTGAGCAAAATGGCTTCACCGAAACTGCGATCCGAAAAAGCAATCTTGGTAGAAAAGCTCAGCCAAAAGTCAATAGAGGAGACACCACTCGTGGCAATCACGGAAGAAGAAGGGTACACGTGGATGACCCCGATATATGAATACCTAGAAAAAGAAATACTCCCGTCCGAGAAAGAGAAAGCACGAGAAATTAAAAGAAAATCACAAAGATTTGCAGTAGTCAATGGGATACTTTATAAGAAATCTTTTCATGGACCATGGCTACGGTGCGTAGGACCCCTCGAAGCTAACTATGTGTTAAAGGAAATTCATGAAGGGTCTTGCAACATGCACGCGAGAACAAGGTCCGTAGTGGCCAGAGCTCTGCGTACCGGATACTACTGGCCCACCATGCATGACGATGCCCGGAAGCTAATCCAAGTGCAAAAGCGCCGGTGCACAAGGCGGCCCAAAACACCCGCAAGAAAAGCTAACGCCTATCACTTCCCCATGTCCATTCTACAAATGGGGAATTGACATCGCAGGACCTTTGCCGGAAGGGCCTGGGAAAGTCAGATTCCTCATAGTAGCAATAGACTACTTTACAAAATGGATAGAAGCAAAGCCGGTCGCCACTGTAACCGGAAACCAGATCAAAAAATTTGTGTGGGAAAATATCGTATGTAGATTCAGACTCCCCGGAGAAATAATATCCGACAACGGAAAGCAATTCCGAGACAACCCATTTAAGGAATGTTGTGAAAAAATGAATATAAAGCAACACTTTGCTTCAGTTAAACATCCACAAGCAAATGGACAGGTAGAAAGAGCAAACATAAGTCTAGGAGAAGGAATAAAGGCTCGGTTGGAAGAAAGAAGCAAGAATTGGATAGACGAGTTGTCGCACGTCCTATGGGCACACCGCACAATGATTAAATCTAGCAACGGAGATACTCCATTCTCATTAACCTATGGAACGGAAGCTGTCATCCCGGCTGAGATAGGGATGCCGACATGGAGGACAGCGGAATCTAACATGGGAGAAAATAACGAAGCATTGGAAATGAACCTAGACCTCCTTGAAGAAAGAAGGGAACAATCGGCAATACGTGAAGCAAAAAGCAAGGCGAAAATGGAGAAATATTATAACTCAAGAGTTCGCAATACAAGTTTCAAGCCAGGAGACTTAGTATACCGCAACAATGACGCAAGCCATGCCGAAGAAGGAGGGAAACTAGGACCCAAATGGGAAGGACCCTACGAAGTCACGGAAGCTCTAGGAAAAGGCGCATACAAGCTGAAGGATTGTGCGGGAAATCCAATCCCACGGACATGGAATGTTTGTAATCTTAAGAGATGTTACATACATCAAGTGTAAGCAACCCGTCCCTTGCGAATTCTACGAAGGAGGGTTAATGTCACAATCTATCTTTTTATATTGTAATGTTTTTATGATTGAATGAAAAAGGTGAAGCTTAGCTACCTTCACCAGCTTTTACTTTAAAACCTCCTGATCATTTACTTTAAACAAGAAAAATATTAACATATGTAAGTAAGACGCGCATACATGTGGGCACGACCCATACAACGTTATTCCGAATAACAGAAGGCTGAGTAACCTCCAAATTAACTCAAGATACATAAGAGATGTTGCAAGTCCAGTATCGGGCGAATAACCCGCATGTATTCAAAAAAGACTATTATAATAGGCACATCAGTGTGAAGATTAAATAGCAAAACGCTAAAAAGTTTCGAAACAACAAAATATGCATATGATAGACTGTCTAACGAAAAAAAAAGTGCCGCGCTTCGGCAGGCCACAAAATAGGAAACATAGAGTATCATTACAACAAACTACACTTGGCCGGAAGGGTTTGCAAACGGGTCCGTCCCAGACTGCCACAGACATCCGCATCAAGGCCACTTGCATCGCCACCATGCTCAAGTACATTCGGTGCTTCAAAAACAGACTCGAACTGATTCTACTAAAGATTCCACAGATGAAGGACTAATCAAGGAATACCAAGTATCTGCAAGAGCCAACCAATCATGCAGAGAACCTTCCCTTGATTTTTTCGCTCTGTCAAAACAACCTTTGATAGAAATGGAAAGAAGAGACTCACTTACGAACGACTCCTAGAATGCTTAGTAGGAACGGTCAGCTGCTCTACGTAAAACTGCCTATTAAGGGTGGACGAGTCAGCAGAGGATACCTCAGGACGAAGTAAATGCATGACATCCTCAACAGCAGAATCCTTAAGAGCCTCTAGTGAGGATAACAAAGGGAACTGGACACCTCAGAGCACTTGAAGAGCGTTTTCATAATCAGCCTCAGCAGAAGGGTTAAGGGCCTCAACACGGGAAAGAGATGTACCAGCCGTACCGTGAAAATGCCCGGCGACAAACCCATCTTGCATTACTTTATCAACAGCACATCTAATGGCATCACTCAGTGCAACAAGGTAACCTTGCGAACGCCAACACTCAGACACATCAAGCTTGAAACCTTCGGACAACAACCAACGGCGAACCGACATAGCGGTAAGCAAACACGGGTGGGGCTTCTCTTCCAAATACAGGGCAAACTTTGTAAAGAGCTCCCTTAAACAAACAAGTTCCGAAACACGAGGGCGGAGGTCCGAAACATTCACCTTCCAAAGCTTGTACCTGAAAAATGACAAATGTTGAAGGTAATTAAAAAAAGAAAGGCGGGGAACGAAAGGAAGAAGAAGAAAGAACAAAAGAGAAAACATGTCTAACAAGTTCAGTGTTGCGGGATTCAGGAGCAGAGTTCGCACACCGTAACTGCTCAAGCTCGACATCCTTGCCAACAACAGAAGACTCCAGCTCTTTAATCTTGGCACGCAATGCTTCATTTTCTTTGTCAACTGCTCCTAAAGATGATACTTGGCCACGAAGGGATAGCATCGCAGAAGCATCAGATTCAGCCCGTGCCAATTGGGACTCCAGCCCATGAATCACGTCAGCTTGAAGGCCACACCTGGTGGATAACCTCTCCTTCTCTTGCAAATAGCGCTCTGCACGCATCCGCAATTCAGAACCAAAGCACAAATGACGAGCCGACAAGACATCAAAATCTGAAAGCAACTGATCATGACTCATTTCATGAAGCGAAGAGAAAAGCCTCGGAGGGGCAACTCCATCAACAACTTCACGGCAGTCTAAGGGATTGTCAAGAAGAGATCCGTTAGACACTTTCCAATCTGGAAGATAACGCTCCTGTGATTGCAGAGGATGAAACCCAATAGAAACCCCGGCATCACCAGCCAAAGGCTGACTAGCGGAAGGACCAGCGAGATCTTAAGCATCCTGATCAGCCCCTCCGCCGGAGGACGAACTAAAGAAAGGAGAGGCATTCTTCAATACGGGGACAACAGCCAAGACAATTGCATCAACAGTGGTAGCAGCAACACCCAAAATATTTTTGGACCTGGTACAAGAAGTAACCTCAGAGCCAGCAGCAGAGGTACTAGAATCAAAAGAAGAATCAGAAGAAATAACCAACCTTTCTGGAGAACCAATAACAGGCTCACCCCGAGGGAAGAACCAACAGAAAACCCAACTTCACGCTCATGAGTAGTAGAGATAGAAGAGGTAATGAAAGGCCCAGTATGGGGGGGGGGGCGTATAACCTAACTTAGCCTCCAAGACACTAGTAGCCAATAAGGCCTGAAAGCCATCAACAGGACTGTTACTACTAGACGGACCCAGTAGAAAGTCAGAACGAAACCTCTTGGCGGGACTAGAAGATTCCGGGACACTCAACAGAGGACCCTCTTTTCTTTTCAACAGAGTACCAGAGGTAGAAGGGCCAATATCAGAACCCGTAGCATAAAGAGATGATCCACCACCAGTATTAACACTAGCACCTTCCGGCTAAAAAAGAAGATCAACTTCACCCTCCAACTCACCCTCAGAACGGGGAGGAGCAATGGGGATAAGTGGCATTGTACGGCGAACAACAACTTCCATAATAGAAGGCTCCCCTTCATGACGTAGACGCGTAGTCATCGTAACCTTCATAGGTTCCGGAGACTGGATATACTCGGGCCAACTCATCACCGCATGTAAAAGAGGAAATATCAAAAAAAAAAAAAAAAAAAAAAAGAACGCAAACGAAACTCACCAGTTTGATTATCATGAAGAAACTCAGGGTACATGTCCTCACCCAAAGCATAATAGTGGCTCTGGCCAACCCAGCAAAGAGAGGGCTCAGGGAATGCCCAGAAGGGATAAGGGTTGGCAGCAAGAACAACATAATGATCAGCATTGTACTCATCAGGGCGAGGAACATGATCTTTAAAAATGTTCTTCTTAGAATGCCATGGGTACAAAGCAGGACAAGCAAAGGCATCGACCCAGAAAAATCGATCGTTCCAATTCTTCACAGAATCAAGAGTCTTAGTGTAAAGTACGGGAACACCATCGCATTTACTAAAGGAAAACCACCCTCTCAACTTTGAATTAACATAAAAACAACGAAACAAAGCAACATTTGGTGTAATGCCATGAGCGCGACACAAGATCTCAAAGTGAGAAATCATGCACGCGTCGAGAACCGAAAGCTGGGAAATATTAATACAACAGTGCCTAATCAAAACATACAGAGGCAGACGAAAATTGGCAAGATCAAAAAAGCGGGTATACAAACCAATTTTCCCAGAAGGACACTCATGCATTGTACACCTGCGAGAAGGAAGCTCCGGACGAACCTCCAAAGGAATATGGTAAGACATAAGGAAGGAACCAAATGTCTCTGAAGGAGTACCACACTTTATGTCAACAATCAAACTCATAGTGAACGGATAAAGGGCGGACGGATGAAGGAATTTTTCTTCTCAAAAAAGATACAACAAAACGGCGATGGTGAAAGTTAGGGCAATATTTATACGAAGGAAAAACCTAAAACTGGATGATGACACGTGTCAAAGAAAGCTGGAATAAACAGTCAAGATCAAGATTAATAAAGAGGCGCGTGAAACAGTTGGTCAATCCAAAGCAGAAAACGAAGAATCGACAAGCACCCACGTCGCACGAAACGCTTCCCAAAGAAAGGGAGGTGTCAGAAAGACGAGTCAAAAAGTGTGAGAAAAAGAAACGTCTCCGTCAAGCTTAAAGTCTAGCAAATACCTACCATACGCGACAATGCCCGCATGCAATAAATATGCTAGACTAGGGGGGACTGGACGACGTAGCAATACCTAAAAAAGAGGAAAGCACCAGAAAAGCATTTCAAAAAAGGCACGGAAAGGAAAATGCTCAGTCAACTCAAGTCTAGTAGCATCCACCGCACGCGACAATATCCGCACACGATGCACATACTAGACTGAGGGGACTTGATGACGTATAGTATGTATAACAGGCCCACTAGGCCCAATACACACTATACACATGTTGGGCTCAGGCCCAATAACTATAAAAATAACTATAAATCCTGGGCCTACAGTAAGCCCAATGACGAAATTGGCTATGGCCCAGACCTCAAGACGCACGCGAGATACATGACGGGCTGAACCTTCAGCCGTTAAGGATATCTTGCGTCCGCATCCGCGATTGACACGGAACCTTGTCCGCCAAGGGTCCGGCTCTGGCGACTAACCACTATATGCGAGAATCTAAGAAACCGTAGCGGTAAACCTCGCCTATAAAAGGGGCTCTAATCCCCATACAAGGTACAACTTTCTCTCTCATAATTACACACACATACTTTTATCTCCCTCTCAAGAATGTGTACTTACTCTCACGCCGGAGTCTAATAGTGGGGTCCGTCCCCACGGTAAGGCTAACGGTTTACTCTTCTTGTGCAGGGAAATCAATCAAACTACTTGGATTAGTACAAGCTCAGTCCATTAGAAGCTTGTTGGCTCAGTCCGGCAAGCTGAATTCATACCCATCACGACCCGTCACACTTTTTGTACTAACATGGATGAAACGTGAAAAACGGACGAAAACGTTCAAAAACGTACAAAACTGTGTAAAAACGTACGAAACCGTGTAAAAACGGACAAAAACATGTAAAACATATGAAAACGTGGAAAAATAGACTAAAACGTATAAAACGGACAAAAACGTGTAAAAACAACGAAAACATGCAAAAACGGACAAAATGTGTAAAAGAACAGCGTGCAAAACGGACGAAACATGTTAAACGTAAAACGTGCAAAAACGGACAAAAACGTAAAACGGACGAAAACGTAAAAATGTATTTAAAACGCGTGCAAAACGGTCGGCGTGCAAAAACGAATGAAAACGTGTAAAAACGGACGAAAACGTGCAAAAACGAACGAAAACGTGTTAAAACAAACGAAAATGTGAAAAGATGGATGAAAACGTAAGAAAATCTAGTTTTAAGTTATTTATTAACTGCCGTTAGTATAAAGGACCAACGATGCAAGTTTAGCGTAAGATAACCAAATTTTAAGGTATTTATTAACGGCCGTTAGTATGGAGGACTAACGCTGCAGATTAGCAGGTAACGGGTACACAGAAAGGACTAACGATGCAGGTTTAGTGATAGAATGTGAAGAAAAAAAAGATAGCTATATACAACCATAAAAAGTGACAAGTTAACTACAATTTCAAATAATTGGCTATCAATAAAAGTTAAACAATTTTCTAAAACTATAAATGAGAAACAATCATTTTTTAAAAATCTTTTGCTAGCATTTTCGATACAACTTCTTGAAACAAATATATGTAGTCGTGTTTATAGAATTATAAGCATTGTATCAAAACTTTGAAGCCTCTATATTTTGGAGGCAATGCAATTACACACATAGCACACTCTCATATATTTTTCGTTTTATAACAGTATACTGTATTTTATTTAAGAGTATGTTTGACGAAATTAACCCGTAAACTAGAAGGAAAAAAAAATGCTGATACCCTTATAAACTTTTACAAATTCAAATAAACCCGTAAACCAGAAAGAATGGAAATGCATTAGAGAATGGAAATGCATTGGAGAATGGAATGGCATAGAAAGAGAATGAGTCTGATATAAGAGAATGAATTCTAGTGTTTGACAAAAATAGAGAATAGAGTGTCAGAATCGATTAAAGAATCAATTCCTTTGTTTGGTACATAAAAGAATGAATATATATATTTTCAGGTTTTTTAGTTACGTTGATTATTTGACGCTATCTGCTCACATAATTACAATTATGCAAACATAATTCAAGTTTTTGTCATATAAAATATATTATATCATCTCTACGATGAAACAAAATGACCAAAAAAACATATTTCTACAACTTACACATTGCACTAAACACAACTAATAAAAAAGATGGATACTGTATAATATTCATGATCGAACTAGTATATACACGTAGAGAATAAGCAATTAAAACTTGATTTACAAACACTAGTATATACACATCAATATTTGTATAATTTTATGCTATAGGGTTTTTTACATGTTAAGAAGTAGAGAAAATTTAAACGCTTACTCTTATTTTGACGCTACTAGGACAAATCCTCACCATTCATCTAGTTTGATCTAATGGTGGGATTAATCTAAAATTTAATAGATAAACTTAAGTCCATGTTTTTTCTTGTCTTTTGTCTTTCTTTTTATTCACATTTTTTATGAAAGCTTAAAACACGTCCGAAAACGGACGAAAACATATGAAAATGGACGGAAATGAAAGAAAACGGATGAAAACGGATTTAAAACGTATGAAAGCGGACGAAACGTATGAAAGCAGGGCGAACGTATGAAAACGGGCGAAAACGTATGAAAACGGACGAAAACGAACGAAGAAAGATGAAAACGTAAAAGCATTTAAAACGAATGAAGCGAAGAAAAACGCGAATTAAAAAAAAAAAACGCGAATTAAATTAAAAACGTGAATTTTTGTCCGTGATTTTTTCATTCACTAGAGAATGGATAGAGAGAAAGAGTCATTCTAAAATTCTCATTCTCCACCTTTCTCATCTTTTTTTAAAGAAACAAAATGGGGGAATGAGAATGGTAATTTAATTCCTGTTTCTATTCTTATGTCAAACAAACATGAGAATCAACATCTTTTCCTTTTCTCAGCTTTCCATTCATGCGTACCAAACATCCCTATGAGTTTGGTTTAATAATATCAAAGAAAAACTAAAGATCAAATAAATCATTCTCAACCATTCATTTTTTCATCAAAATAATAAAATAAACTTTCACCTTCATTTTTAAAAACTAAATATTTCACAAACCATTGATCGTTAGACGAAACTAATCATACCATCACGTCAAGCATAAAATTACCTTTAATTTGATATTACACATCATATACTTTCGATGATTTTTTTTCCGACATTTTAGGGTTTAGGGGTTTGACTTTTTTGGGTTAAGCTTTTTAGAGTTTAAGGGTTTAGGTTTCTTACTGTTTAGCGGATAGGGTTTATGTTCTTTTGGTTTAGCGGTTAGGGTTTTAGGGGTTTAGGGTTTTTAGGGGTTTAAGGTTTTAGAGGTTTAGGGTGTTTTAGGGTTTAGGGGTTAGGGTTTTAGGTTTAGGGTTTGTAGTTTAGGGGTTGTGTTAACACAAACGAGTATTTTTAAAGTTTTCATTTATAGTGTAATATATCGAAACCCGCAAAAAACGATAAAAATTAAATTTATCGAAAGTATGCTATTGGATCTCTATAGAAAAATAATTTTATTTTTGTCTCAATAGTATAATTTGTTTTATCTAACTATTAACGGTTTGTAAGATATTTAATTTTTAAATATAATGTGAAAGTGAATTTAATTAATTTGATCAAAAATATATGATTGAGATTGATCCATTTCAACTTTAGTTTTTATGTGATCTTATTAATCTCACCAGGGGTGAGCAAACGATCCGAACGGACCGGACCGACCACATTCGGTCCGGTCCTCGGTCTAAGCTTTTGGGCTAATTCGGTTCTCGGTCCGGTCCGGTCCGAACCACAAACCAACTATTTTGACCTTGTTATACCGGACTGACCGAGACCGGACCGGACCGGACCGACCACATTCGGTCCGGTCCTCGGTCTAGGCTTTTTGACTAATTCGGTCCTCGGTCTTGGCGTCCGTCGGACCTATGCTCGCCCCTAAATCTCACCCATACCCTTATAAGCCTTTTCAAATTCAAATAAACCCGTAAACGATTAAGCTTCCAGTTTATTTCTAGTCTCTTAACCCACCATCATCACCACCGGCGACACTTAACCGGAATCATATCTCCGTCAATCACCACCAATGAAGCCCAAAACCAAAAACCAAACACTAGTTTTATAAAATAATGTCAATCTTTATGCAATGCACAAACCTCAAACTCACATTTGTGTGATCCAATCACTTCTCAATTCATTTTCAAAAGGCCAAATCACCAATTCAATCAAAACCCTTGAAACTTTATCTAAAAAGGGTTTAAGATTAGACACCAATTCATTAGCTTTAATCCTAAAAAAATGTGGGAATTATAGATTACTTAAAGAGGGCAAATGGGTTCATTTCCATATGAATTTTACGGGTCGAAAGAAACCCGGAACTTATTTAAGCAATTTTTTGATTTATATGTATGCAGAATGTGGGGATTGTGTTAGTGCACGTAAGGTGTTTGATAAAATGTCTGTTAGGAATGTGTATTCTTGGAATGGGATGATTAATGGGTATGTTAAGGGTGGGATGATTCGGGCTGCGAGGGGGTTGTTTGAGAGGATGGGGGTGAGGGAGAGGGACGTTGTGACATGGAACACGATGGTTGTTGGTTACGCGTGTAGTGGGATGTGTGACGAGGCGGTGAGGTTGTTTAAGGAGTTTAGGAGGGTGGGGGGTGGAGTTAATGAGTTTAGTTTTGCGGGTGTTGTGATGGTTTGTGTGAGGATGAAGGATTTGTGGCTTGCGAAAGAAGTGCATTGTCAGGTTTTTGGCGTTGGTTTTTTGTCGAATGTGGCGCTTTGTAGTGCGGTGGTTGATTGTTATGCGAAATGTGGGGAGATGGGTGATGCTAGGAAGTTGTTTGATGAGATGCCGAAAAGAGATGTTCTTGCTTGGACTACTATAGTTTCGGGGTATGCTAAATGGGGTGATTTGAATATGGCTAGAGAGTTGTTTGATGAGATGCCGGTAAGGAATAATGTATCGTGGAATGCTGTAATATCTGGGTATACGAGACATGGTTTTGGTTATGAAGCTCTCGAGATGTTTAAGGAGATGATGGCTCGTAGAGTTAAACCGGATCAGTTCACTTTCAGCAGTGTTTTGTGTGCGTGTGCTAGTATTCCTTCAATTAAAAACGGTAAGCAAATTCATGGGTTTCTGATCAGAACTAAATTTACACCAAATACTATAGTAGTTAGCTCGCTCATCGACATGTATTCTAAATGTGGAAACCTAGAACTCGGTCAGCTAGTTTTTAAACTCGCGAGTGATAAACATAACACGATATTGTGGAACACGGTGATATCTGCCTTGGCACAACATGGTCACGGAGAACGAGTGTTAGAGCTTTTCTCCGACATGGTGAAATCACAAGTAAAACTAGATAGGATTACGTTCGTTATAGTTTTAAATGCATGTAGTCATTCGGGTCTTGTCCAAGAGGGGCTACACGTTTTCAACAAGTTGATGCACGAGCATAAAGTTGTTCCTGATCAAGAACATTATGCATGTTTAATCGATCTTTTGGGACGAGCAGGGCATTTTGATGAAGTGGTAAATCAACTCAGAGAGATGCCTATTAAACCTGATGCTCGTGTTTGGAAAGCTTTATTAGGGATCTGTAGGATTCATGGAAACTTAGAGTTAGGAACTGTAGCTGCTGAACGATTGATTGACTTGGAGCCTCAATCTTCTGTAGGTTATGTGTTTCTTACAGGTATATATGCAGCTTCTGGGAAGTGGGAATCAGTAGCAAAAGTGAGAAAACTTATGAATGAAAGAAATGTAAGGAAAGATCCAGGTGTTAGTTGGTTAGAAAACGAGAATAGACTACATGCTTTTACAGTATCAGACACGTCACATGCTTCAAAAGACGACATTGAGTCAGTTTTGGATATTTTAGCTACTCAAATGGAAGATGATTACTCTTTTCATGATGCTTGAAGGTAAGGTTTTTTGTGCCTTTGTTAGAAATTAGATATGAGAAACGTGATGAATTAAATGTATATTTATCTAATAATTGAAGATTGATTCAAAGGAAATTTTGAGGATAAATGTATACATAGGTAGCTCGTTTGAGTTAAGGATGGCATTTTTTGGTCTTATTCATCTTTCAGTTTCTATACTAACAGAGGCCCCCAAGAATTTCGATGTAAGATTATAAAAATTTAATAGTTTTGGCCCCTCTGGCATATTTTATTATCGATTTGTAGTTTTAGTCCCCCTCGTGGATGCTTTGGTTTTGTTACTGCTAGCTATGAATGTATATACAGGGAAATTGTTAAATCATGTCATTGGCGTGTTTTAGTTTTTGTTTCCTGCAACGATTATTGTGTGTGTCATAATCATTGATGATCCTGACAAGTAAACTGTTACGTACAGATAATAATTCAACCAGAAATCAATACAGAAATGTGGTCAAATAACAAACAGGGAAACATATGAAGTAGAAATGTAACCGTATTTGCAATATGTAATTCACTTTGTTGTAACAGAACTAGAGAGAGGAAATGATTACAATCAAGTTTAGTGAATGATTACAAATGAGGTGAAAGGAAACTATTTATACAAAGCTGAAAGGAAAGAAAGGTTCAACTAATTTTCCCGCCACAAATCCTAACTGATTTTTGGCTCAAACGTGCCCTGCACGTGACTTTCTTTGAACCCCAATTTTGGCGCGTATCAATCCTTTACCCTTAACATTTGACTTTCCATGGTCAAACTGCACTTCCAGCTATCCCTTCTTGATCAAACCCAAGATACTTCTTAAGTAGCTCGGTGTATAACTCTCAAGTTGCTTCTTCTGCACTGCCATTTGACCACTGCACTATCACATAAGCAGCAACCTTATTGTTCACCTTGCCAATCCTTCTGTGCGTAATCTTCACTGGAAACACTGGTAACAGGCCTTCATCGTTACACATAGGAAGAATACCAGGCTTGTCCACAATTCCTTTGCAAAGCTTGAGTTGAGATACGTGGAATACTGGATGGACTTGACTATCACTTGGGAGCTGCAACTTATAAGCCACTGTCAACCTTTTCTAGAATTTTGAAAGGCCCATAGTACTTGAATGAGAGCTTGTTATATGGACTTTGTCTAGCTGTCACTTGCCTGTAAGGTTGTAGTTTCAAGTAGACCCAAACACCCTCTTCAAAACTCCTATCAGTCCTGTTTTTGTCTGCTAAACTTTTCATCCCATCTTGAGCTCTTTTCAAATGAAACTTGAGCATGTTTACCACCTGTTCTCTTGCCTGCATTATTCTGTCCACAACTGTGTAGTTAATGACCGAAATTTATGTGTTTCGGTCAAGGACCGAGATACGAAATTTTTGGTATTTCGGTGGGATTTCGGTGGTATTTCGGTAAATTTATTATTCAAACATAAGTCTTATATAGCTATTAAGAGTGCAAGATACAACATAAATAATCAAATCACATTCTTAAAATCAAACTTAAAATCACATTCTTAAAATCAAACTTAAAGATACAACATAAGTCTTATATAGTAATTTTATCATACCAAAAATACCATTCTTAAAATCGAACTTAAATATTTGTATCCAAAAATTCTTGTATATAGAGGTATAGTGTCTCGGATAACAATTTTTTGTTCACATTATTTGGCCCATGATAAACCTGATAATCACCGTCCAATAATTTCAGCCCATGACAAACAAAGGCCCATAAACGAATTTAAATACCAAGACCATCCAACAGCGCCTTATAACCTGATATAAGATAAGTTTTTATCACAAACCTAACCCTACACACACAAGTGATATGTGTACGCCCCCATTTATCACATATCACACCTAATTTCTCTCACCCATCACATTTTATCTCACAAGAACAGATCTTGGAAAGACAAAAGTACGCCTTTCACAACTCTTAACTCATATCAGTCATCATCTCATCACTTATCCTTTTAAGTTTGGGCCAAAAAAATGGACTGGTAAAACCACTAATCCCACCGAAATTTGCAAGTCAACTTTTCGGTCAATTTCGCCGAATATTTTGGAAACGAAATTTGGAGCGAATTTTTTTGGAACATCCGAAATACTAGTGGTATACCACCGAAATTGACTACACAGGTCCACAAATTCCACTAAGCTTTCTCCTGGTAAGTAGGGCATGTGAATGGGTGGTGTTTGACCATACGATACTTCAAATGGAGTGGTGTTGATAACTGTGTGAAAGTTGGTGTTATACCAAAACTCTGCCATGGAAAGCCACTAGTCCATTCCTTTCAGTCATACACCTCAAATAACACTCAAGGCATCTATTCACCACCTCTATCTGGCCATCAGATTGTGGATGATAGGCTGTTGACATTTGTAGCTTAACCTTCAAAAGCTTAAACAATGATTTCATTTGGCAATCCATGTTGTTTGTAGACATTGTCCTAGTTTTGTTGCTCTAAAAGGATGTTGACGTGACTTAAAATGAGCATACTTACTGAACATGTCCACCACCACAAATATGACAGTCTTCTCATGAGACTTAGGCGAACCTTCTACAAAATCCATTGAAATGTCACTCCTTACCCTAACTGGTATAGGCAGTGGTTGTAAAAGTCCAGAATAGGCACTAAGATCATGCTTTTGCCTCTGACACACATCACATTCTCTAATCCATTGTTTAACCATTTTTCTTATGGAGCTCATTTCTCCACAGTTACTTGAACACCATAATGCCCACCGACAGATTCATTATGGATTTTTGTGAAGATTTTTTTCCTGAGTGCCTCATTATTTCACACCACCAATCTGCTTTTTCTCCTTAATTGCTCATTAGACCAAGTATACTTTGTTGACTGAAAGTTGGGTTCCTCAAATTTCTTTATCACTTTGGCCAATTTCTCATCTGTCACCCATCTTTCTTCAATTTGTTTGAGCAATTAAGTAGTCACATTAGTGGCTATTAATGCCAACAATTGACCATGCATTTCTATCCTGGACAAAGCATCAACCACCAAATTTGCACTCCCCTTTTTATAGACAATTTCATAATCATACCCAAGCAATTTAGGCAACCATTTAACTTGGAAAGGAGTAGTGAGCCTTTGGTCCAACAAGTACTTGAGGCCTCTGGTCAGTCTTGATTTTAAAGTGTCTATCCATCAAATAGCCCTTCCACTTTTCCAATGCCAAAATGACAACCAAGAATTCTTTTTCATAGGTGGATAGAGCTTGGTGTCTGAGAGATAGGGCTTTACTCAAATATACCAATGGGCGACCATTTTGTAACAGCACAACACCAATACCAGTCCCACATGCATCAGTTTCTTAGTGAAATCTTTTTCAAAGTTAGGTAACCCCAACACTGGTGCTTGTATCATGGCCAATTTCAACTCTTCAAAATCTTCTTGAGCTGTGTCAGACTACTCAAATGATTTTTTCTTTAATAATGTAGTCAATGGCTTACTGATGATTCCATACCCCTTTATAAACCTCCTATAATAGCCAGTAAGCCCCAAGAATCCCCTTAGTTACTTCACATTCTTTGGTGTAGGCCATTCTTTGATAACCTCAATCTTAGAAGGATATGTGGCAACCCCTTTATCAAATATGATATGTCCCAAGTATTCCACCTAAGACACTATAGAAGTACACTTACTCCTCTTTGAAAACAAGGTGTGAGCCTGCATTGTTTTCAAAATTAGCTTAAGATGCACCATGTGTTCCTCAATAGACTTGATGTAAACCAAAATGTCATCAAAGAAAACCAATGTGAACTTCCTCAAATAGGGTTTGAATACCTCATTCATCAGTGATTGAAATGTAGAAGGGGCATTGGTGAGACCAAATGGCACCACTAAGAACTCATAGTGAGTTCTGAATGCTGTCTTATGAATGTCTTCATCCTTCACTCTGATTTGATGATAACCAGACCTTAAATCAAGCTTTGAAAACACCACTGACCCATGTAATTCATCAATCAGCTCCTCAATCACAAGTATGGGAAATTTGTCCTTAACTATGTACTTATTCATCTGTCTGTAATCTACACACATTCTTCAAGTGTCATCCTTATTTTTAACCATCACTATTGGAGATGAGAAAGAGCTTTGACTAGGCCTTATCACGTCTGCTTCTAACAATTCCTTCACCATTTGTTCAATGGAATCCTTTTTGGCTAAGTGGGTGTCTATAGGGTCTGATGTTAATTGGTGGAGTGTTTGGCATAAGGGAAATTTGATGGTCATGTAACCTTTGTGGTGGTAAAGCAGTGGGATTGTCAAACACACCTTTGAATTCATCCAGAACTTCATCAATCTTCTGTGGCTTAATCAACTTTTTCCCTTCCATACTACACAATGTTATAGGGCAAACACATACTGTGATAGAGTTCAACATAGCATTATGATGTGCTCTAGGTTGCATCCACCGAAGTGCGGGCTGTTGAGCACCCCTCAATAACACTTTCTTGTAGCCCACATAAAACTCCATAGTCAAATTCTCAAAATTGCACTGAATGGTTCCCAAAGAGGTTAACTGTGACAAACGATGATTTTTCAAACAATATTTAAATAATAAATATTAATTTATTATTACTTGACTATTTATTTGAGCATTTCTTAAGCTCATGTGATTATTTCGGGAAGTTATCCCGCACATCTTAAACGCTACGGGAAGTCATCCCCGCACACGGTGATTTTTAGTAACTCGTAAAACTATCGATTTTTGTTGATAGAAGTGAAGTTATCGCTTTCTGACGCTTCGTGACATTTACTGACTATTTGATTTTAAAAATCGAGAAGTTATCTCGCAAAACATGAAAACTGCATGTAACGCGTACCGGCACAGCCTTAAAACCAATAAACAATTTGAATTGATAATTACACTATTTATGAGAAACTAGTCGTGTGAAACTCGTTCTTATAGGAAAAACTGCAGATTGATAGTCGTGTGAAACTCGAACCCTCATTTCACAAAGATTTCAAAATCTGCAGAAATAGTCCATGAGGAGATATTACACCGCTCCCTTGTATTTTTAAAAATGACACTTTGGGCCCCTGTACTATTTTTTTGGGTATATAAAAGCTAAATTAGGGTTTCCTAACCCTAACTACACACACGTACTTACTCCACCTTCCTCTCTCCTACATCGGTCGCCGCCACCTCTTCCGCCTTTTACTGCTGTTCAAATCAAGAAGAGTCGAGGGTCGCTACGGGTTTAGATTGAAGGTTCAAGACTAGGGTTTGCTTCGGGTCTGTTTGGTTCGAGATTCACCACCACCGCCGCACCACCGTACTTCTATCCTCCCTTTCTTGTCATCTTTGTGGTATGTTAAATCATCAAACCCGTTTTATTTATTTTTTTAAATTATAACCGATTATATATACATTTATAATAGTTTCGTGGACCATAAAATTGTTATTAAAATGTTTTAAAAAATTTAGTGTGGATTAAAACAATTTGAAAAGGGCGTTTGTTTGATTGGATATGGTTACAAGTCGGATCGGGTCACTCGTTCGAGTCAGGTCAGAACCACAGGTTTTGGTCTTGGATTCTTGTCACTGTTGTGATATTGATATTGTTGTTGTTGGTATTCGGTTGAAGTTTAAACCCGACCTGGGTTTTGAGTCGATTCATAGTTGGTCACAGAATTGGGTTGTCTTGCTTATTTGAAAAATATTGTGTAATTTTTCTTGGTGATAAATTTATGAAACTCCTTGTTTTTTATTTAAGTCACAACTTGGTTTTAGGAAATTTTCGTATTTTGTTATTCTGCTTAAATGATTTCGGTTTGTCTATCTTGTAGTTGATTTGTTTTAAGCCGAGTAGTTTAACTATTATAACGAGATAACATCTAGAGAGTGTAGGACTTTTTTGTGCAAAAGTGGTAAAAGCTAAAAAGTTGTGTGTTCGTACGCCCCGACTCGAGACACCACCTTTGTGTCGAGAGCCTAATGTTTCCCTCGATTTAACCATCACAAAAGGGTGTTGGATAAAGTTTTTAAAAGGAAACTGTAAGTGTGTTTGGGTTAATGTGATGCGTTTGGTTATTCATGGGCTCAAGAGCCCATCAAAATTAAATAAAGGTGCGTCTGGTTAACGATGGGCTAACAAGCCCACTAATAGTTTAGTGTTGTGTTTTGTAAATTGTTAACTCTATACTTTACTTGTGATGGTACTGGATTCATTGCAAAGTCACATGAATTTGCTGAATTTGCAAAGTCTAAAAAGTAATCTCCACCGTTAGATGAGATCTAGTCAACTATCTTATTTTTTTTAATTAATTTCGGTCAAAGGGGTAGAGTAGTAATTTGACCCCTTTTTTCCTTTTCCACCTCAAACTATAAACGCACATATGTCTTAAATGACAAACTTTTAGAAAAAACCGATTTCACCATAATTTCTAAAATTCTATCCTCTTTAATTTGGTATAAATTTTGATAAAAATTTCGAAACTTTTTTTTTTACATATCAAATGGGTGTTAGTTTTCTTGATTTTTTTGGCATTTATGGCCCTATTTTTTACTCTCATAAATGTTGATTCATGAAAAACCTAAAACATGAAAGTTATAGATTTTGGTTCACTCTTTACATGGTTTTTTGAATCACTCAAATCCAATGTCATATGAGTAAGATATCACCCGTTAAAGATGACGTTTTACTTATATTTGTTGCATAAAAGGTGTTTGATGAAATGTCTAGCTTAGATTTTTAGCATTTAAATTGCGTCAAATGCTCTAATTTTTGTACCACAACGCATTATTAATCATTTTATTAATTTAAGAATAAAAAAAGCGATGTTTTTAATCCTTTTTTTAATAAAGAAATATATGTTTTGTTCATCAGTTAGTCTTTGTTCATCAGTTAGTATTGTTCATCAATTAGTCTTTGTTCATCAATAATCTTGTTCAAGACTGATTAGGTGATGAACGACTAACTGATGAACACTTATGAACAATATATAGATTGGTGTTGTCTTGTTCATCAGTTCATGTTGTTCATCAGTTCATCAACAAGACTGATGAACTGATGAACAATACTAACTGATGAACAACATTAATCTACATGTTGTTCATAAGTGTTCATCGGTTAGTCTTGTTCATCAGTTCATCAGTCTTGTTGATGAACTGATGAACAAGACAACACCAATCTATATATTGTTCAGCAGTTCATCAGTCTTGTTGATGAACTGATGAACAAGACAACACCAATCTATATATTGTTCATAAGTGTTCATCAGTTAGTCTTTGTTCATCAGTTAATACCGTTCATGAGTTAATATTGTTCATCACCTCATCAGTCTTGAATAGGATTATTGATGAACAAAGACTGATTGATGAACAATACTAACTGATGAACAAAGACTAACTGATGAACAAAACATATATTTCTTTATTAAAAAACGATTAAAAACATCGCTTTTGATTCTTAAATTAATAAAATGATTAATAATGCGTTGTGGTATAAAAATTAGAGCATTTGACGCAATTTAAACGCTAAAAATCTAAGCTAGACATTTCATCAAACACTTTGTGTGCAACAAATATGACTAAAACGTCATCTTTAACGTGCGATATCTCACTCATAGCATATCGGATGTGAGTGATTCAAATTTCTGGGTACCAAAGTCTACAACTTTCATATTTTAAGTTTTTCACGATTCGGCATTATGAGGGTAAAAATTAGGGTCGAATATGTAAAAAAAATAAAGAAAATTAACACCCATTTGATATGTAAAAAAAAAGTTTTGAAATTTTTAACAAAATTCATACCAAATTAAAGAGGATTAAATTTTAGAAATTATAGTGAAATCGATTTTTTCTAAAAGTTTGTTGTTCAAATTTTATGTGCATTTAAATTGTGAGGGTAAAGTTAAAAAATGGATTAATTACCAAATTGCCCCTGGTCAATGTGAAGAAAGAGATTTGTAGGTTTTGTTTAAATCATAGACGTAGGATTGTATTTAATTAAGATTGGATGGTTACAATTACTTTTTACGCTTTTTATTTTGTTAGTACTTTCTACAGGATCTCAACTCTACTTGTGATACTATTTTACAGATTATTGAGTATTTCACTAACGTAATTTATTTATTTTGACTTAAGTGTTCTCGGTAAGTTTCGGACATTGGGGATTGATAATCGGTATTGGATTATATTAATACTTAATCGGATTGGATAAAACGGATTGTGACATGACATATTGAACTTAAACCGGATTGATAACATTTGGACATATCATACTATTGGACTAGAGACGGATGTAATATATTAGACTCCCGGTGAATTTAATATATTAGACTCGTAACGGACCAAAGATACTAAACTAACACTTAATAAATTAATAACGAATTATAAAATCCGATAATCAATAAAAGAACTAATTACAAAACCCGATAACTAATAAACATGTTATACAAATCACAACTTGGTTTGGTAATTAATTTATTAACATGATACCTATTTTGATTAATCTAATGTAACGTGTTTGGATTAACAAAACACGACCACTTGTTGAATTGAAAATTGTCGAGAAGTATTGTTTCGAGGAATTGAGTTTTATTAAGTCACTTTGACTTGGAAATGTTGTATAAATAGGATGTGTCATGCCGAAATTTATAAAACTTTCCAAACTTATACTTTTATCTCAACAAACCTTCAATATTTATAAAACCCGACAACAATCGAAACTTATAGTTTTTAGTTACTTGCAAACACTTATTATGTAATATACTAATTTGAGTTTTTTTTTGAAACTTAAATTACTTTTCCAAAACTTAATTGACTTTCCACACTATTTGGGATTATTGGGTAAACAACAAAACTTACCATTGACTTAATCTTTTCTTATTCTTTTTACTTATTCTTCCTTAGTCTTTTCTTGTCGTTTAATCTTTACATTTCCCATATATACAGATCGTATATACGATGTTTTGGTGTGAGTTGTAATTTGAGTCTATATTTTCCTTTCCACTACACGAAATGCTAAAACTGAATTTTCATACAATAATACCAAACTTTCTTGCAACATTGATACTAGACTTTTTAAAAACATTGATGCGAGTATTCCACAAAAACTAAAGTATTCCATCTTTTGAAATATTATATACTATACATCATTTTTATGGGACATATTATGATATAAGCTATTATAATCATTAGGTTGTGCCGAGTTTGTACCGTTGTGCTTGCATGCTATTCGATATTTGTGATATTGTGATTCTCCACTTGGCTAAGGTGAGTTTATAGCCCCACTTTTACTCTTACTTGTTTAACTAAACTTTGGGGGTGAGAAACATGCAAAATATTTTCTAGACCAAAAACTGTGTTCTGTTTTCTCAAACTGTTATGCAGTTAGCCTAAGCGGTTGTTTATCACCCACTGTATTTCCCACTTCATGAACAGTCAATTCCCAAGTAGGGAAGCACGATTGTTATAAATAGATCTATTGGGGTGACTCCCCCGTCCGGTTGGCTAGACAGGTCAAGGCGGGCGTATACCATATCGGGATGCTGAGTGTATGGGTTAAACACTCACTTGGGCCTCTTTATTATAAATTATATGTGCCAAGCCAAGGCGCACTGAACTGTCAGAGTATCGGTTACATGAACATAGTACTAGCGTAATATGTTTCACAACTGTTATTATGATGTTATGGCCTTTGATGTGCTTATAACTACTTGATTTGGTCCTACTTTACTTGATTATTTAAGGCAAATGACAAAAAAAATGTATCGAACTTGACACTTTATGTGATTGTGTGTAGCCAACTATTTTTTTTCTTTTGTATGTACTGAACTTTCAAATTTCGATCATTATGTGTATTTTGTGACTATTCTGCCATGTAAAATGACCAATTTACCCTTTGAAATTTAAAAAAATTAAGGGTAAAATGGTCACAAGATACACACACTAATCGAATTTTGAAAGTTCAATACACACAATAAGAAAAAAAATAGTGGCTACACACAATCATAAAAAGTGTCAAGTTCAATCCATTTTTTTGTCATTTGCCCATTATTTAAACCTATTAACTCACCGGCTTTTTGCTGACTTTTAGCATGTTTTTCTCAGGTGTTTGAATTATGTTATCTTATGATTGCATGAAGGCAAACCAAGGCAGGGCATGGTCATAGACTTCCCTATGAGATGTTTCTTTTACACATTTCCTAGGGCACTTGTATAGGACAACTGTAATTTTTATGGGCCTTATTCCGCAACTTTTAAAACTATGGTATAACTTACAGATTTGGATTAATGAGATTGTTTAAAACGGAGTATGTTCCATTCTTTATCTCTTGTGTTGTGATTACCAAGTTAGTAATGAAGCAGCTTCTGTTTCTCCACCACCTAACGTATCTTTGTGCAGGACAAGTAGTAGATGAAACCATGTTTGCATTTCTCATGGCAGAAAAATATTGTTTGAAAATAAGTCGGACTCTAAATTTTGAAAATCAACCGGACTCCATTTTGTCAAAACATATGTCACTCAATCAACGACTAAGGTCATCGATTGAAGGGGAGAGTGATTTCAAATTAAATATTTTCAAACGATATTTCTTCAAAAGAGTCCATTTTTTACATTATGAAGTGGTGATCTAAAGTTTTTGATGTTACGTGTCAGCGTATGATTTTTCATTAAAATCAAAGATCTTTCAAAATGAAAATTTCTCTTTTACTTAAAGATCTCTTAAATCTATTATACCTGACACTAACAATCTTAATTATCTAAAATTGTTCCGTATCAGTTAATTTCATAATCAAGCCACGTCTTTCCCCAAAATTTTCTAAATGATTTAAATCAATTGGGATCACAAATCTCAAAAGGTTTGAAATTTTTGATCGGGGGAGAGATTGTGATTTAAATCTCAATCTGATAAAATGGTACTTGTTTAAACTCAAACAAGCACTCCTTTCTCCATGTGCTAAATGATTTCAAATACATGATGCACATGTTGAGGATGAGCATTTATCCAAAAACCAGAAGAGCATTTAAATCGGGCCACATTTTCTCCCATGTTTTCTAAACCTATTTAAATCACTTGGGATCCAAAATCTCAAAGGTTTTGATATTTTTGATCGGGGGAGAGAATGTGATTTAATATGAAATCTGATAAAAGGTGATCTTTTATGACTCAAAAGTACAGGCTGCTCTCCCATATGTGTTAAACGTTTTCATTAATTTATGCACATATTGAGGGGAGCATTTCAAAAGATAATAAACTATCGAGGTACAAAGGATTCAATATCTTAAGTAACTTGATTGATTTTGAAATGGTTTCTCTATGGCAAGTGTGCTCTTGGAAGTACTTCAAAGACCTCCTTCCTCTATGTGCTAAATGATTTCAAATAAACAACGCACATATTGAGAGGGAGCATTTACCAAAAATATCAAAAGGCTTTTCTATGGAAATTGTGATCAAGGAAATAATTCAAAGTCCTCTTTCCTCCATGTGCTAAACAAATTTAAAATCACATCGCACATGTTGAGGGGGAGCATTTATAAATTGATCAAAACAATTAAGGTACAAAATGCTTTGATATTATATCACAAGTACCTTGATTGATTTTCCTAATGATTTTTCAATTGGTTTCAAGGAGGAAAGAACTATACCACAAGACCGACCATTTTACTTTATGCATTGGAGTTATAGGGATGGTAAGGTTAGGTATTCGTTCCCACGATCCCGCCAGAGCGGAGGGATCTACCTAGGGATAATCCACTAGATAGTGTAGAAGTCCTTAGGTATGACGAAAAAAAGGAGAAAAGTGAGAATAAGGGAAGAGTGACGACTGAGATAGAGCTAGAACTGGAACAAACCCAACAAGGTTCTAGTAATGAAGTCTCGAGAAGTAATCAAGGGTTGAAGAATGAAAAGAAATAAAAAGTGAAAAGGGTGAAAAGAAATAGCCCTCCAATAATTCAACCTTAGGGCAGAAACCAGGTACAATACATATGCTACTGGTAGTTACTAAGTTAACGCCGGTATTGAAGACAAGATGTGATGGACCCAGTGACACACTGCACTAAACTTCCCAAGCCACTCAAGTTATTTTAAAAGGACTTATTTCATTCTCACGGGGAACCTACATAATCTATCGACTTTCTCTTAGATATTGTTGATATTGAAAAGGAGACCCTCTCCCTAGTCTCCGAACAGGAAACCAAAGTGCACAATTGAGTCTAGAGCCAAGAGATCATCACAATAAATCTCACTAGGACACATAATTAATGAAGACTTGCTGCTTCACACAATGTGGAAAGTGAGAATATATATTTAGAGTCCTACGCAGTATCCTCGTGGTATTGCCAGAACATCCGAGTGATATGTAAAATATTCACGATGAAGATGGAAATCCTTCTAGAGCCAACATCAAACAAGCTCTTGGTGGGTGACATTTGAGATCCAACATGGATCAAGCTTGTGACAACTGGATAGAAACAATGGGGCGATTCACTCTTGAATCAACCTTGGTCCTGGAAATGAACTGACGAATAATTTTGAAAAACCTTTCGATGTGCTCTACAATTCTTTTCTCGTGGCACATCGACTGAGCGTTATTTTCTCAAACAAAATTATTAATGATTGAAAATTGATCTTTCTCATAAAACCTTTGTCGTATTGCAAAACTATTTCTCTTAAGCAATACGCGATTGTTTTTCAAATCAATTTTTCATCAATCAGTAAATCTCAATTCGCTGGTTCACTCACTCCGTGTTGTCTACTTTGGGACGCTCCGGTTTGAGAACGGCTAGATCAAGCTGCGAAACTCTGTCAAGGAGATTCTTAGGAATTCTACCTGATCACATGCAGTATTTATACTGATCAACGGGGAACCATCGTTCTTGCAACCGTATTCAATGAAAGTGAACAAAGACACTTTCGTGTGTTTTATTGCTAACTGTTGTTTGCAAGAACATTTGACTGTTGCAGCTGATCGATATTGAGAATTCAATTCATAACCGCATGCTCACAGCACACACTCCTAATTGAAGAAAATCATGATAATACCGTGGAGGACGGACGGGTCTTTACCCACTATATGCCTGATCCATAGCCCGTAGGTGGCGTTTAGTAGTTTGTATAAATACCCCTTCCCACTAAGGGAAGGGTTGGTGGTTTTCATTTTAATAAACACATACTAAGTGTTTTCTCTCTTAAGAAACTACCCTCTCTACTCTTTCTCTCTCTAAAATGGCTAACTTGTTCTTCCACAATCCTAGACCTCCCGAATCATATGAACAACATAAATAATGATCCTACACTACATCAAACCCATTTGATGCTCTTGATATAGATGATACTGATGAGAATGTTATTCCTTGTCCTACTCCTATTGTTGAGAAAATTGGGAAGCTTGAAAAGCTAATTATTGATGGAAAAGCTACTCTTGTGGATGATAATGGTCATCGTCTAAAAAATATTGATTATCCGGGTAATACAAAGGAATCTAAGGTGGATGGGTCTCAAAATACTGGTAAAGATTCACAAGAGCAGCTTGTGAGTAGAAAGAGGAGGAGCAGGTTACGCCTTCTAAGCCTAGTTTCTCTTCTTCTCCGTATGCTAAGTTGGGTAACCCATTTTCTAAGGTAGGGGAAGTGGTTGTTTCGGATAGTGATGATGAGGAGGTGCTTCCACCGAATAATCCTATGGCTAATTTTCTCGCTTCGACAGGCGGTGGACACGAGCTTGAAGATTACTATGATGACTATGCGGATCAGGTCTATGATTTTCCAGGGCAATTGGATGCTTTTTATGACATGTATGATATCAAGTTTCAAGGTCGTGGTAGGTAGTGATTTTGTTTTGGTAGGTGTCATATGTAGCCTAATGAGGAGTGGTTTGTTTTCTTGTTTAAATGATAGGAAGTGTCTTGTTATTTAAGCTTTTCTGCCTATGTAACAGGCTGAGATATGGGACTTCACCCATATCCTTTGTACTTAAACATTTTTTGGAGTAATACGTTTATCGGGGAAACCCTTTACCCAAAAAAAATTGACTAGGGGTATTGGTTTGGTACCGGCTAGTAGTCTCATGTAAATCTGTGTGTAATTAGTATTTGGAATTGTAAGACAGTTTTACTTCCTGATAAATAAAGATACTAGGTATTTGTTATTTTATTCATATAATCTGTTATTCCATATTTGCATGTTTATTCCATGAAATGATTTTATCATTCTAAATATGCCCATTGTTAGTTAACAATATGGGAATATTGTTATGCAAGGCAAATGTGAGTGTTGGTTATATTCTATGAGAATGTAGATTGTTCCCGCCAAACTCATGTGTATTCATAAGGGATGCATATTGGATACCCCAACTTTCAAATATTTACTTTTGGATCATTGTCATGAGTAAAATGTTGAAATGGTTTGTTAAGTCATCCTTAGACTTGAGATGCAAGCAAGTTCTGTTATGTGTGGATATCACTTTTGTAATTATATACCAAACGTTGTCCTGAATAAGGTAGTTATAAAAGCTATTTTTTTAGAGTGATGTGAAGCAGCATCCACAACACTTGTAATCAACAAAGGATTTGTTACTCCACTTGATATGTGCAGAAAGATACTATGGGCCCTCTCCAGAATTTATCAGATAACTGTTTGGCCAAACCTAAAGGGTATTTCAAGATGATTCTTGATTACATTTGGTATATCTGAATTAAATTCTATAACGAGAATCTAAATGGTTAAACTCTATGGAATGAGTTAGGATCCATATCCATGGGTTAACGGTATCCATAATAAAGGATGATAAAAGCAAGACATAAATGACCATGTTACTGAGAATGATTTATGAAACTATATCTCAGACACCTTTAGCTAAATAGCGAGTGAGAGCATTGCTATACATTTCCGTCGTTGGTATTTGTGCTATCTGCAACTCCAACTCCCAAGTGGGAGTTGTTGGAATATGGAAGTTGGATTAGCATAAAACGGATAGAGGTGTGTGAGCCTATTGGGGGCACACACGCTAAAACATTAGAATACTTTTATTACTATTCATGTTAAGCTCAAAATTGACCCGGTTTGGACACGAGATAAACTAGACATGAAATCCACTTATCCTAAGTCTATATGGTTGGTCCATTGAGGGGTTTTAGGAGGGTATATTATATCTAGGTTCTTTGGGAAGAGATAAGGAATGTTTGGAGAGTTGTAATTATGATAGGAGTGTTTGTGATAAGGCTTAAAGATTAAGTCTTGAAGCCCATCGTTAGCTAGGGTTTGGAGGGTATATAAACACCTTCATACCCAAGCTCATTCACACGACACATAGCATAAAACACAGAAGAAACACACATCAATTTCTCCATCTCTTCTAATCTATTAGAAACCCTAAACTCGATCTAGGGTTTTGTTTTTGGTTTTCACTTCAAACCTATACTTGCATCGTTTGATCCAAGAAGTTGTTCATAGGTTTTCTAGTTCGTGTTCTTGGAGTTTCTGGTCAAAGAAGAAGCCAAGAGGGTTTGTTTGTTTTGCTGCATTCTCGGGCAGAAAGTGGCAGAATCACATCGGGTCCTTATACCCGATATCAGACAGAACCAGCTCGTGGTTCTTGGTCAGTTTTGGATCTCGGACAAGCTACTGGTTTGGACTGTTTGTTTTGATCTAGGTTTTGAGCTATAACACTTGTTGTTGGGTATACATGATATGGCTAGCAATCCAGACGTGTTCGTTTGACGTGTTTGTGTGAGCACTCGTAGAGGTTATTGTTTTATCACTAGTTTCTTGTTTTATTTGCAGGTGACTACGAGTGTTAGTTTTCTTGTTCTTTTTTACCTTAGTTTGTTTATTAAATGTTTTAATTGTAATTACTTAAACTAGATCCATTATCCGCTGCGTACTCGTAGAGTTAATGGTTAACATGATCATAAAATCCCAATAATGGTGGTCGTGGGTGGCGATGGTGAGTGGTAGTGGTGGTGGCAGTGGGTGGTGGATGGCGGTGGCAGTGGGTGGTGGTGGTGCGTAGTTGTGGTGATTGTTGATGGTGGTGCTAGTGGGTGGTGGTAATGTAATGACGACCAGCGGTGCAATTGTTTATGTATTGGGGACTAATGGTGTAATTATCATAACGGTCCATAAGAGTGTAATTAGTCATATTGGTTAAAATTTGAAGTATAATAGTCATAGTTGACATTTTGAAAGTATGTTAGTCATATTAGCATAAATTTAAAAGTACATTAGTCATTTGTGGCTTTTATCCTTTCTTATGGTTTTGGCTTAAAAGAAAACAAAATGTCTTTTATAAAAGGGTAAATTGCACCTTTGGGCCCCATGATTAAGGCGGTTGCGAATACGGTCCTCAGATCTAGGTTACGCGTGTGTAGTCTCCAACGTCATGTTTTTCACTCCCTCACGATCCAAAACCCTAACACTCATTAAAAATCTCGTTAGCTATAGGAGTATTCCTTTCAATAGTTTTTTTTAAAGTCCAAACACCTTTTTTACATATTTTTATCCACATCCAAATAACCCCTTTTTTAAGAACCTCCAAACTCCCACCACTTCCATTACCACCACCGGCACCATCACCACTACCATTATCTACCATCATCACCTAATTTGATACTAAATAAGCTCAACCCATTTACAATATTTAAAAACACTCGTTTTAACGAGTTGGAATATTTTTTTTGTAACTATTTTAGTACATTTTCTTTAAAACCAGATACATAATTTGAATCTATACATAGATCTGATTTATTAGACAAACAGTTACAACACATGCTAAAGATGGAATTCGTGTTTTTGAGTTTCGCCGAGTATTTGTCAAGATGGAACAAAAAACAATGAGCATTTAAGCCACTTCAATAAGTTTCCGGTATATACGGCGTATGGATATAAACTCCCATACATCGTATGGGTCTGCAAACACTTAGTCGCGTTGTCTTCAGGTATTTCTTATACGACGTATGGTTATCACAATGTATCCGTTGTATGGTCTTGTGTCTATGTCTTAGAATTTCCAGGTATTGAATGTATACGCCGTATAGCTTTTAGGGTCTATACGGCGTATTGAATATCCGAATGCAATATTCTACTTCTTTTTGCTTCCTTTCCGTTCTTTACCTTGTCTTTCGTTTATTGCTCCATTTATGTATTGAAATGTGAAAACATAGCAAATCAGTACCAAAATCTATTAAATCCATATAAAATAGAGCAATAAATACGAGATATTGATACTAAAAATATGTTCTTATTTTATGATATCAATACAAACAAATCCGGAGTTTGAGATATGATATAAAAAGAAGTGTCTTCATCCTATCCTAAAAATGCTATTGGCAAAAGGAATTAGAAGTAAGTATGACTAAGATATATTTTCATCATTTAAATGCAATTAACCTTATAAAATAATAACGCATTTGACCCAATTTATTTTTTTTGGTTCTTACCATTTGTATAAATTATGACAATTAAACCGGTTTGACCCGTTATAATGTTTTATTAAAAACGTATATGAATACTTTGAACTAAATCATGTTTGTTAGTTTGATATGTTTACATATGTGTCTAAGTTGGATTACGAAACTTCATAAAATTGGTTTTCATACAACTCGATCAAGGCTACTACTCAATGTAGATATCTAACTTGAAAAAGTCAAGCTAAATTATTTAATAAATATTGCATTAAATTCACTTGTTTACAAATCTTTTTGGTCAAAACCATTAAATAGCAAACCTTTACTTTTTCATATTAGTTAAATCATTCTTTTAAACTTTCATCACAACATGAGATTTACGAATATAACAGCTCAAGCCTTCGATTCAAAGAGGAGGTTACAATGGTATTAAATGGGCTACAATGAAAGTTGTTACCGGTCCACTATGTCAAATAAACAAATACACAACTAAGTTTCTTTAAACAACACACAACCACACCAAACTATATTTCTTTCTTTAACCCTAACCCACACAACAGCCACCATAAGGTGCTATTACAACCACAAGTTGTCTTGCCGCCAGCCACCTTTACTACACCCGTAACCATGGCACTTACCACACTTAAACTTATACCAACTACTTATGATTATGTTAGGTCTAAAGAATTTAGCCATATAGTTTTAAGATCTTTCATTTATGCATTTTTTTGTTCAAGACAAATATTAAATTAGTCTACTACGCTTCTTTAACATTATTTAGGTCACTGATGTTACATAAGGGTCGTCTATGTTAGATCCAAGGTTGCAAAAATCGTTAGGCGGTAGCTGGGCGGCCGGGTACCGCCTAGCCATTAATCGGTTAGACGGGGATTAATTGGGGATTAATCGGATCGTATTCTTTATATATAAAATTATAAAATTTTGAATCTATACGCCCGATCTGGCCGATCTAGGCCGATTGTTTTTTGATTTGGCTGATTTATGCCTGATTTGGCTTATTGTTTTTTGATTTGGCTGATTTATGCCTGATTTGGCCAATTTATGCCTAATTTGGCCGATTTCTATCCATAACCGAGTTAGCCGATTTATCCGATGTTTGTCCAATTTGGTTGATTTATGACCAATTTGACCGATTTTTATCCGATTAATCGGTATGTTGATCGATTTTTTACCAAACCGATTAATAAGGCCGATTAGTGAAAATCAGGGCGGTTAATCCCCGCCTAGCGATTAATCGGCCTCCTAGGCCGATTTTTGCAACACTCGTTAGATCTATGATTTTTTAGTCTTAGTTTTTGTAAGATTTAAAGAGTTTTAGATATATCTTCAAATACATGTTCATGATTCATATTTTGAAGTTAATATGCAAATCTAACGATGGTGATGGTTGTGGTGGTGGTTAGCGGATTCTGAAAAATGCTTCTCTTATTTGTCAATTGTTCGGCCTTTAATCAAATCTTTGGAAAAGGTACGTTAAGATCTTTTTTAGATGTGTTTGGATCTATTTGTGATTTACTGTTTGGATTTGTTTAACCTTATTTATGAATTTGTTGTTTGTCACATTGTTATCTTGTTTGATTTGGGTGGTCAAATATTTATTTTCATGGAATATGTTGAAAAGTGTAGTGGCTGATTTATATTATTTTAGTCCATGAGTCAAAAGTGTGTTTGCATGTTTGTTTTTCGTATTATTATGTTTATGTGGTTATTAGATGAATTGGCTTGTACAATAGGTTTAGTTAATTCTATTTCTTACTGGGGGTATTTTAAGAAAGACATTAATTAAAGGAGTTGACCATATGTGTTGTGCATAAACTAACTATACTCATGGTTTAGATAGTTGTAATTGCTGTAAATTTATATTTGAAATTTTAAAAACAGTTAGATAGATTCTTGGGTGTTGTGTTTGATTGATCTTTACAACATGCATGTATATCTAGATTTTGCAATATTTTAGTCATTTGATGGAGGAAGTAGCCTTAATCCATTATACGTAGTTTAAATGGATTTGCAATCTGTCTAATTTTATCTGGTGATAATTAATTTGGGACGTACAGTATATATTCTGGGAGGTGATTTGAACACTTTCACTTTTGATTTGCACACATCAGTCTATGTTATAAACAATTGTACATTTATTATATGTTGCTTCTACAGATTGTACATTGTAGTGTGCAAAAAAATGGAAGTGTGCTAATCAATTCCTATACTTTTTTATCTAATTATATATGATGGATAATCAGTTTGGGACGTACGATATAAAATAAAAATTGAAATAGATTTCCAAATGGACCTTTTTGAATGGGTCTCCAGTGCAACATCTCATCCTTGGTTCCAACTAGGTAGGTAATTGAGTTCAATGATAAAAAAAGAGAGTTAATTACATAAATCGTCCTTGTGGTTTACATACTTTTTCAACTTTTGTCCTAAAACTTTAAAATTACGCCACTAGTCTATGTACTTGTCGTTTAGTAACACACTGGTCCTTTGACCAAACAGCCATTAGTGTTTCTCTGTTAAGTCCTACATGTGCAGGTCACATGGCGATATTTTGTTCATTTCACCGGCATTAATCTTCAACCTTCATTAAATAAAGGATATATTACACCGTTGGTCCCCATGGTTATGGCGGGTTGCGGATACAGTCCTCATATCTAGAGTTACACACGGGTAGTCCTTAACATCAAGTTTTTACTCCCTCATGGTCCAAAACCCTAACAATCATTAAAAATCTCTTTAGCTGCAAGGGTATTTTAGTCTTTTCAATTGTTGTTTTGTCCAAACACCCGTTTTACATATTTTTTTATCAACATCCAAACAACCCCCTCTTTAACCTCTCCCTTTTTTTTCAACCTCCAAACTCCCGCCTCTTCATTACCACCGCCGCCGCCATCACCACCACCATTATATACCACCTTACCCACCATCATCTAATATGATTAAATAAGCTCAACCCGTCTAAAATATTTAAAAACACTTGTTTTAAAGAGTTGGAATAATTTTTTTAACTATTATAGTAGTGCGTCTTTAAAACAAGATATATAATTTGAATTTGAGTTCCCTATTTTGATACTACATAAATCTTATTTAATTAGGCAAACAATTGCAACACCCGCAAATGATGGAATACTTGTTTTGATTTTCACCAAGTATTTGTCAAGATGGAACAAAAAACAAATAATATTCATGCTCAAGAAGTACCCAAAAGTTTGAACCCTAAGCAACATAAGTATAAAAAAACCACAAGAACCAAAATGCAATATGTCATCTACTTCTACAAGTGGCCCTAAAGCACCAAAATAGAGATGTATAAGGAGACAAGCACCATATGAAGACCTAGAGAAGCTCTTGGAGAATCATCAAAGTTTCCCTTACTCAAAAGGAGATCCAAGAGGACATGAAGTTTCTTACCCAAATAACGAAGAGTATGAATAGCGATATCCGTCAAAAGAAGGTTGAAATAAACAGAATTTAGTTCTTTTTTAACCACTACATAGAGAAGTTTAAGTTAAATGTTTTCATATGGTATTATGATAGTATATATTAATATTAGCGTTCATATTCATGTAGGTGTTGTATGTTTCATAAGCAGCGTTTAAAACTGTACTAAATGAAGTTACAAGGGTTTTAGCTAAGGCGCCAAAGGTTATTTACTTAGTCATTTTTTAACCAAATTGTTAGTTTATTTTAGCAAAGTGACTAAGTAATTAACCTTTGGGGGCTTAGCTAAAACCCCTGGAACTTCATTTAGTTCATATTTAAATGTTGCTTTTGAAATAACTTTTGAAACATACGACACCTGAATGAATATGAACATTAACATCTATATATACTACCAATATTCCATATGAAAACATTTAACTTAAAATTCTCCATGTTGTGGTTAAAAAAGAACTTCTAAATCTATTTATTTTAACCTTCTTTTGACGGGTATCGCTCCTCGTATTCGTACTCTTCATTATCTGGGCAAAAAACTTCATGCAACCTAAATCTCCTCTGGTGTAAGGGAAACTATGGGTGTTGCATGAAGTTTTTTGCCCAGATAATGAAGAGTACGAATACGAGGAGCGATACCCGTCAAAAGAAGGTTAAAATAAATAGATTTAGAAGTTCTTTTTTAACCACAACATGGAGAATTTTAAGTTAAATGTTTTCATATGGAATATTGGTAGTATATATAGATGTTAATGTTCATATTCATTCAGGTGTCGTATGTTTCAAAAGTTGTTTCAAAAGCATCATTTAAATATGAACTAAATGAAGTTCCAGGGGTTTTAGCTAAGCCACCAAAGGTTAATTACTTAGTCACTTTGCTAAAATAAACTAACAATTTGGTTAAAAAATGACTAAGTAAATAACCTTTGGCGCCTTAGCTAAAACACTTGGAACTTCATTTAGTACAGTTTTAAACGCTGCTTCTGAAACATAGAACACCTACACGAATATGAACGCTAACATTAATATATACTATCATAATACCATATGAAAACATTTAACTTAAACCTCTCTATGTAGTGGTTAAAAAAGAACTAAATTCTGTTTATTTCAACCTTCTTTTGACGGATATCGCTATTCGTACTCTTCGTTATCTGGGCAAAAAACTTCATGTCCTCTTGTATCTCCTATTGAGTAAGGTAAACTTTGATGATTCTCCAAGAGCTTCTCTAGGTCTTCATATGGTGCTTGTCTCCTTATACATCTCTATTTTGGTGCTTTAGGGCCACTTATAGAAGTAGATGACATATTGCATTTTGGTTCTTGTGGTTTTTTATACTTATGTTGCTTAGGGTTCAAACTTTTGGGTACTTCCTAAGCATGAATATTCTTTGTTTTTTGTTCCATCTTGACAAATACTTGGTGAAACTCAAAACAAGTATTCCATCGTTTGCGGGTGATGTAATTGTTTGTTTAATTAAATCAGGATTTATGTATTATCAGAATAGGGAAATCGTATTCAAATTATATATCTTGCTTTTAGGACATTGTACTACAATAGCTACAAAAAAAGTATTCCAACTCTTTAAAACAAGTGTTTTTAAATATTGTAAACGGGTTGAGCTTATTTGGTATCACATTAGATGATGATGGGTATGGTGGTAGATAATGGTGGTGGTGATGGCCATGGTGGTGGTAATTGAGGTGGTGGGAGTTTCGAGGTTGAAGAAGGGGAATGAGGTTAAATAGGGGGTTGTTTGGATGTCGATAAAAATATGTAAAAAGGGTGTTTGGATTAAAAAATACTATTGAAAAGACTAATATACCCTTGAAGCTAACGAGATTTTTAATGAATGTTAGGGTTTTAGGAGTGAAAAACGTGACTTTAAGGACTACCGGTGTAACCCTAGATATGAGGACTGTATCTGCAACCCGCCCTAACCCTGGGTACCAACGGTGTAATATACCCTTTATAAAATGAAGGTTGAAGATGAATGTCGGTGAAATGAACCAAATGTCACCATGTGACTTGCACATGGGGGAATTAACAGAGAAATACTAATGGCCGTTTGGTCAAAGGACCCTTATGTTACAAAACGACAAGTACAGAGACTAGTGTTGTAATTTATAAAGTTTTAGGACGAAAGGTGAAAACGTATGTAAGCCACAGGGATGATTTATGTAATTAACTCTCTTTTTTATTGTGGAACTCAATTATAACACACCTAGTTAGAACCTAGGACGAGTTAGTGTGTTGGAGACCCGTTCAACAAGGTCCATTTAGAAATCTATTTCTATTTTTAATTTATATTGTGCTTCACAAACTGATTATCCATCATATACAATTAGACAAAAATATATGGGAGTTGATGGGCACACTTCTATTTTTTATTTGCACACTCTAATGTATAAATAGTGGAATCAGCATATAATAAGTGTACAACTGTTTATAGCATAGACTGATGTGTGCAAAACAAAAGTGAAAGTGTGAAATCACCTCCCAGAATATATAACGTACGTCCCAAATTAATTATTATCAGATAAAATTAGACAGATTACAAATCCATCTAAACTGCATATAATGGAGGAAGGTCATTTCCTCCATTAAATGACTAAAACATTCCAAAATTAAAATTAAACAATACAACTATACATGCATATTGTACATACCAATCAAACACAACACCCAACAATCTATATTAATTGTTTTTAAGATTTTCAAATAAATTTTTTTAGCAACTACAACTATCTAAACCATGAGTACAATTAGTTTATGCACAACACATATGGTCAACTTCTTCAATTAATGTCTTTGTTACAATACCTCCTCAGCAAGAAACTGAATTTACTAAATAGATTGTACAAACCAATCCAACTAAAACCCACATAAACAAAATAATACAAAAAACAAACATGCAAACACACTTTTGATGCCTGGACTAAAACAATGCAAATCAGCCAAAGCTGCTACACGCTTCAACATATTCCATGGAAATAAATATTTGACCACCAAAAAAAATTGTCAAAAACAGCACATCCATAACTATGGTTAAACAAATCCAAACATCTACTCACAAAGAGATCCAAACACATCTCAAAAAGATCTTAACGTACCGTTTCCAAAGATCTAACAAAAGTCAGAAAATTTGAAAAATAAGAGAAGCATTTGTCGGAATCTGCTAACCACCACAACCATCACCACCATCGTTAGATTTTCATTTTAACTTCAAATATGTATTATGAACGTGTACTTGAAGATGTATCTAAAACTCTTTAAATCTTACAAAAATTAACACTAAAACTTCGTACATTTGGATCTTCATATGTAAGTTTGCATGTGGTGGATGTAGATGCGAAGAGCTAGGCTTGTCCTTGGTGGATCATGACATAATAATTTGCTCTCAACAAATGAGAGTTAGAAGCAGTATGATCAAAGGCTAGAGGGTGTTTTATATACTTGAGAATGTGTCAAGTTAATTATAAGAGCTTGGAAAAATGTTTGCAAGAGATGGGTGAAATGGTATGCAAAATACTAGCTTAAATAAATAAGAAAAAGAGTCACTCACCCAGACGGACCCTAGGACCCTTTCTAAGGGATCTGTGGATCTGTACCCACTATTAAGGGATCCATGAATCCGTCCCTTTAATAGTCTGTTTTATAGTGGTCAATCCGAGTTTGCTTGGAATTTTGCCATTTCTATTATGCTTAAAAAGTGCTTAAGCAAAGTAGGTTGGATACTTTCCATTTGTGAAGATCACTTAATATAAAAATAGGATGTTTATGTCTTCCAAGCAAGATTACATTTTATTCTTTCCATAGATGTTTTGGATAATTACATAATATCGATTATCCTCTTATCAATGAAAGATTTGATTTGAATCATTTTCCAAAATGAAAGATTGAGGCTAGTTAATAATAAAACATTTCTAATAAATAAAAGTAATGTTGTAATGATAAAATGGAAGTACACTTTTAAATTTAAGTTCACAAAATGTGTGAAGTTATGCAAGTGATTAATGAATGATAAAAGCTTCTTTGATCATTACGCTAGTTTGAAAAATCATGTTCATACCTTGTAATATATTACATAGACGACCCCTAACTAACATCATTGACCAAAATAATATAACATCGTGTGCGTTTCATACATTGTAAGTATATTTTGAAAAATCATATTGAGATGATATATGGTTAACGATAACTTGCACAATTTACGTTATATATTACAAGTTACATGTTTGTTACTATTAAAACATAGAAGACCGTTTAATTTAAATATCTTCATATTTGCACGGCTTTTTCTAATAAAAAAATGAAACTGTAAAATCCGCAGTTTTTTAGCTTAGAGCGAATGGTGCAGGGGAGTTTAAAAGGCCATTGGGTTTATTTTTGCCCAATGGTGCCACCAACACCATCACTTGTGCCATTCGTTAGCCATCGTCCCTTTGTTGCTCCATCGACGGATGCCGTTGGTATTTTCTATTTTTATTTCTCGTTTTGTGAAAGAGTGGGGTATTTTTGTGATGTGTTATGGGACTCACATACACTGTTAATACAAATAAGCCGTAAAAACGTTTATTTATATTTTACGATCTTCATATATTTTTCGATAACAAACCTAAAATAATTTTAACGAAACAAATAGAATACGTAAATGGTTTGAGACAATAGTTTACTAACACACTTACATTTTCATATAAAACACTAAACAAGTAATATTGTTTACATCTTATAGAAATACATATGTATAATAACTAGTGTTTACATAATATGGAAATGTACATGTATATATATACACACTTGGTATATATATTGTAATTGTTAATGTAATGGGTAAAAATCTAAGTACTTAACCCATTGACTAGATACATTGAATATTGTTGGGTAAAACCCAAAGTCCATAACCCATACCCATGGAGCTTAATCCATAACCCATGACTCATTGCATGACATCATGCATGAATTCATGTTGGGTATTATCCATGATCCATAAACCAAGACCCATGACCCAATGTCTAGATACATTGCATCTTGTATAACCTATGGTTCATAACCCATAACCCGGTTTGCAACCCAAAATCCGGACTTAAGTGACCCACCCGGATCCCTTGATTAGACTAGCGGATCCTCTCTGGGAGGATCCGTGGGAACCGGGGAACAATAGAGAAATTTTCCTATAAATAGTGAGCCATTTCTGTCATGCAACTCATCCCTTTTACACATACTCTCTCTTAGTATTGTAAACTCTCTAAAGGATCTTTCTATGTAGTTTTGTGTTTATGTGATTCTATAGGTTCCTCTTAAAGGCGAGATCACCACCTCTTGAAGTCGAGCAAGCTCAAGTCCATGAGTTGCCAAGCTTCGTCGTCATCAAGACTACTGAAGTTATCTTGTTGATAGTTCTTTCCTCCCTCCTTATAAGTGTTGTGTTGAAGGCATTAGTGAAGGGTGCCAAAGGGTCGTGTTGAAGGCATTAGTGAAAGGTGCCGAAGGGTCGTGTCAAAGGCATTAGTGAAAGGTGCCGAAGAGTCAAGTCGAAGGCATTAGTGAAAGGTGCCAAAGGTTCATATCGAATGCATTAGTGAAAGGTGCTAATGGTGTACAATCGATATGGTACATCGATGTACAAGATAGTTAGTTTGGGTTAAAGGATAGTGATATCCTTATGATGTTGTAATAAGGAGTGTGTCTCCTTTGGGTTAGTTGTCTTTTGTTGGGTAGTAGTTCCTCCTTTTTAATGGAAATCGGTATCTAGCCTTATACCGGATAAAGTGTAGGCGACGTTGTGATAGGTTTGGTTCTACCTCGTAGAAGAACCCGGTGTCTAGCCTTGTACCGGATAAGGAGTAGGCGACGTTGTGAAGGCTTCTCCGCCACATTAAGGAGCTTGTGTTGTGTAGTGCTTACGAACTCTCAAGTGGGGAACTCGGGGAGTGGAGTAGGGCAAGGAAGGTGTCCTTGTAGCCGAACCACTATAAACACTCGTGTCGTGGTTTTGTGTTTCTTACTCTTTATCTTTGCATTACTTGTTTTTTATGCTTTATCTATCATCATCAACACACACATTAAATAGATTGACATAAGTTGATCTAAATATTTTAAAACGAAGTTTTAATCGGTAAACCTATTCAACCCCCCCCCCCCTTCTAGTTTTCAACAATTGGTAGCAGAGCTTCGTTACCAAGTTTCTTAAAGTATATTGTACTTTAAAAACTTGATACGATCCATGTATGATTGAAAACTACAAAGAAAACTTTCTAAAAACAAATACCATGTTTTAGGAACACTTTTGTTGGATGTTGATTGGATGACAACATCAAAAAAATTTACATCTTATTTTTGTCTTACAAAATGCACTAACCTTTCTTATCATTTTGTTTAGTTAAACTCATATTAAGCAAGCCATCAGGATTCCTTGGTAATAAGATAAACTTTTCAAAGAAGCTATCTTAACATACTATCAACTAGATCTCGAAGGAACCGGAGTGGTCCATTGATACTTTTTTTCAAAAGTAAGGGACACTCAAAATTGCATTAGAGGTATGATTTTCTTAAAACGTATCTCTAAATAACATTAGATAAGAATAAGTATGCTTGCATAGGAACTTATATGGTTATATTAATTTTTATTTTCTTATTTATAATATATGCTTTTGTGATATACGTGGCTTCATTAGAAAACTTTCGTGCATACGTGTTTCTTCTTCCGTCTAAACCTCGGTATATCAATATGTGTTATCTTAACCTAAAAATCAAATCTTTCTAAATAATAATAAAATAAAACTCAAATGTCAAAAATTCCTCCTTCCCCATAAAATCTTCCTCTGATCGTTCCAACACCACCAAACCCCATTTTTCAAATCTTCCACTTTCAAAATACCTCTCATTCAAACTTCATCTTCTTCTTCATCTCACTTTGAAAAATCAAAACCAAGGAAGATTTCCATCATCATGGTTTACATCGCTTTCGTGATCATTATCATGATTCATGACACTCATTGCTCTCGTGTATCCCCATGATCAAGTTTTCTCATGGAGACATGTACTTTGTCTTGTTGATCTACATTTGTATCATATATCCAATCCTTTGTATTGCGCTTAGTGTTGAAATGAAATATTATTAATGTCTTTGTTTATCTCATTTAGTTCTCGTAACGTGTTTTTGCTTTTCCTTTCTTTCGCACCTTTAAACCTTGACATGTTTTTTAAATCTACAATGCATGCTTAAGTAGTAAACATTGGCAAAAACACATTCCTTCTTATAAACATAAAATTTGCAAAAATCAATTTTACGTCAAGATCATCTTTCTGTCACACTACAGATCCACGAATCCCTAACTTTTAACTAGTCGGATCCCTTTTAAAAGGGAACCGGGAGAACCGTAGACATGGTGACAGAAACTCATGCAACATAAAAACCACTTCATGAAACTTACCATAAAAGGGAAAACCCTACTAGAATTATTAGAACAAAGTAAGGTAATTGTCATTGTTAATAAAAATAGAATAGCCAATAAAAACAATCATATCATTTCAAAGGATTGAACTAAGTTGTCATCAATAAAAAATACTCTCATTACTTCATCTTAACTTACTTTTGTAAATTATTCATTTCATGTCTATAGGTCTCATTATGACTCATGAGTATAAGTTCGATCATCAACTCACTTGTGTCTACATTCCTAATATTTCTCTTGAGCCTAACACACCTGGCAATCATGTACGTGGGTTCAATAATCTCGAAACTCGTTGCTTACATGAAGGACATGTTGTTGACTCACCTCTACAATACCAAGAAGGTATCAATACCTCATTCCACACCATAGGACTACAAGGTCTTCTCGAAATTAACGAGAAAATTTTTTCGCGGTTTGTTTTGGAATTCTTCTGTCAAGTTGAACTCGTTCGTAACGAGGATCACTCTCTATCACTATGGTTTTGGATCAAAAAACCAAAAGTTTGTCTTAACTCTTGGGCAATTTGCTCACATTCTCCGAATTCCAAATCATGGACAATGTGCCTTCACTGAAGATTGGTCTCTTGATTCTCTCTTTAACTACCGTGAAGAAAACAGTCCATATTGTTCACACATACCTACTCCTCAAGAATTAACTCGCATTTTATGCACTCCTCAATCCAATTACACAAATCCAAACATAATCCTTACACGTGATATCCGAGATGATCTCAAACCTCTCGCAGTCATTCTACGTGAAAACGTTTAGAGTCTTAGAGGAAACCATGAGATACTTCCTGCTTGTTGTGCTCACATGATGTACTGTCTCCTAACTTCTTCGCAAGACGAATTGTAAATGTCCAAGGTAGCAAGAACAAACTTATTCCATATGGAATGTTCTTAACACGCCTTTATCATCATATCATGTACTATCATCCTCAATTTCAAAGTCCGTTATACATACTTGTGAACAAAATGATGGAACCTTTGAACACATCTCACATCATGCCATTCTTCATTCCTGATTCCTCAAATACTCACCACCTATTCGATGATCCATCAAATGAAAACGCAAGAGAAACCTAGTCTTTTCTTCAAATAGAATCAATCCTTAGTACTCATCTTTTACCATTGTAACATGATCATTCCTATGAAATAAAACGTTCATTGTTCATTTGATATCTATATATATATATATATATATATATATATATATATATATATATATATATATATATATATATATATATATATATAGGGAGGTTAACGTGAGATCAAGCTTAAAGTTGTAAAAATAAGATCAAGTCTAAAAAACCAATAAAACATTTATAAATAACAATTTTAGCAATAATACACATAGAAATGATATTTTAATACAAATTAACATTTTAGCAACCAATAACCAAATGATACATGAGTTTGGATTAGTGATACACCTGATACATATTATACTAATAAATAATCCAAAGTCTGATACACATACAAAAACCTGATACACATCATACTTCTAATCAAAGTGTATCACCTAGGTTTCGTAAATTTTAAAAAGAAATCTATCGAAACTTTAACAATTTTAGTTGTAGTTAATAGAAAATTTATTTTTCTTGTAAGGAGAGTGTCGCTTGTTAAATTTTAGTTGGATCTCATTTTAACAACTTTAAGCTTGATCTTATTTGATCTAGATTCTATATATATATATATAGTGTGTGTGTGTGTGTGTGTGTGTGTGTGTGTGTTTAGTTACTTTAAAAATCATGAGTTTTTATAATCGGACACCTAAAACAAAATAGTGCTCGTTCACTGTTAAGCATTATGTCTCAGATGACCGGATCGCTGACTTTCTACTAGTCGGATCCCTCAAGTAAGGGAACCGTGGGATCCGGGCAACTGAAGTAGATTTTTAAACATTCTTATATCAATCCATTCTTCCAGGCCTTGTCATACTAGCTAAACATGATACTTTAGGATCACTTAAGTCTTCCTCAAGCTCAGTAGGTCTTACACTCACTCATAGCTAACTTAGGATCACATTAAAGGTGTTTTTTTATCACTTCACCAAAACTCGCCATATTTCCGCTCCAATGCTCACACATTGTTCCTCACATCTCAAAACACCTAGTTTGATATTTCTCTCAATTTTAGCAAATTAATTTTAGTCATCCTTACCTCAAAATAGGCCAAAAACTAGTCTTTCATTTCTTATGATTTTTAAGGAATTTTCCAAATTTCTTTTAAATTACCATCTGATCTCTAGGATCATTTGACTTCACTTGACACTCTCAAATTTCTTAGTGTCATCCTTGATCACCCATTTGTGTTCCTAAAACCCCATAAAAGACAATCATTAGCTACCCTCACTCATTTCACTTGATCATTTAAGTCTCATATCATTTAAGACACCTGAGAAGACTGAAAACACTCAAGATGTGTAGGTATTAGACCTTACAAGACATCATCTTCCTTTTCTTTGACTACTGATAGCCGGATCCCTAGGTTTAGCCTAGACGGATCCCTCATTTGAAGGAACCGTGGGAACCGGCTGCACAGACTGAGCTAAAACAATCATTTCAAGCTCTTCTTGTTAACTTAAATACTCCACCTTGTCTTAATTGAGTTCCTAGATCAGTGCAACTCTGTAGTTGACTCTTGTGCATGCAAATCATTGCAATTTGAAGGAACTTAGTGGCTTAAGCTTTAAATTCACTTACTAACTCCTTCCCTTTATAAACTTCTTTGTTAGTACTTCCAAATCACCATTCACAACCTCATTCTCAGCAACTAAAAGCTTTTATTTCACTATCCATTTATCATTTCATCATGAGGAAAGCTCCTAGTGCTAACTCATCTACCAAAGGACCTCCCAAGAAACTTGCTCGGGTTGTTCACAAAATCTCTTCAACCGAATCATCACCCGTTAAAGCCCCAAACACTAAAATTCCATCACAACCAACTCTACCAATCAAACGAATTCCCAAAAGAATAGTTCCCACAAAACTACCCTTGCCAAACACTAATATACCTCCTAAACCAAAAACCCCTCTTCTTTTGTAGAACCTCCATCCAACCTTCCATCTCAAACCACTCCATTCCTACCACCACCATTCCCTAGCCATGACAAAGATTTTTATCATTGTCAACATGTTGAAGGTTTAGTACATGAAGTACGTGACGAACTACGTTTCATGTTCTATCACCTCCTTGAACCTTTCGATGAGGTCAACAAACCTAAACATTCTTAAGCTCAGGAATTCAAGTGGTGCTCTAGTCTTAAGTTTAAACTTAGATGTGTTAGGAATCTTACTTCATGTTCGGATTATTTTCTTAGTTTTAGAGTTATGTACATCATTTCTCTCGTTTTATTGAATGATATTACATGTTGTATGCTATGAGGTTATGAAAATATGTTTGGTGCCTAAATACATAACTCATTTTGATGTTAACATCACATTTTACATCCACATTGTTGTCATAAGAATGCAGGTATACGGATCCCTGCCTTTTGCCTAGACGGATCCCTCCTAAGGAGGAACCGTGGGATCCGTGCAATAGAAACACTTTTAATTACTAACTTGAGTCTCATTTGCAGGAAATTATGCATCATATACTTGCTTTCTAACCTTTGTTTTGTAGATTTTCAATATACACATGAAGACTTTGACACCCTCAACAAGGGGGAGCTTCTTGTCAAAGCAAAACAATTGCAAAAACGCTTGCAATACTTTCACTTAGGATTACATTACTACTTGACGTCCTCCTCACAAAGGAGCACTTGTCAAGGGGGAGCATTTTCGTCATAGACGAAACCATTTGCAAACATAACTGCAACATACTCCCTTAGTGTTTCTAATTACTTGACGCCCTCACAAAAGGAAGCATCCGTCAAGGGGGAGCTAAGACGAGAATTTCTTCTCTTCCCTTACTCTCTATTTTTCATATTATTACTTTTCACACGTTTTTCTCAAAACAATGTGTTAGTTTCTTTTCGACGCTCTTTTTGTTTCGACAAAAGGGGAGAAGAGAGTAAAACTCAATTCAAACTTTTACAATTTTAGTTTTTCCTTAAAATAATCTTATGTTTTGTCATCAATAAAAGGGAGATTGTTAACACAAATAAGCCGTAAAAATGTTTATTTATATTTTACGATCTTCTAATGTTTTGTCGATAACAAACGTAAAATCATTTTAACGAAACAAATAAAATACGTAAATGGTTTGAGCCAATAGTTTACTAACACATTGTTGAAACAAATGACCTTGATAGATCTTGAGCTCGTGGATCGTTATATATGCCTATGTAATCACAAGCACAATAAAAGACAATCTCTACTACTTATATTTATCAATGAATATAAACACAAGTAACAAATAACTAAGAACTCGTGATCCTCTATGGATCGTTATATTAACTAAAACTGTGTTTTTCCAATCGGTACATAACTCATTCTAATGTGTTCCTTTTATAGACAAGGAACCCTAAACAAAACCCTAAACCGCTTCCCAAGAAACGATAAACATAAAACTAAATAAGATATACACAATCACTTCCTAATAAAGCTCATGTATATCCAAACTAAATATACTAAACACGGAATAATCACTTCCGTAAACAAACTAATAACTATTATACTTCAACAGATTATGTCTTGGCGTAATCCACTCTTCTTCAAGAGAATCCTTCAGAGAATTTCAAAGATAATCCAAACTTCACATAATTCCCAACAATCCTCCCTAAACCGGAATTTGACTTGGTTAAGTTCCGCTTGATAGATCTTTAACTAGACAACACCAGAGGATTGTGCACGAACAACAACAAAGAAAGAATCCAAATAAGAACATCTCTTTGATGAAGAAACTCGAAACTCCATATCTTTGCAAAGAACAAATGACAACAGGTACATCAAAACATATTAGTTTCATACTATTCTCATCACATCCGTGTGTTAACTCCCGTGAGAGGTGAATCATTGAAAATAATGGATTTGATGTCTCTTTACCAATAGCCATCACTACCGGAGTAGCCATATGTTTAAGTTCGTAAACTATGGTACATCGATAACCATCTCGATTTATTGGCAAACCAAAACCATAGAAACGGATTTGAAATGTCTTTACCGTAGCCGCTTGCTCAGACTAGTCAATTTTAGAATTGGTGAATTGACAACCAAATATGGTATTCCAATGCCTTTACCACAAGCCATATACATGTGGGCTAGTCAATTCTTGGATTCCAAAAGGAATAAACCATGGTGAATTGAAAACCATACAACACTCAAGAATGAAGCATGGGTGGTTGCATACCCTATGATTTTGAGCAAACCATTACAACTATCAATGAGATTTGATGTCTTTACCAAAGTTGTACCCTTGGACTAGCTAACTCTTTGACATACACAAGGTATATCCGTGAGTCAAGAACCATCAAAAGTATACAACAAACCCGCAATAAAAGTTAGACAATTTTTATTATTTTTTTTTTTTTTTTTTTTTTTTTTAACTAAGAAAAGAAAGAGAACAAAATTACAAAATAAACAAACTATTACAATCAAAATGAACCTTTATGTTGCGTGTTGAGTTTTAATCAAACCAACACATTGAGAAGCATGAAGTTCATCATTGCCAACCTGGATTAGAGGCACTTCCAACTTCGTCTCAAAGAATCGCTCCATAAAAGTCAATCGATAAAGGATAGAGCTTATCCGATAACATACACAAAATCATACCACAAGTGTCTCGAACCACATGAATACATGGTAGAGGATAGAACCTCCAACTCTCAATCTCCCACTTATGTGAATTCTTCCAAATAGAATACCCTTTACCATCCGGAGAATGAGAATCAAACAAGACCAAGATCACCCAATAAATATAAACCGAACCCGTTGGTGAATGAATATTATAATATCGAGTGACATGTTCATACAAGATCTTCAAATCATGTCTATTCACCAAATGAAAGATGTCCTTCAAGAAGTTGAACCGAATAGCAAGATTATCCATTCGATAAACAAGTGTTAAGCTTCCCGCTTTCCAATTGACCAATACCGCATGTGTTCCTTCAGAAAACCTCAACAGTCCAACTTTAATAAAAGTTGACTCATCACCTTGAGATCTAAAGAAATATTCTTTGAAGAATGTTTCTAGCCGCCCGATGTAACTCCTTAAGGAATTAAGTTTCCTTTAACCAAGCTTTTCTCGCCTCCTACCGCCTATTTTATCCAGATCAATCAATAGATCATCCGAGTTACTCAATGGATCACCCAAATCCACACTAGGCAATGCTTCGAAGAAACCAAAGAAGACTCAGCAGAAACAACCTTATCAAGAGAAGTATTAGCTTCGTGGTTGTTTCGAAGTAACAACCGGAGAGATCACCGAGGCAAAACATCATCAAAATTATCCACTATTTCAACTGCTTTATGTCTCTTTGCTTTAGGAACATCCGACATTGTAGCAATTCTTTCCAATTTAGAAGAAGAAGTAGAACCGTAAGAAGAAAACTTCATAATCATATTATATCGTTCGATCAAAGCATCATCGACAAAGTAGATTTGCTTCATTGACATGCCGTAATTATAAATCGTAGAACTATGATTCTTCACAACTCTCCTCATATGATTCCTCTTCCGAACTATAGTCATGGGTTTTCTCTTTAGCTTTATATCTTTGAGCAATAAGAGCTTTCCTCTTGCGTACCGCTTCTTGCTTCCTTTGATTACCAAGAGCCACCATTTGATCCACAAAATTCTCATTATCAAAAGATGCTCCTAATATAAGTTTTGCAAGATTTGGATCGATGCACCTTGAGTAGTATAAGCATCCCATTGATCATCGTGATCTTAGGAAGTAATGCATCAAGCTCTAATTTTCTTTCAAGAGACAAATTAGAATCGATCGAGCTTGAAGAAATTTAGCAACTACACGACTCTTCCGATATTTTCATAATCAAGAAACATCCTAGCTTGAGCTTGATTTTCTTCTCGCAGCTACTGCACCGAACCAATCATATCATCAATCACGCCTTCCTTTCCTTTGTCGAAGATTCTTCAACAGAACCAATTTGAGCTTCGTAAGGAACAACCAAACCAACATCGAAGAAACATGTTGAGACAATTCCTCAACAGTGTGTAGAAAACTTCGAAGAAGAATTCAACTTATAAATTCTCCCACCATAAAAACTTCATCATCATCTCATCAAGGTGAAACATTTGGTTGTTCTTGTACAAATGAAGTTTGACCATGATCGAAACAACCTCCTCAACTAGAACATCGCAGATGCATCAACAACATTTGGCTCCTTTGAAGTTTCAGAGATACCTTATTCAAATATTGTCTTCTTCTTTTCTAGCAAATATAATAGGCACCTTGCTCCTTGAAGATTCAAGAATAGGAGAAGAAACATCGATGTAAGAGCTACATCACCAAGATTCCTAGTGATGCATGCCGAGTCTCTTCTTGCTCCTCTTCTAAGAAACCAAACTTCTTTTACCCTTCGACCCAAGAATTCCTCCAAGTTCTCAACTTTAGTCTCCAACTCCACAATCTTATTACCAAGAGTAGACTTGGTCTCGCAAGCTCCTTCTTAAGATCGCCCACCCCACCGCATACTTTTCACTAGAGCATATATTGAGGTAAGTGTAATAGATTCCTCACCCACCAACCGATTCCTCGGTGGTAATGGAGGTTCAATGAACCTTCGTGACTAGGTGAGGCAATCTATCAAGATTAACCTCGAACCTCATCAAGAAAAACTTGTGTAGGAGATGAACTAGGACAAGGTCTAGGTGAAGGTAAGGATGCCTCAAGAAGAGAGTGTAGGACCCTCATCAATATCAACCGAGGATTAACATCGTAGTATTGGTAGAAGGTAAAGTATCAACATTATCCTCATCGCCAGCCTCATTCTCCCGAGGTAACATGGTTGCTAATAAAGGAAAATGTGTCCCTCAAATTTAGTTCTCATTGAAGCAAATAACTTAGAAGTTAAAACCCTATGGGATGAAAAGCTTGAGTTTGGGTAGAAACATCCAATATCATCAGAAAACCTAGGGTACATCAAAACTTGCCCTTTTCCTAGTTATATTCTCAACCATATTATCGAAAATAAACTTAGAAAATTATAAGTCAAACCCTTAGATAGACAAATAATACCACATCCCAATTGAGTTGAAAACCGATCCCATCCTCCGGACTTATTGCTTACACATCAAGCAATGTATGAACCAAAACCTCCACATAGGACAAAGTCGATTCTTTAACCACATATCGGTCCGAGTACCTTGATATCCAATTGCTCTAAGCCCTTCAAGTACCACCGCAAGATCGTAATGATAAACCCATTCTCATCATCCAAACGGTTGTCTTCGATCGGTTCCTCCGTCACCACATACTGCTCCGTCAACCCTTGCAACAATCAGATTACCCTTTTCGTAGCCGATGCCCAAAATTGAGTAATCAAGGATTCATATATAGCATTTGGAGAATGTGTTAGAGCATACTGAATCTTTGATCTCTGTAAGAATGCAATCATCGGTCTATACAACTCGTCACCCCGAGCAGTTCCCAGAAAAGCGACCTTATTATGATCATGTTTGAATTGAAGCGCCATGAAAGATTTTGAAAATTAGGGTTACGATTTACACAAATGGAAGTGTCTTGAATGAGAGTAATGAGTGAATCACTTAATATGGGACGAATATATGCCAGTAGAGAATAAATAGAAATTTCCCAATTTTGGTCAAAGTTGACCAATGCTGACGTGGACTTCTACTTTTACTCAAATTCACTTTCAACTTCGGTAGAACGAATCCATTCTCATCAAGAATACCAATCGCCAGTAAATGATCACTTATTCAAGAAGCTTCAAGAATATCTTTTACCGCTTCACCCACTGCATTAAATCTCATTACCACTTGAAACCGTCTATAAAACAATCCCAATGCACACATACCTCTTCATCAAAAACCCCCAAATATCATTGCAAACCCTAATTCCACCAATGCTCCAAAATTAAACCACAATAAACCATGAGTACCAAACCTGAGATCATAGATCTCACAACATCATCCTCATCATCATCATCATCCTCATCAAGTGAAGATACAAATCCATGGCTTTATTACTTTCCACGACCATATCCACGACCAAAGAAATCACCCTTTCTTCCTTCTTCAGAAGATGATAGTGTAGTGAATCCAAGTGAATCACGATGATTCGATGACTCCTATAAGGAGAGAACATCTTACTCCCAACCTCCAAAGACCTCGGCCTCAACGAAGGCCCCGAACTAAAAATCCACCACTCCCTAAAGATAGAGAGGTGGTTCTTGGTCTTCTCGCATCGTTTTGGTGCATCAACACACATCGATAGAGGAAATGCTTGAGGATAGTAGATGGGTTGCATTTTGGTTGAAATCAATAGATGAAGCACAAAGGACACATTATTTTTCTGGTCATCATCATGATTTGCATCAATCCATCCTCTCCATTTTGATCCTTAGCATCCTCATCATAGTAGTTATGCATCTCCACCATCGAGATAGAATAAATGGGTGGTTATGCAAGACTTCACGAATGCATATCCAAAGATCTAGTGTGAAAGATGTGAGCGATCATGCATATCCAACAAACTTGTTAGATGTTGGAATAGATGATATGTAATAGATTAGGATTAGTAGATCATGTAGATGCATTTGATGTTGTTTGTACTGTGAAGTCGTAAGTCGTAAACTGCTTTCTTGAATGAATGAATGAACAATTTGCTTCAAGATTTCTTTTGAATGAACCATAAAACTTCAAGACATCATCTTCATGGAAACAAATGACTCACTTCAAAGACTTTGAATTCAAGAGAAACAAACTTAAGCTTTCTTGACCAAATCCCAACCGAACAACCACTGCAAAAATGTAACAAACACGAGACATACACAAACCAACAAAGAAACACAAACTAAGATTACATTAGTGGTTAGAGTTAGAGAATAGCAAACCAATATACAAAGTTACATAGCAAAATGCAAAGTATACACAAATCCTCCCCGAGGCATATGCCTCCCCGAGGTTTATGCCTCCCTTAAACTTTGCGCTAGGGTTAAGATACCGATATGGACCACAAGGTGTTGAAACCTTGGTCCATCAAAAGCCTTTGTTAACAAATCGCCACATTATCATCAAGATGAATTTTGACCACTTTTATCAAATTTTTATCATATGCATCTCTTATAAAGTGGTGCCCGATTTCAATATGTTTTGTTCGACCGTGAAAACCGGATTTTTAACAATGCATATGGTACTTTGATTATCAATAAAATTGTTGTGTTCATGAAATTGTACCCATAATCCAACAATTGATTTTGAATCCAAAGAACTCGTCCACAAGAATTTGCAAAGAAGAACATACTCGCTTCAAGAGATGAGGTAGCCACGATAGTTTGTTTCTTGCATTGCCAAGAAATCAATCTCTTTCCAAGGAATTGGCAACCTCCAGTGGTGGACCTCCTATCCAGATTTGCACCAAAGATAGTCACTATCACTATAAGCTTCCAACTTAAAAGGAGACTCTTTGGGTACCAAAGACCTAGAAGAGGTTGGCCTTTGAGGTACTTAAAGATCTTCTTAACAAAGATTGAGATGGGAAGTCGGTGGAGTAACTTGATGTCGTGAACAAACACTCACAAAGAAAAGTAATATCGTGCCTTGAAGTCGTTAAATACATCAAAGAGCCAATCATAGACCTGCATGATGAACATTCACAGTGGATCGCTTCATTGTTGGTCTTTGTCTTTGAGCTTCATAAGGTGTAGTGGCGCCCTTACACCCTCCATACCAAACTTTTTCAAGATGTCCTCACATATTTGTCCCGACCGATAAAGATACCATCGTGTTTCACGAACTTGAAGACCCAAAAGAAAGTCATCTCCCATGGCACTCATCCGAAATTCTCCTTCATAAGCTCCTCAAACTCCCCGCACCAAGCTTCCTTTGTGGATCCAAAATAATGTCATCCACATACACTTGCACAAGAATGATGTCTGTGGAATTCTTCTTAAGGAATAGAGTCTTATCAATTGCACCTCTTCTATAACCATGCTTCGAAGAAATGTAGAGAGCCTAGCATACCTGTGCTCGGGTGCCTGATGTAGTCCATAGAGAGCTTTGACTACCTTATAAACATGATTAGGATGATCCGGATCTTCAAATCCTTTAGGTTGAGTGACATAAACCTCCTCTTCAATTTCACCATACAAGAAGGCTCCTTTAACATCCATTTGATAGACCATAAAACCCATATAGGATGCATAAGCTAAGAAAATCCGTATGGCCTCAACTCTTGCCACGGTGCAAACACTTCATCATAATCTATCCTCCTCTTGTCTATACCCCTGCAACTAATCGCTTTGTTTTTAATGACAACACCTCGAGCATCTCTCTTATTCTTCGTAATCCATTTAGTCCCAATAGCATACTTACCATCGTGTAGTGGTACCAATATCCAAACCCGCCGATTTTGAAATTGTTGCATCTCATCCTCGCATTGCCTCAAGCCAACTTGAGTCTTCAAGAGCCCGAGTAACACCGGTTGGTTCCACTTGTGAGAGAAAACAAGCAAACAAACAATGTTCATAGTCCGTGTGATTGTCTCTCTCACGATTTGAGACATAAGAGATAAAAGCCACCGACCATATTTAGAACGTGCTACAAGACCCTTGTTCTAACAGTGCATTTGGATCACCAATAATATTAGACCGTGGATGAACATTGTTGATCCTTGTAGTAGTAGTGGTGTTGACATCAATGGAGGAATCAAGATTAGTCATGTGAGGTTCAAAGTCAAGATCATAGGAAGGCGTGTTGAAGATTCCTCGCTTTAGGTTGATGATGACCAAGATCCAAGGTTTTGGAAACCGTGTATAAGGTTCTCCAAGATCTGTTGACACTCTAGTAGAGATAGGAGTAGAGTCAACATGTCTTTTTCACCGAATGGGAGAGGTGAGGAGAAACAGAATCACTTTCGCAGAATTGACATTTCCACCGATTGCTTCACCGGCACTATCTTCAACATTCCTCTCTCGCCTAAATTGGTCGCATACTCTTGTTTCTTCACCGCAAGGTCCTCAAGATAATGGAATTCATCTTCACCCACATCAAGATAATCTTTAGAAGTGTCACCTACAAAATTGTTAGGGAGAAGGAAGGCACTACAATGGGTTGTTCATCATCATCGGACCCACCGCCGAATTTGCATCCATAGTCCCCGTGACCGGTAGATGGAGATGCTTGAGAATCTGCATGTTGGTTAGCCATATGTCTAGAATAACCCAAGTAATCGGTCAAGTAATCAAGGTCAAATGACCAAACATGACCCCGCCCTTGAACATTAGGCTTGTCTTCTAGATACCTCGATTCAATGTCTCCTCAATCTTCTTAGCGTATACATTGTAAACCCCGACGCCTTACTATGAGCGTAATATCCCACAATGTAACCATCATCGCCTTTCTCATCAAATTTGCCCAACGGATCACTTGTATTCAAAATTGTCACTTGACAACCAAACGGTTTAAGGTAATGAATAATGTGAACTTTCCCAAAAGAAGTTCATAAGGTGTTTTAAGATGTGGTCTAGTAATGGACACTCGATTTAGTACATAACAAGTCGTACTCAACAACTTCAAATTCAAAACATGGTTGGAAGTTTAGAGTCGCCAGCATTGATCTTGCACTCTATTAAGGTCCTATTTTTCTTTCGCCACCCCATTTTGTTGAGGGGTTCTTGGAGTGCTATAGTCCCTTTTATGCCTTTTGACCTCTGAGTTCTATTAGTATAGCATTCTTGAACTCGTCCCATTATCACACCTAATTCCTTTCACCTTTTGTTCAACTGATTTTCAATAAGGGTAACAAAGTCTGTCAACACTACCGATGTTTCATCTTTGGTCCTTAGAAAGAATACCCAACAAAATTTGCTATAACCATCGGTGATCACTAGACAAAAATATTTATGATCAATGCTTCTCACTTGAGTTGGACCAAACAGATCCATATGAAGCAACCAAGAGGTTCGTAAATAATGCTTATCAGTAACAGAACACCTTTGTATGAGGCTCAGGTCGCTTTCCTTTGTTGCATGCAACACGCTTATGATCATTGGTGAAAACTTTGGAAGGAAGACCTTGAACAAGGCCCGTTTAGAGAGTCGGTTTATGGTCTTGAAGTTGACATGGGCCATCCTTCGTGCCATTTGGTGGACTCATCCACGGATGCTTTAGCCACCAAACACGTTAAGTCACCGCCGGTTTGACATCGCTAAGTTGAATGTATAAAGATTGTGACTACGAGGAACTTTCAGAGAATTGAAGTTTCTTCCGGGAGTTTGAAGTCTTTAGATAGCACAAGACATTCATCCTCCGTGAAGAGTACTTTGTTCTTGGTGTCACAGATTTGTGAGACCGAAAACAAATTGAAGTGTTGAAGTTCCTTGACATAATATACATTCTCAAAGTCCAATTGAGGTGTTTTGATGGTCCCTTTCCAAGAATTCGCCATCACTTCCTCCAAAGGTTACATTGCCTCCTCCTTCAATGGGTACAAAGTTATGCATCATATCCCTGCTTTCCGACATACTTCTAGAACAACCACTATCAACAATTCCAACATCTTTATGCTTAAGGGATGATCCTACAACAACAACAAAAATATACGTAAAATTAGTACACTATGGAGGCTCAAGTCATTGCCGACTTGAACCTCGCCTTGTGGATCATATGAGTTATGCCATGTAGAAGTATAAGATCCACTATTGTTCTTGGGTTTCCATTGAAACTTAGGTCCTGCTTATTCCAAGAACAACTCACGAGGTCTTGACAAAGAAGATCCCAAGACTTTCCCATCACCATAGGGTTAACATATCTAGGCCAAAACCATTTTTAAAATATTCACCGTTGGTTGAACATATGGTTTTACAACCGTCTCTCCAAGGAAAAGGAGTATTGGTATAAGTTGCTTGTGGAACATAAGGTGGTATATCATTAACATTGGTCCACATTGGTCTAGATTTCCTAGAATCACCACACCTATTCATCCTTTGCTCATGATAATCACAATCCTTAATTAAATGAAATTTACTTCCACACACAAAACATGTCTTCTGTTTAGAAGATTTATTCAAACCAAAAGATGTGTTATTACAAGCAGAAGTATTCAAACCAAAACCATGAAAAGAATTGTTTTAACAAGACTATTATGCAAAGAATTAAAAGCAAGTCTTGAGGCAACTGTCTTGAAGTAGATGGTATATCATTAACATTGGTCCACATTGGTCTAGATTTCCTAGAATCACCACACCTATTCATCCTTTGCTCATGATAATCACAATCCTTAATTAAATGAAATTTACTTCCACACACAAAACATGTCTTCTGTTTAGAAGATTTATTCAAACCAAAAGATGTGTTATTACAAGCAGAAGTATTCAAACCAAAACCATGAAAAGAATTGTTTTTAACAGTACTATTATGCAAAGAATTAAAAGCAAGTCTTCGTGAGGCAACTGCCTTGGAAGTGAATTAAAAAGATTCCTTGGCAAGAACTCGACATTCTTATTGGTAGTCTTGGGTGCAGTGTGGGTGAAGACTTGGGAAGGTCGACTTGTCATTTGAATCACACTCAGAGACCCTTGCTTGGAGGACTTGTCATCATAACACAAGAGACAAAGTCATTAGAAGAAGTATCGTGGTCCGCAAGTCCTTTGACTTTTTGCCATAGAGATGGTGTGATCCATCAAAGTCAACAGAAATGGAAAGGTCAATGGGCATGTGCTCACCTCTAATAGGTCCACGTACAGCATGTAGTTGACCTTCTTTGACAAAATTAGCTAATTTGGCTGGTGTAGATTTACGTGTGTCATCCCTAGCTTCTAAGCCAACATATTTCTTAAAACCTAAAGCCACTGTAGAGTTAGAAGCTTGACTACTATAAATAAAACCAGCTAACTTATTTCCATTCATTATCCATTCTTTATGCCTAGCAATTTCCTCATTAAGTTTCTCCTTAAGCTCTAAATTTTCTGACTCTACATCTGCTCTTAACTTCTCAGACCACTTTAACTCATTTTTAGCACATTCGAGATCCCTTTCTAAAACACCTATTTTCTCATCATAAGCTATTTGATTCTTCTGAAACCAAACCTTTTGTCTTTCTAGAGTTTTAAAGCCTGCTTATAAGCTTCAACTTCCACATAGCATTCATTATATTTAGGTTCCAAAATATCATAAGCTTCTTTGAGTATATTATAACGCTCACTACAACCAAACAAACAGCTTTTGTACCGAGAGATGCCCATCAAGGCAACTGATCATGCCTATCCTCTCAAGTACAACTTGCAATCAAACCAACATTATCATTACCAGACCATCATTATCATCCCGCTCATGTTGCTTCCATCCACATTGCTATCAAGAGTGACCAAAGCAATGATCCCTTTGAAGTTCCCGCCTCCTTCCGACATCGCCGATAAGAAGAGTATCTTGTCTCATCACCGCCTTTCCTGCCTTTGCATTCTCTAGAGAAGTGACCCATCCGCTGACATGTGAAGCATTTAACCTTCCTCTTGTCAAACCTTGTTGGATCTCGCCCTTTGAATCCAAACCTTCGCCACTTATGCTCAAAATTCTTGATATCCATGGAAAGCATGGCCACCGCCACCTCGCCTTCATCTCTTCCATCTCAATAGGGTCCACCGATCAAAATCCTCATATGCCGATCCCGCCGAGGATCATAATCAAGAAAGAAGGATCCAAGAACATCTTCCATAATACTACTCGATTTAGAATGAGAACTTGATGAAGGAGCAAGATAAGATGATGATGAATATGGGCTTGGACCATAACTTGTCTTTGGAGTAGAGGCTCCAACAAATGTTGTGTGACTAGCGTAAGAAGATGATCTAAAAGGGCTTTTACATCATGTTCAAGAGCTTTAAGTTTGTGGTACACTCATCAAACGTAATCATGTCCAAACCACCTTTAGCTTTTAAAGCAATGCTTACGTAGCTGTGGATGGAGGTAATGACCTCGTAAACTTAGAATTACAATCATCATTATCTCGGCTTTGCTCGCAATGATTTAATCGACTTAAAATCTTGTGAAACTTGTCATAGCCCTTGTGAATTCCTTCCTCTTCAGAGATTTGAAAGTCCCAAACTGTTGTCTCAAGATGGACTTCTTCGCCTCCTAGACTCCTCATTCCCACCGAACTTTGCCTTAATTGCTAACCATATATCCTTAGCATCTTGCATGAAGTGAAAATCACTCAAGTGATCCTCGTGAATAGCTTGAAGAAGAATGGTTCGACCTTGGTTTCTCTCTCGAACCGCCAAGAATTCTTCAACAGATTTGGGAGGAACATTCATCATCTTACCCGTAGCATCCGTGGTAGTTCTCTTCAAACTGCTTCCTTCAAGACTATCTCCCATAGATTCCAATCAATGTTGGAGATCCGCTCTGCATCTTCATCGCCCAAAGATCATACTCCTCCCTTTTAGGTAAGGAAACTTAGCATTGCTATTAGAGAGACTTAGTTGTTGTAGATGGGTGGAGTTTTGGTTGTTGGTGATTTCAAGATCAACATCCGATCCGTGCATGATGATTTTGTTATGGTTGTATGGGTGTTCGTAAAAACTTGTCCTTAGTATCGTAGAGACTCTCACGAGGCTCGATACCACTTGTTGAAACAAATGCACCTTGATAGATCTTGAGCTCGTGGATCGTTATATATGCCTATGTAATCACAAGCACAATAAAAGACAATCTCTACTACTTATATTTATCGAATATAAACACAAGTAACAAATAACTAAGAACTCGTGATCCTCTATGGATCGTTATATTAACTAAAACCGTGTTTTTCCAATCGGTACATAACTCATTCTAATGTGTTCCTTTTATAGACAAGGAACCCTAAACAAACCGCTAAACCGCTTCCCAAGAAACGATAAACATAAAACTAAATAAGATATACACAATCACTTCCTAATAAAGCTCATGTATATCCAAACTAAATATACTAAACACGGAATAATCACTTCCGCAGAAACAAACTAATAACTATTATACTTCAACAGATTATGTCTTCTGATAATTTCAGATAATCCACTCTTCTTCAAGAGAATCCTTCAAAGCAGAATTTCAAGATAATCCAAACTTCACATAATTCCCAACACTTACTATTTATCTTCGCATTACTTATTTTTTATGCTTTATCTATCATCATCCAACTCACATATTAAATAGATTTACATGAGTTGATCTAAATATTTTAAAACGAAGTATTAATCGGTAAAACTATTCAACCCCCCCTTCTAGTTTTTCACATACATCAATAACAGTTATTGAGTGTTATTGCTAGAGAGGGTGTTATAGTTATTGGGGTGTTATTGATAGGATAATGAGGTGGCACTGAGGTGACACACTAATAACGGTTATTGGGTGTTTCCTAGCACTCTTATGTCTGTTCAACTTTGGATTTTTGGTATTTCTACTCGCCCTTGCATAAGAGAATTAGAGGCTGAAGACTTCCACCTTTATTGAATCATAGGAGTATTTAGCTATTTAGTATAGTCATATACCCTTGTATCAAAGCTCTGTTGAAGACTTCCACCTTTATTGGAAACCTAGAAACTTTGAGGCACCAACTCTTTTGGGAATATTTGTATCTCCTCTTCCATCTTCATGTCCATATAAGATTGCATTATTTATAACATCATAATTCTACATGCTATAGCTACCATTGGAAAGGTGTTGCCAAAGCTAAAAATCAAGTTTGTTAAACTTATGGTTGTAGCATCCAAGTTCCGAAGTCACTACTATATGTCCCTATTAACTTGGAAATTTGACATGTTCTCAACTTGGCAACCATACAATTGAGAACAAATAGATTATCTCCCAACCAATAATCCAATTACAACCCCATCCCAAAAAACAAAACATCAACACTCAGCTCCCTAGATCATATCACTACCAAAATGTATCAATGTTTACGATGAAAGTATTAAAAAATGATTATAAATCATTAGAGTCAAAAGAATGTGCCATGTACACGAGCCTTAGGACATTCATCTGCCTAGTATTCTATTAAATGGGAGCTGACTGGTCTAAACAGATCCAACGACAAAAAGCCGTAATTGCTGAAAAGAAAAAATTAAAGAAACTCCAAGAAAGATTCGGGTGTGAGTACCCAGGATGTGATTATCATCCACCTGACACGAAAAACTGGATGTTAAGCCTTGACCCTGAGAGAATCCAGATCAACAAGATTGTATGGCCAGGGACCCATAATTCTGCCACTGACAAAATCGGTCTCAAAATGATTACACGCCCCTTCGCTCAGTGCCAGACTTTATCTATTTACCAACAGCTTGTACGTGGGACACGAGTCCTAGATATTCGGGTAGAAGAGAATGGAAAAGTCTGCCATGGGATCTTGACAACTTACAGTATTGATGCTGTTATAGCAGACGTGAAAAGATTCATTTGTGAAACCAAATCGGAGATCATAATCCTCGAGATCCGGACAGAGTTCGGTCGAAAGGATCCTCCACCAGTTTTTGAGAGATACTTGCAGGAACAGCTAGGGGAGTTGTTGATTCATCAAGATGAAAATGTATTTGATAAAACAATAGCGGAGATCTTACCAAGAAGGATTATATGTGTTTGGAAGCCCCATGAGTTACCCGTGTCAAAAGTACAAAGCTTGTTTTGGAGTTCAGGTTACTTGAGAGATAACTGGATCAACACTGATTTACCAGCAACGAAGTTTGAGAGTAATATGAAGTATTTGAGTGAACAAGAACCCGTTACTTGTCGAAAATACTTTTATAGAGTGGAAAATACGGTAACACCACAGGCTGATAACCCGGTTGTTTGTGTGAAAGCAGTTACAAATCGCATTCATGGGTATGGAAGATTATTTATAGCACAATGTTTTTCAAGAAATTGTATCAATCGATTGCAGATATTTTCGATAGATTTTATAAGTGAGGATTTTGTTGATGCTTGTGTTGGGCTTACTAAGGCAAGAATTGAAAGAAAGGCTTAAATGTGTCTCCAGAACTTAGATACTCGGGTTATGTTTGGTATGATAAATTTAATTTGTGCTTTTATTATGTTTGTTGAAATTAGATTTTGTAAACTTGTTTTAAGAAATGAACTTAAGATTAGGCTTATTATTCCAAAATTACTAAAAATGACATAATTAAATGAGTTTTTATATATGTTAGATATTTTTGTAGGTAATTAAGTAATGGGATAATGTATGTGGAGGCCACTAAAGTTTTCAACTTTTAACATATAGGTCACCCATTTATTGAAATAAACTTATAGGCCGCACAACTATATGTTTGTTCCCGTTTACATCAATTTCGGCCAAATTTATGCCTGAAAACTATAAAATATAAATAAGGAACCAACCTCTAACTTATCCAAGTGATACGAATAAAAATTTTGATGTGAAATACCGATTATACCCTTGATTTTTGTGTGAATTTATATTATTAAAAGTACTTTAGATGGATAAGACTTAAATTTCGCGACATGTTTTCTATTCGTATTAGTTTAATATGTTAGTGTTAAGTTTATTTTTACCGTTTGATAATTATTTGTATTAAATTTGGCCGAAATTGGTGTAAACAAAGATAAATGGATAGTTTGGTGGCCTATAAGTTACTTTTAAAAAATGAGTGGCCTATGTGAGAAAAACATCAAAATTGGGTGGCCTCCCGATATATTATCCTTAAGTAATTTATTGTTCAAAAGCCTCGGGCTAAAGTTTTTAACCCCTTTTATGAGGCTAAAGTTTTAAGCTCCTTTTAAGGGCTTATGATTTCATAAACCCGCATAACAAACGAGACTTATTTTATAGAACAAATTACACTCGCAACTTTTGACCCGTTCCTTTATAAACTACTGTAACTTATTTTTACTCGCTTGTCCCATTCATAAGTAAATGGGTTGAATTACCACCTCTTAAGCAATAGTTGTCAACAAGGCAACATGATGAAATTTTCGTTCTGATGTATTATATTAATCAAGTCTAAATATTGAAGCATAACCCGATCAAATACTAACTTATTATCTATCAATTAAGATGTGTTTGAGCTTGATCAAGTTATTTAAGCAATATATTTCCGTGAGATTTTTAGTGGTGGCCGGTCTCAGGTTCAAACCCCATGCGGTAATTTTGGGATTACCATTTGGGTGCCTATCACTTGAGAGCAGAAGGTGTGGTGAGTAGCAAAAACATTTGGGTTTCACGAGGTGCTACATCACCGTGACAAACCTCTTCTACAACCCCCTTATCACAACTTACTCATTTGTGTCCCACCACTTCCTATTTTATTTTATTTTATTCAATTTATCAAATAACATAAAATTCATTCATTAAAATTAAAAATACAATATAACATATTAAAAACATACAAAACTTAAAATAAAGATACGAAAAACAAAAAACGATACGGGAAAAAAACACGATACGGAAAAAAAACACGATACAGAAAAAAATCATACAACACCATTAAGCATTTCATTCGTCCCATTTGGGGTGGTTTCTCAAAACCTCCCACATGTGAACATATTGGAAGCTTCTCCCACCAAAGCGTTGTTAAAAATGGTCTTGTCTTTGCATTCTCGATGCTCATGCTGCAAATGTTTGTAAATAGAGTTAAATTTTTGACATTCACTGTTAAGTCTAGTCCATTTACCGTGACATATTTTTGTTACGATTGTCACCGTTAGACTGATTGTTGAACATGTCTACAACCTGGTTCCAAAAGAAATATTCATTTCCGTTGTCTATGTCTTGGGAAACTTCGACCAAAACTTCCGCTAGCAAGTTTTCTTCTTCCATTGACCAACGAGTATTCATTTCCGATGTTTGGACTTTGAAACAATTTTTAAAAATGGTTAGATATAGAAGTGTGTGAAAAATAGTGTGTTATGGTATGTTATTTATAAGGTTAAATAGCCGTTTGAAACAGTACGAGCGGGAGGATTTAAAATTCAGAATTGTATTTCAAACTTTTTAGCCTAAATATACCCCTTCACTTATTTGCTTCTGACACACACAACTTCTTAGCACAGATTCTCAACAATGTCTCAACAAAACTTCTCCCAACAATTTCCCGACGTTCAAAACTTCTCCCAACAATTTCCTAGCGCAACGTAAACGTACCAAATATGAGGCTAAGTGCGCGAATATTGGATATGGATTTCTCCCCTTCTCATTCTCTTCTTTTGGGGAACTGGAGAAGGATGCGGTGACCTTGCTGAAGCGAATCCGAAAGTTCTCCGTAACCCAAGACATTGGGGCACGTGTTGCTATTCATATCTTTAGTAGGATTAGCTTTCATTATAATTTAGAGGAGTGGGGCTCACTTGTATCGCGACACCCACTAACTTCTTGTAATTCTTAAGTTTCTAATAAATGAGTTTTTAATAAAGTGATATATAAAATAATAATAATAATAATAATAATAATAATAATAATAATAATAATAATAATAATAATAATAATAATAATAATAATAATAATAATAATAATAATAATAATAAATAAATAAATAAATAATCAATCACAAGTACAATGATATGGTTAACACTCCACCAACAGATATCTTTCCGTTATTCCCAACGGAAGAGGAACCGGTGGAGGAACAGAAGCTAATCTGTTTCAACTAACCGAGGAACTGGTACGACTACTTCATCAGGATGAAGTAGTATTCAGAGAGGTGGAAGAAAACGAAGCACAAAAGGAAAATGCTTGTAGGGAGCAGGAAGCAAAGGAAGCAGAATACCGCAGGAACAACTTGTTTGACATTCTGGAAAGAAAGTGTGAAGAGGGCAGGTTTGCGGATGCAGATTCTCCTTACGACGAGGGTTATAACACAGACTTTTTATTATAATTTGTATTTTCATTTTCATTTCCATATCGTAGTTTGTATTAATCTGTATTCTGTATTTTCAATTCAGTGTTTAATGTATTTTCACTTCCGTATCAAAATAAGTTTCCATTCATTTAATGTATTGAAACAAAAAAACAAAATTGTAAGGAAAAGAAAACAAGAAAACTAAAATTGTAAACGTTTGATACTTTTGGGCCCCACTTGTCAGTGAAGGGTGGTGAGGCAGCCACGTCAATGTGGCGAGGAGATGAGGAGACCACACTGATTGCTCTTACAACAGACATCTTTATGGCAGAGACGGAACTTAGTGGGGCCAAAGAAAGGATGTGCCTCCTCCAACAACAACAACACAGCAGCAACAACACCAGAACAACAACAGCAACAACAACAACAACAACAACAACAACAACAACAACAACAACAATAATAATAATAATAATAATAATAATAATAATAATAATAATAATAATAATAATAATAATAAAAGTAATACTAATAATAGTAATGATAATAATATAGTAATAATAATAATAGTAGTAACAACACTAATAATAATAATAATAATAATAATAATAATAATAATAATAATAATAATAATAATAATAATAATAATAATAATAATAAAGTGATAGTAATAATAATCTTGTAAAATCCCTTTAATTTTCTAATGAAGTGATAGTAATAATAATAATAATAATTTGGGGTTTTTCTTTCAAAATACAAACCACAAGGACGATTTATATAATTTACCCTTAAAAAATAATATAAATAAGTAAATAAATAAATAAACTTTTTTTAAATTTCATTATACGAAATTTTTTAAATTTTATTATAATAAATTAATAAAAAAAATAAAAAATCTTTTTTAAATATTTTTTTGGTTTTATTAAAAAAATTATAATAAAATTTTTTTAAAAAGTTAATTTTAATTTTACTATAACATTTTAAAAAAAAAACAACTTTTTATTAAAACAATTTTAAATTTTATTTAAAAAAAATCATAAATAAATTTAAAAAAAATTAATTTTATTACAATATTTTTTTTTAATTTTTTTTTTTTTTGAATTTAATTACAAATTTGTTTGTACGTTTTTATACGGTTTTGTACGTTTTTGTAAGATTTTTGGACGTTTTTCTACAATTCTTTTCGTTTTTGGACGTCATTATACGTTTTTATTTTTTTATACGTTGTTTCATTCATTTTCATATGGTTTTATCCGTTTTAACACGTTTTTGTAAGTTTATAAGTTTTCATATGTTTTGTTCTTTTTTATACGTTTTTGTACGAAAACGCATAAAACATACAAAAACGTACTAAAAACGAACAAAAACGTACAATAACGGATAAAAACGTATAATAACGGATAAAATAATAACGTCCAAAAGCGAAAAAATCAAATAATAACAAAAACAAAAAAAACAAAAAACAAAACAAAAAAAACAAAAAACAAAAAAAAAACGTTTGAAAATGTACAAAAATCGTATAAAAAACGTATGAAATTGTAAAAAAAAACCCGTGTATTACACTTTTTATCCATTATTATATATTTTTTTCGTTTTTGGACGTTATTATACGTTTTTATCCGTTTTTTCGTTTGTGTTTTTGTATGTTTTATGCGTTTTCGTACAATAACGTATAAAAAATAACAAAACATATGAAAACTTATTAAACTTACAAAACGTGTAAAAACGGATAAAACCATAAGAAAATGTATGAAAACAACGTATAAAAAAGGATAAAAACATACAAAAACATATAATGACGTCCAAAAATGAAAAAAAAAATGTAGAAAAACGTCCAAAATCTTATAAAAACATACAAAACCGTATAAAAATGTACAAACAAATTTTTTAATTAAAATAAAAAAAAATGTTTTAAAATTTATTTTGATAAAATTAAACTTATTTTTTTTAATTTATTTATAATTTTTTTTAAATAAAATTTAGAAAAAAAAAAAATGTTGTAATAAAATTAAAATTAACATCTTTTTAAAATTTTATTATAATTTTTTTAATAAAATTAAAAAATATTTAAAAAGTTCTTTTTTTTTTTAATTTATTGTAATAAAATTAAAAAACTCGTATAAATGAAATTTAAAAAAAGGCTTTTTTTTTTTTTTAAGAGTAAATTACATAAATCGTCCTTTTGGTTTGTATTTTGAGGGGAAAACCCCAAATTACAAGGTTAGCCCTCATGTTAGTCCGTATAAGTCAAGTTAGGTCTTTTTTTAGCGCCCATTTGGACTCGGTTCAAAATTTAGATTGGATCCGTAAAAATCAAAAACCACATAGACATGACCCGCTTAAAAAATTACAAGGACAAATCCGTAATTTTTGCCAAACCACAAGGACGATTTATGTAATTAACTCTTTATTTAAGGACACGGGAGTAGTAAATTAAGATGGTAATAAGTTAGCGTAAGTTGAAAGGACAGATAAAGGAGGACTGGCCCATTGGGCCAAATAAGGTTGCCGTTTGAAAAATAGCGTACACATTAAGAGAACCGACCTGGTATTTTAAGTATATATATTCAAATATTAAGATGATTTAAGCAACAAAACCATAACCCTAACCAACAAAAAAATCGTATTTTAATTGTGAGTTGTGATTGTAATGGCTTTGAAGAGAAGATTAACAGACCAGGATAGTCCCTTCCTACGAGTGATCAGGAGGCGTACTTCCGTGAAGAGTGTTTGTGTTCCTGACGAAGAAGATAGTGATCATGACCAGAGCCAAACTGGATCCAATGATCCAGTATACGACATGATACTTATTGATTATGACCTCGAAGATGAGGTCGAGTCTCCAATCAGTCAAGAAGATGAACTGAAAGCGATTATCCCACAGTTGCCAGCAATTATTGAGACACAAAAATTACAAGCACGACGACAGCAGCAACAGAAACAACAAGAGAAGAAACGAAAACAAAAACAGCAAGAGGAGAATGCTGTATGGGATGCTGTATGGGACTATTATCAGAAGCAATCAGAAAAACATCAGAAGAATGAACGACGAAAACAAGAAGAAGAAGAAGAAGAAAAACAACAAAACATGACAGTTATTGATTATGACGAGATCGAGTCTCCAGTCAGCGAAGAAGATGATATGATAGAACTAGAAGCTGAAGAGATTATTCTAGAGAAGGAAAGATTACTAGCACGAAAACAACAACACAAACAAGAACCATAACAACAGATGAATGATATTTGGATGAAGCTTGGTCCATTGAATAGAAGTTGTCATGTATTCATCAACTAGTGAGAATATAAAGAACTGTTTTTTATTATTGTTGTTCTTTATTCTATGATTTATATCAATGTTTCAGACTCCAGTTGTATGCAAGTTATTTTACTTATAATAAGATTCATGAGTTTTATTTCGCAAGTTATTAATTCAAATTCCTTAATCGTATACTACACTACTAGATTATGTATCGATATTAATATATTATGGCAAGCAGATTTTATAACAGAGTAAATAACAGGGAAATGCAACAACAAAAAAGTATAAACATAAGTGTGAGCAATCTGTATATTTCATTTATGTCAAAGGAGCAATCTGTAAACATAAGTCCAACCAAACACCACCTAATTTGATCACGGAAATTAGTCTTATCGATACAAACTGAATCAGACCAAACCAGACAATGATTGTAGCATCTAAGTTTGGAAGTCACTACTAATCTACTATATATCACTATAAACTTGGAATTTTGACATATTCCAAAATTGTCGACCATACATTTGAAAATACTGTAGATAGATTTTATCTCCCAACCAATAATCCAGTTTCAACTCCGACCCACAAAACAAAAAATCAACACTCAACTCCATAATCATATCACTAACAAAATGTAACATTCTTTTTCCAAGAGTTATAAGAATATGTCATGTATGACCCTAATAATTTATCATACTCCTAGTGTTTTAGTAATGGGTGCTCAATGGTCTAAACAGGTTCAAAAACAAAAAGCTGTCATCGCCGAGAAGAAGCAACTAAAGAAACCTCAAGAAAGATTCGGGTGTGAGTACCAGGAACGCGATTATCATCCAAACTGACAGAAAAAACTGGATGTTGGACTTTGACCCTATAAAAGTTCATATCAACCAGATTGTGGCCTGGGACCCACAATTCAGCAACTGACAAATCAGTATCAAAATGATTACCCGCAGATTTGCCCAGTGCCATTAAGAATTACCCTTGCAACTTTTGACCCGTTTTTAAACTTATTTTTCTTTTTACTAGTTTAACCCATAAAAGATATCACACAATCCGAATCGACCCAATAATAAGTAAATGGGTTGAAATTGTCACCTCTTAAGCAATTCTTACTTGAAACCCAACATGACTGTAAAAAAGAAAATTCTGATATAATAATCAAGACCAAATATTGATACATAAAAGATAAACAGGAAGGCTAAAGAAGGGTTAAATGTCAAAATTATGTATGACCGAGTTTGAGATATGTGTAGAAACCTTTTCTAAGCAAAATTCTTTTCTCAGAGCATCCTCCAACTGCAGGAATATCGATGAAAGTAACCCTGCAAACAAATGACACACATAAGGTTCAGTTACAAATTTCATTAACCAAAACCAACTGAGATAAAATTTACACAATCTTCACACTCTTATAGTCTTTATTATGTTTTATTCCGATTTCATTTTCATCACAACTTCGATTTATTAAAAAATCTTACTCTTACAAGTTTTTAACACTTGGACATTACTGAACTGCACTTTGGTAAAAACCTAATCACGTACAAGTTGATTATCCTCTGCTTTTTCACTTATCGATTACGTAAATATGCACATACTTGTTGATCTTACCTTTTTCGATATATTGGCAAAAAGATGTTATATTTTAAAAGAATCACAAAGTATCCACATGATGATACAATTGAAGGATGCAACAAGACATCCCATATTACGACATGATAACAAACATGAAACTGCTACAAGCAACATTGAAATTCAAAACAATTGCTATTGACGGCAGTACATGAACCAGCAACTAAAACTAAGATTTCAAGACAACTTGAATTCTCAAACACCAATCTTGATCTTGAGAGCTAATGTGATGCTTGAACCATGATATAACCATACTAGAAAGATGAAAGTTGTGCGCTTAACACTTTTTGAAACTTGTTGCTCTTATTTTAAAAGTGGCAACTTCAACCCACAAATAACCTTCATACACTTGACGCGCCAAGTATAGAAAAAAAAATGAAAATCTTAACAGCAACTGTTTCGGTTGCAGGGAAAAGGAAAAGATTTGAAAATGTTTGTTTGCTTCTTTCATGATCTATGTTTCATGTTTGTTAGGTAAAGTTGGGTGTTCTTTCTGCATATTATTAGTTTAAGGGGGTGTCTGTGATCCCTTGCTTATTCTTTCTGCATATTTGCTTATCTCCTTTTCTCAAAGTGCTTGTTTGAGATAAACCGAAATCATTTTTTGTACTTTCTTATTTGACCTTAAACCATATACAAATGGATTAGATTAAATTTCCTAACAAACTGTTATTGTTTCCAAGTATTATTGCATTTTACAGAATAAGTAAATCCAAACACTATTCCTCATGTGCTTGTTTATAAGCAGAAGCATAAACAAAAAAAAAAAAAAAAGCAATCTCAACCACCCTCGTAAGTATCTAAATAACATATAATTCAAGAAAGATGAAAACCTGGCACAACATTTTCTCCAGGTTTCAAAGATCCTCTAACCAAAAGCGTGCCTGGAATCTGCTCAAAAACCTACAGCAAAAGGCAAAGAAACTTACTCACAAACGAGTTCTTGCAACAAGCAGCAATACACCAGGCATATAATCAATAACAATATCATATTTACCGTTACACGGAATTGTGTATCATTTGAGCAAACATCAACATGGAATGAGGCAGCATTTAATTTACAGGCTGCGCCACTTGCTGTGAAGAAGGATTCAACTGACTGGAGAACATGAAATGCACTGAACTGGCGTTGGATTCCCTGAAGTAAACAAAGAGTATTATAGTCAGCTTCAGTATATAACTCAAACCAGTATCGAATTTATTAAGTACATAAAAGTAGTTTGTTTAACGGATAGGACACACACTTTATGCTTCCGATTATCTGTTCTTTAGAGGGAAATACACACATTTATCTGATTAATTGTCAACAACCCGGAACATTTACTTCTCTGATTTTTACAACTTTAAATCGAAGGATTACATCCAAACACGAAATTTTAATGCCCGCTCAATTTAGTAGATTACATGGATCATTCAATATAACATAATCCAGAGTCCAGACACCACTGTAATAGTTGAACTTACATCCTTATTATCATATTGTATTCACATACATCCTTGCTATCAGATTGGTGTTCCATATTATATGACCAATATAATATACTATTATCCACATAGATATTCACATCGCATACAGAAAATACGATTACATATAGCTTTAATCGAATACAAGTTTAAGTTGATATGCAGATTCTTGGATATCCACATGGGGACCTATTTTATTATGATGCATTTGTTTTGAGATGGGAATTACTAATTGGGGAGAGAGAAAAACTTAAACCTTTTGGTGGGTTTTATATATGCCTACCTTGGGTTCGATCCAATTTTCAAAATTTAAACCCACTAAGCAAGCAATTTTTATTTGGAATGAAACCCATTGTCTCTATACATTAATACATGTATGGTTACAATAAGTAAGAACAACGTATATAGGAATGAGATTATCTCTATACGAAATAATGGGTTTGTGAACAATAAGAATATGTCCTGACCTCAAGCATAAAAGTGAGGACATTCTTGGAAGCCACATGAGACGATATTATCTTCTTGGTTGGAGGAACAAAAGACCATGCAATCCCCCACCGGCATGTTTGACCTTGAACAAATTCTGTAGTCTTAACTACACTAACTCCCACCTCACGAAGTTTTGATGTCAAGCTTTTCAAGCTTGATTTCTTTCCAACCATTGATGTATACCACCTATGATCCACAAAGATATTTAAGTGACCAGAAACTCAAAATATTTGAACTTGCATAAGCTGGATTACATAATAGCAAATTGCAAAAAAGGCTCCCAACTCGGATCCATATTCTAATTTGGGTAACACACTTTAGTTGAAGTCACGAAAAGGATCAAACATCCGAAAAGTTATTATTTAGGGTAATCTGACAAGTTAACCGGATTCTAAGCGTCACAGGAAGAAAAGAAGTCAACATGGTCAAAGTTACTAATAAATCAACTGTCCGTCATCATCTTTACCGGGTCAGATTACCTTAAACAGAAAGGCTAAAAGTATCAAATAGTGATATTTAAGTGTTGCTCCAGCCAAAAACTTAACTAAAGTTCATTAACTTATTTGCAATTTGCCAAGTACAAAATATTATAAATTTGTAATACCTGAAAGATTGTTTAAGTTGAACGCTGTCTTGAATCATTCGACTAATAAACGCTTGTTCTCCACCAGGGCAAACCATCTCTGCTGGGGTCCCACCACAAGAGGTGTTTGGATTAAGCCCCGATTCCTCCATTGACTCGAAGAAAGGAGGATTACACATACAAAAGTCAAACGTCTCACCGGGTTTAACCACGCCTGCAAGTATGGGAGCCCCATGGTAGCTCTTATTCTCATCACAAGTTTGCTCCGTATTTCTGCTAATATCTGTGTAGCTTTCGTCACCGTTTGTGTCTTGATCAATCATCTGTTTCTCATAGTCAACTTTTCGAATCTCAATTAATTCAGAAATTTGCGGATTATTTTTAACATTCCTCTCGGCCCATTCTAGTGCTACATCTGTCACATCTGTGATTAATTAAACAAACATTCATAGCTATTAGTATTTTCTATAACATGTCAAGCATTCTAACAATACAATATCAAAAATTAGTAATAAGTTTTCCAGACATGAAAAATGAAGTACCTGTTCCAACAAAGCTCCAACCAAGAAGGGATGCACCAAGAAGAGGATAAATGCAGTTGGCCCCGGTGCCAATATCAAATCCTTTTACAGAATTGTTGTCTCCAACAAAACTGGGAATGATGTCAGAAGATAAAAGGTCTTCAATCCAATGAATATAGTTAGATCTGTTGGGTACCGTGGGGCAAAGCTGTCCATCAGGAATCCACCTACACTTGTACATTCAGCTTATATCAGTTTGTCGTATAAATTAACTAGAGAACAAAAACTTAGTAGTTATATGCAGCTAAAATCTTTCCTCTTTGATTGTTTAATTTGATGTAGATAGTAACTTTTTGCAGAAAGTTCAAAGTTCAGAACAGTCAGAATGGAGTGGGTTCAGACTTATAATGCTAATTTGCAGAAGAAGGCTTTTTTTTTCTTTTTTTTTTTTGTAATATTGCTGAGTGTGTAATTTTATCCAGTCTTCTACTTATACAATTGTACCGCTGACTGCAACAATGGGTGTATGTTATAGTATTGCCTCCCTTACAGACAAGTGTTTCTTAATAGAACTATTCTTACTCACTTTTTCTGTTGTCAAATTTCGCAAAAAGGTATTATAAATCAATACTACGTGTTCAAAGTTGCCAGGTTTGATTCAAGAAATATTATTAAGGGATTTGACTATCAGTTAAAAGTCTGTAAACACCTTCCTTAATAACAATATTTAAAACTTTTTGTGAACCCAAATTGTATGTGATAATGAAAATGCGCCCGAATAGGTAAACTTAGTTTTTGAACTTCTGCCGAAACCATTGGAACATCCGAACTATCAAATTGGTATGTCTGCAATTTTAATGGAAGCAGCTAACAAAACAGTTCCACAATCTCAAAGGTGAACAAAACACTTCAAGTTTGAGCTTAAACAGCAAACTTTTTATTGTCAACTGAGCAGAAAAAAAGGATACAACTGTTCTTGGCTAACACAAATCCCAACTTGAAACTAGAATTTATCCTACTGCCTCCTACCTTACAGTGAGACGCAATTTAATTAAAGGCTAAGCTTACAGCCTTAAACCACTATTCCATAGTGTAGTTTAAAACCAGGGGAGAGCAGTAGAAAAACATTCAAATAACAAATTTCAATATGAACAAACCATTACGCCCATCATTTCAATTGCACTAGACGTACCCAAAGCACATCTAAGATAAACTTAACCAAATGCAGCACCATGTTACCAAGTTAACACTAGATATAAATAGTATTCCCAATACTGGTCAAAGTTACAGCGAAATCATGTCAACTTGAGGTAAGAACAGCAATCAACCACAAACCCATAGTGTAATTTCGTAAACAATGAAGAACCATAGGTAAATCACTTAAATGCACACAGTTTTCACTAGAGCTTTTATTTTATTAAAGTGTTTGGTAACGTAGTTGAATCTGTTATGTTTGGCACGGAACATTTCAAGCATTTAGGAGCGATTAGCGTCTAGCATTTAGCACTTTTGATAAAAAGCTATTAAAATTATAACACGGCTTTTAGTTCATTCTACACACTAAAATATAATTACAGCTACATTAGCAAACATTTTGATATAACAAAACTGCTTAAGCTAATTTTTGCCAAACATACGAGTGCATATGACGTACCATGTGATTTGGTGATCGTGAAGAAGCAAAACCCTAGTTAACTCACGAGTAGCATTGAAGTCTTTCCAATTGATGTTTGGCTTGCCGTTTTTAGAGTAAAAAACGTAAGGTTGAAATGATGGATATAAAGATGCTAATAAATTGAAGTCTGGAGGGTTGCCGGAGTATTTGTTCCGGGGATGGATGCTCCTGATTTCCCTCTTTCTTTTCTTCCCCATTTCTAATTTAAACCCGCTTGCTTGCTTTTGTCTAGGGGTGTTTGTTTGTTTAACCTTTTCTTTTCTAATGGGGACTTTGTTTGGGCTTAGTAGTGGTCAATATAAAGGACACGTTTGGTAGAGAGAAATTTAGAGAAATGAAATAAGGTAGAGAATAGAAATGTAGGGAATTGAAATTATGCTGAGAAATTTTTTAAATTTAGATGTTTGGTAATACTAGAGAAATTGACTTGAGAAATATATATAAGAGTTAACTACATTTTTGGTCCTTGTGGTTGTCATGGATTTCACTTTTATTCTATTTGTTTAAAAAGTTGCGATTTTAGTCAAAATCATAGTTTGGTTCCACTTTTGGTCCATTTTCTAACGAAGTTAGTTCGAGTTAGTTAAGTCGAATTGTAAAGTGGCAACATTAGTCCTTTAACCTAACGATTAGTTAACAACGTTAGTCATTTATACCAAAGATCGTTTGCAACATTTGCAACTTTAGTCCTTTCAGTTAGTTAGTCCTTTAAAAAAAAACTTTAAATTCGAAAAAAATGTTTTTTTGTCGAAATTTTTTTTAAGATAAAAAATTTCAAAATTTTTTAATTTTTTTCTAATAAAAATTTTCTTAAAAATTCTAAAAAATAATTCGGAAAAAAATTTAGAAAAAAATTTCTAATTTTTTTTCTAAAATAAAATTCGAAAAAATTTGAAATATATTCTAAAAAACTTTTTTTAGGAAAAAATTCTAAAAATTTCTAAAAAATCTAAAATTGTTAAAAATGTATATACATTGAAAAAACGTATATACATTGCAAAATGTGTGTAAAATGTATACACATTTTAAAAAAATTATACCAAAGATCACACACACTTTTACACACGTTTTTTTATTAGAATTTTTTTTTTTTAATTTAGAAATTCTTTTAGCATTGCCATTTTTAGAAATTTTTTAGCATTGACATTTTGCGATTTTTGATAAGGACTAAAAATTTCTAAAAAATGTACTAAAACTATCATTTTGATATGGTTTTAGTCTATTTTCGAAACTTTTAGAAAAGTGAAACTAGTACAAAATTTTTTGGAAAAGTTAAACCAAACTATCATTTTGATAAAAAAAAAAAATTGATATGGTTTTAGTCCATTTTGATATGGGTTAGTACAAAATTTCTAAAAAACATGTCTAAATTTTTTTTGATATAGTTTTAGTCCATTTCTAGGGAAAAAAAAATTAGATTTTTTTTTCTAAAAAAAAAATTTGAGATTTTTTTTCTTAAAAAAATTTCGAATTATTTTTTTTGAAAAAAAAAACAATTTTTCAATTATTATTTTTGAATTTCGAATTATTTTTTGAAAAAAATTATTTTTTCAATTAGAATTTTATTTTAGAAAAAAAATTATAAATTTTTTCTAAATTTTTTTTCAATTATTTTTTAGAATTTTTAAGAAAATTTTATTAGAAAAAAATTAAAAAAATTTGAAATTTTTATCTTAAAAAATTCGACAAAAAAACATTTATTAGAATTTTTTTAGAATTTTTATTAAAGGACTAACTAACAGAAAGGACTAACGTTGCCACTTTACAATTCGACTTAACTAACTGAACTAACTTCGTTAGAAAAATGGACCAAAAGTGGAACCAAACTATGCATTTTGGACTAAAATCGCAACTTTTTGAACAAATTGACCAAAAGTGAAATCCAGGTACAACCACAAGGACCAAAAATGTAGTTTACTCTATATATAAATATTATCATTATTATTATTTACAAAAAAAAAACTTTGAGAATCAATGATATATGTTCGTATCTGTAAGTTTAGTGGAATCCTAAATTTGGAAAATTGATATGTCAACAAACAAAACAAATGGATCTTTAATAATGAATTCTAGTTTCAAATTCAAACGGATAAAAAAAAGCATTAAACAAAGCAAAATGCAATCTTTGAGCCGAGTGCAAGATGTCATGACACAAATTCATCATTTGTTAATTATCAATACAAGAGTTGTCATCAAAAAAGGACGAAAATGGAGATCCACCGACCATGAATTTCAGATCGCTAAAGTGGAAAGGGGGTTAGGGCTAGAAGATGTTTGAATTTTCTTTTGTGAATGTGAAAGTCACGTGACCACTTCTTTTTATACCATTTGCTTCAAATCCCAATTCTCCGTGTTATGCAATATTTCCATCCCAAAAGTAGTGGAAATGGTTCTAGTGTAATTTTATTTCTCGAGAAAATAGAAATCTCCGTGTTCCAATTTCTAAACTGTACCAAACAAAGGAAATTCAACCAATTCCATTTCTTTTACCTTTATATCTCTTAACCAAACATGCCCTAAGTTTAGAGCGACATAGTAAACTTTTCGCTACTTATCAATGACTCATTTTTACCTTTCATTTAAAAATAAATCATTTTTGAAACGAAATCAATAGTTTAGATTAAAATTATTTTAAAATTTTATAAATTTTTTATAATTTAAATATTTCTTAAACCGTTAATCGTTAAGCGAAAATAATTACACCACCGCAACGATCATTTAATTATCTTTTTATAGACGGACACTTTGATATACTTTCGATAAAAAAAATCATTTTTTTGTCGTTTTTTTCGTTTTTTTCTTTTTCGTTGTTGAAACTTGCATGAGAAATCACATGTGATTAAACACTAATTTAAATATTCTAATAATATCACATGTGGATATTAGTGTTAAATCGCATGTGATTGTAATAAAATCATATGTGATTTAACTTCAATATCACATGTTATTTTATTACATATCATATTTGATTTAACACTAATATCACATGTGATTTTATTATTATATTCAAATTAGTGTTTAATCACATACGATTTCTTCATACAAATTTTGTCGAAAATATATCAAAGTGCATATCTGTAGAAAGATAAGTAAACGCTCATCGTGGTGGTATATTTTTTTTCACTTAACGATTAACGGTTTAAAAGATATTAATATTGAAAAACAATAAAAGTGGGTTTTTTAAATTGTTGTGATTAATCTCATCCATCAGATCAAATAAAGATGAATGGTGAAGATGATCCATTGGTATGTGAGAAAAGTTTGCTATTTAAATGAGGCCCAAAAGTTTGTAGAAATGGAGAAAGCTGACAAATAATAGTGATAAAAAAGTAATAAAAAGCTAAAAGAAAATGTGTAAATTGGATGATGTCAGAAAACTAACCTCTTACAAGAGGTTTTATGTAACATTGTAACCCCATTGACAAAGGTCTCATCTTAGATTTAAGTTATTTGGTTTTGAACCAAACAAGTAAATTTCACTTTTATCTCAAACTTTTAGAGAAAAAACACGTACCAAGCTCTAGTTTTATTAGCATACACTAGGGAAATAAAATTTAGGGTGTGTTTGGTTGATGGATTTTCCAATGGGTTAAGGCATGATGATAGAATTTTATTGTTTGGTATGTATTAGTAGTGAGCCTATAATTTAAGACTCAATGCCAAATATTTGTTATCTCTTAACCCCGGCTAAATATTCAGTTTACAAAAGTAGTGTCAGGACTTCATTTTATTTTTCGAATATGTGGGTCCTTATTTTACCTACATCACATATTCTTTCTTTATTTTATTTTTATACCTATATCTTTATAAATAATCATAACATATATATTTTTTAATATATATTTTTTTACATCAAATCCAAATCCTAACTCAAATTCAAATCCTAATCCTAAACCCGTCTACAAACCAAACACATAGTTAAGAATTTTTTTTTTTGTCTCAAAATTATTGTTTACTTTTTATTTTAAGATGCTTTAAAATAACTGTTTATCTTTATAAAAAAAAGTGTGGGGAATTTGCAGTTTGAATTTAGTAGTATTATGGGTCAAGCGGAATGTGTTGGGATTCTTAAACATTGTGATAAATAGGGTGAGTCTTGAAAGATGAAACTACCATGATTTGTCAAATGTTTATTTTATTTTTTTATTATTATTATTTTTTTAATCTTTGAATAATAGTGTTTGGATGAAACTTTTTGTGATCTTGAGTTCTAGATGATGCCTTTATGAAGTAGCAAGCATATTCCTATTGTGTGAGGTATGGTGTATCACTACACAAGCAAGTAATACAAATTTTTTCATATTAAAGGAAATGTAGTCCGGGATTTGTAGATATCCGTAGAGTTTATGGCGGTAATTGGTAAAGTTAAAATTACTCCAAGATTTGTAGGTATTCATGTGGTGGTAATTGGTAAAGTTCAAATCAATAGTGATGCCATTCTCAATCTCAGGCAGGGCATTTAGTGATGTAACGGTGTAGCTACAGTCTATTTGTGATTGGTTGTGTTAGAAAATGTAGCCATTAATTGGTTGAACTAGCTCTAAGTGTATCTATTCTCTTGATGATGCCTTAATGGTGCAGTGACTTGTCACCATGTGTGAGGATGCAATTGCATATTGGTTTATAAGTTTCATTATTTCATTAAAGATTTGTAGTCATAAGCAAAAGAATATCCTTAGATGATGTGGTGAAATAGATGAATTCAAAGTGAATATAGAGGTATATCAAGCTTTGACTTGTGTTTTAATATTGTTTCTTCAATATAGTAGTTGTTTGGTTTCTTTGTTTATTGTCCCGCTCATTATAGGGTGTTTGAGAGATGTCCATCACCTTATAAAGATGTGTTTGTAAGTCTTGTAGTGAGTGAAGATGATATTTGATAAGTTGAAGAGTGTAGTGGTCTTAATTTATATAATTGTGTACTTTTGTATACTGACAATAATTTTGAAATGGGAAAAGTATTTATTTAAGCTTACATGGTCAAGTTTATTAGCTTACATGAAGGAGTTTTAATAAGCACAAATTTAGTTGTATGATATGAAAGGGGGGTTGAGAATAATGGTTATGAACTTATCATTTATAACCTGACACAAAAACTAATCAATAATTTATGAACTTAACATTTATAAGCTATAAGTGCTTATTAAATATAATACTAAGCCAACAATATAAGCTTAGACAAACACTCACTAAGACTGGGAGGCAAGGGAGCGTGAGTGGCTCACCTTACCTCCAGTCACGAGTGAGCCTCCATGCCCAGTGTAATACCTGAATTTCTAAAATTCACAAAAAGACCAAAATACCCTAATGATCAAAAGTAAGAATAATTAAATAAACAGAATACCAAATGAGCTATGTAAATTCAGAAAACTTATAAGAAATATCACATATGATCCAAATAAATTTTGAATGACTTTGTAAAGTTAATTTTATAGATTATAATTTTCTAAAATCATTTATGTATTTTATATAATTAGCCGTGTATAATTAATAGTTTTATAAAAGAATTTAATTAATAAAAGCCCAATATAAATTTATATTATTAAGAGTCCATTTATTTTAAGTCCAATACATTATAAAGCCCACAAGAAAAATAGTAAATCATATATATATACAAAATTCGGTTCCTAATAATCCCTAATATCCGATCACCTTAAACCGACTCTCAAAACCCTAAACAATTCGATTCCCGGTTTCAGAGCTTGAGACCATTTTTCTTGGACAAGTTTGAAGGTAAAGAAGGTGGGAAAAATAGTGTTCGAGTTCTGAGTTCTTTGTTTTAGTCGTGGTTAGTTTTGGGACAATTAGGGTTTCATGAGTAGAGATTTTTGGCTTCTTTTGTTCTAACGATCCAAGCTCATCAAGGGTATGTTCCTAATGTTACTTTCAGCCCTATAAGTCATATATAACACGTAAAATTAGCCATGCATGTTTAATAAGTCGTATGGAATTATTTGAAATCTAAAACCCTAAAAGCGTATACAAATAACGAATGGGTGTATAATAATTTTTAAGACCATGAATTGATTTTTCAGAAGCTATTACATGTTATAAGACCTGAATAAAATACATATTTATGAATTGAAGCTTGTGTGAATTGTTTTGAGTTTTATGGTTCGATTAAGCATGGAAAAGGAAAGATTTAAAAGGAGCGATTAGGGTTTTGCATGAACTAGGGTTTTCTTGTAATCATTAAAGGTAATTAATGAAGTAATAATGATGAGCTAATGATGGGTTACACCTAGGTTTAGGGCTTGTACTTGAATTGTACATTATTCGGTTTTTATATAAAAGGTTTGGGTTGGTTTTGTAAATATTGAAACTTAAAGGTTATTTTGTGAACAGTAAAATAAAGGTACTAAGCGTATAAAAATAAGTATGGGGTTAAACATGTAATTTTGGATATTTAAAGGGCCATTCAATTGTATTTAATTTATTAGAGTGCGTTTGTAAATTCCAAAACCTTTGGGTTAAAAGTGTAAAATCGATAATATAAGGTTAGGTCATATAATTAAAGATGTCAAGGGTGTAAGTTGATTTTTGTAGGACACGCATGAGTTTGAGATAATTTTGGTTTGTTATCATTTCGTTCTAGGTTAAATTGAAATCATTAAAAGAAGTGATATGTGAATTTAATGCGTATTTAGTAATATTTAAAGAGTATGGAAACCCTAGAACCTAAATAGGAAGTTGGTGAATTAATGAGGAATACCCTAAAATGTTGTGATTTAGTACATCACTAAAATGAGAATATCCGACAACTCTAAAAGTATTAATGCGATAAATCCGTTATAATATTAATGATGCTAATAAATATTAAATAAATCATAATCCGTGTAGATTCGTTGGAGGAGACGCGACGTTACATCTTCATATTCTTACATTCGTTACTTTTCTCTCAATTGCTTTAAGGTACGGATATTTTGTCTTACCTTAAGACACTTATGTTATCGTACATATATTCTGACCTTCTTAGTAAAGGTTCCTTATGATGTTCTTTCGTTAGTCTTTCCATTTTACTTATTAGGTTTCCGATGCCATTGCTATGAACCCTTTCCTGATTTTGTGATCTGTTGCTTATCTAAACTTATGTTTTATTGAATCGTGCGATACTTGATTTGAACTTTATGTTTATGAAGACTTTGATATGCGAAATTGTTGAACCTTATTATATTTGAATGTGAACCTTATGATATGAGTTAGTGATATGTTATCTGCTGAACCATGTGTTTGATTAAGACTTATGTTATAATTGAACTTTTGTTTGACCTAAGTTAGTTTGACACCCGAGCCATTTATTAACTAGTCATGGGGGTTCCATGTCCGTGTCGATGATGCGCCTCGACATGACTCTCTAGGCGATGAGAGTGAAGTTACGCCACGTCCCTTATCTCGTTATATGTTATGAGCTCAATTTGTATTATATTATTAAAGTATATCGTAGGCGTATGGATGCATACTAGATCTGATCTGTTGTCTGATATGATTTGTTTAGATGAATGATGTCGTGTGCAATACGCATCTTCATAAAACTCTGGGAGCTCGCTACTCCGTATTATTTTGAGATTGTTTTTATATAGTTATGATGTTTTGATATGATATGTTCTGGGCTCGTGGTAGTTAACTAAATCTTTATTTGTTATTACTATGTTAAGTATTCTGATTTTGATTCGGTATGTTCAATGCTTATGATTATGTGTTGGGTTATTATATGTTCTTACCTATATGTATGCTTTTGTATGTTTATGTGATTACCGTTTAAATGCTAGGTTATGATTAATATGTTTAAATGGGGTTTGTGTGCTGTTATCTGGTGTTATGTTAGTTCTCGTTATGTGAATTCGTTGAACTGTGGGATGAATGTATGAGTGTGATAGTTAGTATTCTATAAGCTTAGTATGTATAGTCTGATCAGTTGATTTTGGGAACTTTGCTTATACGTTAGTATTTTATTGCCTATGTGACCTGCCATGTTTGAACTCTGCTGATGCTAGGATTTGATCTTAGAACTGGTTTAGTTTATGATAGTTGTTTTGATAATTGCTGATGGTTATGCTATGTTTTGATTGGTCTATTTAATTATAGTTGTTTAATATGTTTCTATTTGTTTGTGAGACTGCCATGATTTGAACTGCTACTTTCGCTGCTGCAATATTGAATTAAGTGTGTTAAGTGAAGGTTAATTAATTTGTTGAATGCTATGTTTAATTGTTGGTAACTGTTTTGTTAGTCATTAGACTCTTCGTTGGGTTTATAAGTAAATTGTTATTCTTGATATGTTGAATGTTTGGTTGTTCTGAGGTGTTTGTGTTCGTGTCATTAATGTGCTATGAGATGTTTAACTTGTTATGTGGTTGTTTGGATTTCTGTATGTTGAGTTTCGCAGAATCCTAAAATATCCCTTATCATTATTTTATTTTGATTTCGTCATTTGTATATTTTGTTTTGTTTAGCTTTTGTTTCGTTATATCATTCCTTTGGGCTTTGTAAGCTCAGTAGTACTTTTCTTTTCTGCGGCGGTATTAAGCATTCAAGATAAGCTTATGGGATAGGCGATGCGGGTTGAGAGTAGAGGCGAGGCGAGATTCGATTATAGAGATCTTAGATTTATTTTGAAGTTTAGTTATTTATGTTTTCTCTTGAGTAGTTTTGTAAAGGCTTCGCTATTGTATAGTTATTAAAGTTCTGATATGAAACCGTGTTGTGATATCTTTACCCTTGTCGGGTCGGGGTGTTACAATTTATGGTATCGAGCTCTAGGTTTTAGGACCATAGAGCTTAGGCTATGACACTGTGAGGATTGGGTAGATTTAGGATTTCCATACGCATACTTTCTTTGCGTCCCACCGCACTTAGACTTTACTAATAGTTGATTGTCCTTTTAGATGGTTATTCCCCGTCACTTTAGTTCGTCTGATAGGAGCAATCAAGGACCTGCTAGACAACCTAAGGAGAAGACGAGGTGGGCTGTTGTTGTTGCTAAAGGCTGTACGAGGTTTGGTAGAGTGAAGCGAACCAACAAGAGGGTACGAGTTCCGGCCTATATGTGGCCATGCACGATCGAGGAGAAGCTGACCTTGAAGGAAGTGGACGGAAAAGTAGTAGAAGATTATGAAACTAAGGTTGTGGACAACCAAGGTTTCACCACTACGTATCATGATAAGTGTCCAAAGTTCGTTGAGGATGAAGGAGTAGGACGGGATGAGAGTCGCGATCTGTATGCTTTTGTGGATCGTGTGCCAGAGGAGGAAGAGAGGAAGCGGAAAGGTGGCTTTGCTAGTAGCTTACTACCACAGCATAAAGGAAACAAGAACGGATGGATAAGCGAGGAGGAAGAGGAAGAAGAGGAACCCGAGGAAGAATACGAGGTGGAGTCGAATTGGAGTCTCTGACTACTAGTAGGTTCAATCCGACACAAGGATAGGAATTGGCGCTCCTGAGTAGTTGCCCTCGTTATGAGAAGTTTTTGACATTGATTTTGGGTTAGGTCCTTTTGTTTCGTTCGACGATTAAATCTTAGGATATTGAGTTTTATTTTGGGAGTACATCTTTTGACGATTTTGAAAATTTTGTTTGATTAATGGAATAAATCAAATTGATAGTATAATTCTTGTTCGTTGTTCTCTTCCTGATAGATTCGTTGAGTTTTCCATTAGTCCTCATAAGTTTCGTCTGCTATTTATTTTCTATATGATGTTGTTTTATTACCGCTTGAATATATGTATGACCATTATGATGGTATACTCATGTGGTTTTGGCCTGTTGTAGTAGGATTACTTGTTATCTGTATATTATCTCTATATGGTGTGTTTTGCTATGATATTCATTATGTGTTGTGTCATGGCCCGAGATCAAATATAGTGACAATAAGAACTTGTTATGTGATACAAGTATTATGACGCCGATCAACGTAATATCTGAGATCATATAATCGAACTTATTGAAAGTATACAACGTCTGGGAAATGCCTATGGTTGGTAGGTGTATGGATATTTGCCTTGTATCCGTTATTTGGTACTATTCATGTTGGGTTGAGACTCTGTATTTAATTGTGAGATTTTAAGTCGATGTCTCATTGCATATAAGTTTTGTACCATTGGGATCCGAAGTTGTTATTATCTGTGTAAACCTATAGATTGTTATGCCTGCCTTAGATCTGTATGTCTCCTCATACTCCTGCGATTAGTAAACCGTTAGGATTCGTTCCATCTATGCATATGATAGTTTCCATCATTAGATACCGAAATAAGTTAGATTGTGTTTTTGAATTTTCTTTACCTCATCATTTACTGCTAATACTTTAATAAGTATACGATTAGCATTCGTCATATATTCCATGAAGTTTCGAAATCCACATTTGTCGCCGTACTATCCCGTCTTGCTCAATTTCGAGGACGAAATTTCATTTTAGAGGAAGAAATTGTAATACTGAATTTCTAAAATTCACAAAAGACCAAAATACCCTTATGATCAAAAGTAAGAATAATTAAATAAGCAGAATACCAAATGAGCTATGTAAATTCGAAAACTTATAAGAAATATCACATATGATCCAAATAAATTTTGAATGACTTTGTAAAGTTAATTTTATAGATTATAATTTTCTAAAATCATTTATGTATTTTATATAATTAGCCGTGTATAATTAATAGTTTTATAAAAGAATTTAATTAATAAAAGCCCAATATAAATTTATATTATTAAGAGTCCATTTATTTTAAGTCCAATACATTATAAAGCCCACAAGAAAAATAGTAAATCATATATATATACAAAATTCGGTTCCTAATAATCCCTAATATCCGATCACCTTTAAAACCGACTCTCAAAACCCTAAACAATTCGATTCCCGGTTTCGAGCTTGAGACCATTTTTCTTGGACAAGTTTGAAGGTAAAGAAGGTGGGAAAAATAGTGTTCGAGTTCTGAGTCTTTGTTTTAGTCGTGGTTAGTTTTGGGACAATTAGGGTTTCGGCGAGTAGAGATTTTTGGTTTCTTTTGTTCTAACGATCCAAGCTCATCAAGGGTATGTTCCTAATGTTACTTTAAGCCCTATAAGTCATATATAACACGTAAAAATTAGCCATGCATGTTTAATAAGTCGTATGGAATTATTTGAAATCTAAAACCCTAAAAGCGTATACAAATAACGAATGGGTGTATAATAATTTTTAAGACCATGAATTGATTTTTCCAGAAGCTATTACATGTTATAAGACCTGAATAAAATACATATTTATGAATTCGAAGCTTGTGTGAATTGTTTTGAGTTTTATGGTTCGATTAAGCATGGAAAAAGGAAAGATTTAAAAAGGAACGATTAGGGTTTTGCATGAACTAGGGTTTTCTTGTAATCATTAAAGGTAATTAATGAAGTAATAATGATGAGCTAATGATGGGTTACACCTAGGTTTAGGGCTTGTACTTGAATTGTACATTATTCGGTTTTTATATAAAAGGTTTGGGTTGGTTTTGTAAATATTGAAACTTAAAGGTTATTTTTGTGAACAGTAAAATAAAGGTACTAAACGTATAAAAATAAGTATGGGGGTTAAACATGTAATTTTGGATATTTAAAGGGCCATTCGAATTGTATTTAATTTATTAGGGTACGTTTTGTAAATTCCAAAACCTTTGGGTTAAAAGTGTAAAATCTGATAATATAAGGTTAGGTCATATAATTAAAGATGTCAAGGGTGTAAGTTGATTTTTGTAGGACACGCATGAGTTTGAGATAATTTCGGTTTGTTATCATTTACGTTCTAGGTTAAATTGGGAAATCATTAAAAGAAGTAATATGTGAATTTAATGCGTATTTAGTAATATTAGAAGAGTATGGGAAACCCTAGAACCTAAATAGGAAGTTGATGAATTAATGAGGAATACCCTAAAATGTTGTGATTTAAATGCATCACTAAAATGAGAATATCCCGACAACTCTAAAAGTATTAATGCGATAAATCCGTTATAATATTAATGATGCTAATAAATATTAAATAAATCATAATCCGTGTAGATTCGTTGGAGGAGACGCGACGTTACATCTTCATATTCTTACATTCGTTACTTTTCTCTCAATTGCTTTAAGGTACGGATATTTTGTCTTACCTTAAGACACTTATGTTATCGTCATATATTTCGACCTTCTTAGTAAAGGTTCCTTATGATGTTCTTTCGTTAGTCTTTCCATTTTACTTATTAGGTTTCCGATGCCATTGCTATGAACCCTTTCACGATTTTGTGATCATTGCTTATCTAAACTTATGTTTTATTGAATCGTGCGATACTTGATTTGAACTTTATGTTTATGAAGACTTTGATATGCGAAATTGTTGAACCTTATTATATTTGAATGTGAACCTTATGATATGAGTTAGTGATATGTTATCTATTTGAACCATGTGTTTGATTAAGACTTATGTTATAATTGAACTTTGTTTGACCTAAGTTAGTTTGACACCGAGCCATTTATTAACTAGTCATGGGGTTCCATGTCCGTGTCGATGATGCACCTCGACATGACTCAGAGGCGCGATGAGTGAAGTTACGCCACGTCCCTTATCTCATTATCATTATGAGCTCAATTTGTATTATATTATTAAAGTATATGCGTGGGCGTATGGATGCATCCTAGATCTGATCTGTTGTCTGATATGATTTGTTTAGATGAATGATGTCGTGTGCAATACGCATCTTCATAAAACTCTGGGAGCTCGCTACTCCGTATTATTTTGAGATTGTTTTATATAGTTATGATGTTTTGATATGATATGTTCTGGGCTCGTGGTAGTTAACTAAATCTTTATTTGTTATTACTATGTTAAGTATTCTGATTTTGATTCGGTATGTTCAATGCTTATGATTATGTCTTTGGGTTATTATATGTTCTTACCTATATGTATGCTTTTGTATGTTTATGTGATTACCGTTTAAATGCTAGGTTATGATTAATATGTTTAAATGGGGTTTGTGTCTTTGTTATCACGGTGTTATGTTAGTTCTCGTTATGTGAATTCGTTGAACGTGGGATGAATGTATGAGTGTGATAGTTAGTATTCTATAAGCTTAGTATGTATAGTCCGATCGGTTGATTTTGGGAACTTTGCTTATCGTTAGTATTTTATTGCCTATGTGACTGCCATGTTTGAACTCTGCGATGCTAGGATTTGATCTTAGAACTGGTTTAGTTTATGATAGTTGTTTTGATAATTCTTGATGGTTATGCTATGTTTTGATTGGTCTATTTAATTATAGTTGTTTAATATGTTTCTATTTGTTTGTGAGGCGCCATGATTTGAAGCGCTACTTTCATTCTTTGCAATATTGAATTAAGTGTGTTAAGTGAAGGTTAATTAATTTGTTGAATGCTATGTTTAATTGTTGGTAACTGTTTTGTTAGTCATTAGACTCTTCGTTGGGTTTATAAGTAAATTGTTATTCTTGATATGTTGAATGTTTGGTTGTTCTGAGGTGTTTGTGTTCGTGTCATTAATGTGCTATGAGATGTTTAACTTGTTATGTGGTTGTTTGGATTTCTGTATGTTGAGTTCCGCAGAATCCTAAAAGATCCCTTATCATTATTTTATTTTGATTTCGTCATTTGTATATTTTGTTTTGTTTAGCTTTTGTTTCGTTATATCATTCACTTGGGCTTTGTAAGCTCAGTAGTACTTTCTTTTCTGCGGCGGTATTAAGCATTCAAGATAAGCTTATGGGATAGCGATCCGGGTTGAGAGTAGAGACGAGAGCGAGATTCGATTATAGAGATCTTAGATTTATTTTGAAGTTTAGTTATTTATGTTTTTCTCTTGAGTAGTTTTTGTAAAGGCTTCCGCTATTGTATAGTTATTAAAGTTCTGATATGAAACCGTGTTGTGATATCTTTACCCTTGTCGGGTCGGGGTGTTACACCCAGCCAAACAAGTGACACGCGAGTCACACGAATCAAGGCAAATTAATGTGAGTGGTTCACCTAGTTGATAAATGTGCACATATATATTACCGTTTGGTTTGTATGGGTTTGTATGTGTTTTTTATTAAAAAAAATGTGATTTAAGGTGAGTGAAAGTGAGTCTCTTGTTCGCATAAAGATGAGTGGTAGTGAGTGGAAGAGAGAGGAGGGATAAAGCTGATGTGGCTCTGAGGTGTAAGGTGAGTGGGTATTCTCCTTGCCTTCCGGCCTAAGCTTACGGTTTTGAACATAGATAAAGAGGATTTGATAAGCCTTTTCTTAGCTTATAAGTTTATATAAATTTTTAGAAGCTTTTTCACATTTTTGTCATAGTTAATCCATTCACTCAACTTTGACTTCTGAACTTATTTATCAAAAGCTATAATCTACTTATTGAGCATAAGCTTAAGCTTTAAAAATAAGTCAGACAAACACACTGTTAAAGGGTTACATATTTTGACTGATCAAATTTACGAGCTCACAATCTCAACTTGACAAGTTCATAAGTCTACAAATGTAAGTTCATGAATTCATCAAAACTCCGTTAAGATGATAAGCATTACAAATAAGCTTACAAAAACACCTCCAAAACCTTATTAATTAAAAGTTGATACATAACGAGTGATTTAACTTCTTTCACTTTTAAGGTACTAAGAAAAATGTTTAAACTAACTATAGATGGTATAGACAAATCGAGTGAAAATTTTAAGTTCAAAATAGGCATAAAATAATGCAACTTCACAGGTGCAACAAAGTAACAACATGCCTAGCTCGAAATGTTGAGTCGGAGGTGTTGTTTGTTTATTAAAAGACTTTGTATCTGAATTTGAATCTGATTTGCACATCTGAATCTGATCTGAGACGTAAATGTTTGAATCTGAATCAAATGATATTTTTTTTTACCTTTTAAATGTCTGAATGATATAAGTACAAAACAATTTTATTTCTACGAAACATAAATGTGTTTAAAAATTGGAATTTGGTCAAAGAATAGCAATGTACTTTGTAAGATATTAGATATCATAACACCACAAGTAATCTTGCTATGGATCGTATATAATTCTAGAGAGAGAATGAGAGATGGGATGTTCTAGAGAGATAAAACAAAAGAAATGTTAGATTACCAAATGAACATCCAACCCTCTCCCTTGTGGGGAGAGGGCTATTTATACATATGACTATGCCCTCCTTCGGGCTGGGGATCAGGCATACAGTGGGTAAAGAGTCGTCCTTCTTTCAAGGTGTTACCTATACTACTGTAAACTAACTAATATAACGTTATGTCTACGAGTTACAATATGCTAGACTATTGTTGGGGTGACCGGCACTTCAACATCGATTTTCCAAATCCCAACAATCTCCCCCTAAGGGAGGTCACCCCATGATACATTGTGAATTCTAGCATTCTATCTTTAATCTTTCATGCTCGAGCTCGTAGACATTGAAGCTTCCTTAAGTTCAACTTTGCATATTAGTAGCGGTTCTTTGGCTTGAACGTTTCTTTGAAATGTGATCACGAGCTTTCTTTGAGATCATCAGCCATATAGAATCTCCAGCTCATCCATTGAAATATTGCCATCATGTGATGTTGTGACTTTTGGACCGACATGCTCACAGTTTTGGATCATGACATTTTTTCAACAGAGTAGCGGAAGCTTTGTTGTGTGTGTTGATCGTCATGATTTTCTTCAAGTATGATAGAGAGTTGTGAGCATGTGGTTATGAATTGACGTCTCATCGGCCATCAGCTGCAATCATCGGGAGTACCTGCAAATGACAGTTAGCAATAAACACACTGAAGTGTCTTTGTTCACTTTCGTTGAATATGGTTACCAGAACCACGGTTCCCCGTTGATCTTTATAAATACTGCATGTGATCAGGTAGAATTCCTAAGAATCTCCTTGACAGGGTTTCGCAGCTGTACTAGTCGTTCTCAAACCGGAGCATCTCAAAGCAGACAACAAGGGTTTCGCAGTTGTACTAGCCGTACGATTCGATATATTTAATTTTAAAATTTTAAATAAAGTTCTTATTTATCTGGTAATAGGTTAATATTTAGTAATTTTGTTTTAAAAAATATATCTATAAAGTTGTCTTTAAATTTCAAAATTTTGAGCCTAATATTACAATACTTTTAACTTACATTTTATAAAAACTAAGGATTAAAATTTGAAAATCAACTTCTTATTTTTTCGATAATAAATCAAAATGATTGCAAATATTTAAATAAAATAGGCAATAGACTCATTACAATAATCAATATTAGGTTATGAAAGAGTTTTTATATACGTTTTACCTTTAGAATATAAACTATTTAGTTAAAAGAGATTACTTCTGCTAGGTTAATAGATAAAGAAGTTGAATTGCATTACATAATTTAGTTATATGAAAATGCATAAATAACAAACTATATAGGCATATGTAATATTTCTTGTGCAAAGAAAGTAAAGTAATTAAACAGTATTAACTTAGTATATCATAATTTTATCAAATAATGCACCCCTGCAACAGGCGGCCATTTTATTTCTCGTTTCAATGTACAAAGAGTTATGGTGACTACCAAACTCACCATACAATCATACCTCACAACACACTCAAAAAAAATGGTTCGCTTAAGTTTAGGACTAAACCACCCTTCTTGAAGAAAAGGGAAAGCGCTATAGTAGATGACAAGTGGAGGTGGTACTCGAAGCGTCAAAACCACCTCCATAACGACGGGTCATTTTAATCTGCTCAAACATTTAATACATTGTACACGTGTAATTTCTTTTTCTGATATTTTATAACCTTTGATTATTAACTTGAATTTTTTGTGTTTTGATTACAATACAATGATAACTTTAGGCCAGACGTAGTGGTTACTAACATCATCACTGTTAACTTAGCGTCACATCACATCTCCCCTCCACGACCAACATTACCATCAACAAAGTGTAATAAAAGCACCAACTTTACCACATACACATTTCCCAGAGAACTCGGTACAATACCTCACACAAACCAATATCATACACACACAATCAACAGAGAACTCGGCTGAGTAAGCTTATTTAGGAGGTTTATTAACAAACGTACGTCTAATTAAGTTTTCGACTAAGTTTATATGTTTGAGCTTATATGAGGGGGTTTTGATAAGCCCAAACTTTGTGTCTTATTTAAGTAGGGGTGGGCTTATATAAGAATATTATATAAAAAGACTTTTTATGTACTCATTTAATAATTACACCTTTTTAATGTTCATGTACCTTTTTGCCATTTTACGTTATTAATTATGATAAGCTAAGCAAACACTTATAAGTCATAAGCCGCTTATATAACATACAAATAAGCTAGGGGGAGCACGGTTCAGTTTGGCTCGGTTTTTTACTAAAACCAAAACCAAACCGAAAATATTCGGCTTTTGCTTTTTAGAAACCGTCCGGTTTCGGTTTATTCTAGGTTTGGTTTTTCGGTTTTTGGTTTTTTCGGTTTAGTTTTTTTTTTTTTTTTTTTTTATCGCGGTTTGTTAATGGTTGAATTTCTAATGCAACATAGAATAACAAAATAATTCTAATAAGAAACTATTGATCCTAATAAAAAGTATATAAGATAATTAGATGGTAACTATTTATGTTTTTTAAATGACAATTTAAGAAGCAATTGAAATATGAGTTCTTAAGATAATATGTATTTTGTCGATTCGGTTTTTTTGGGTTTCGTAATTTTGCTAAAACCAAAACAAGTGATAAACTTCCGCTTTTATAAATTGCAAAAACCGAACCATCGTTTTTTCAATTGGTTTTGGTTTTTCGGTTTCGGTTTTCTGCACACCCTGGCATACGCCTAATTCATTAGCTTAGCCAAACATTCGTAACTTTATCACACAAACATATCATACTTAAATATAAATATATTCCACGTTAAGCATAAATATACTACACAATGCACTCACACACACAAAAAAATAAAAAGAAAAGAAGTTGGGACTTATGCTCAAAATCGACCAATGACGCGTCATAGGGGAAAAACACGTCTTGGTGACACTGTTACACCCCGACTTCTAATAGGTCAAAAAGTATGTATAACGAAAAAAATACAAAATATTATAAGAAGAAGAATTTAAGAATATCTAAATATTTGAAATTAACCCCCATAACTAAAAAGTTCAGGGAGCTCTAACATAACACGCCCAACAGTTCAGGGGCCTGTTTTGGAAGTCCAGCAACAATACGATACGTGTTCATCATAATAATACGTGGCCAAATTACCAGACCAAAAGATGCTCAATTCAATTTTTTTTTTCCAATAGTTCAATAAAGTAGTTAAAATGAGTTTAACTGAGTGATAAATTAAGAACAATTCATTCATGTTCAAGCTTCGAATAAGGTAACACTTGTAAACCGATATTTTTAATTATTTAAGTTCTAAATTCGTAAAGGTTCAATCAATTTAAATTTGGTGAACAACTTCGTTTTAAGGTCCAAACGGTCGGAAAATGGCTTATATTTGGAATTGACCCTCAAAACTAACAAGTTATCCAGATGTGTTTCATATTCCTGTCCCAAGATTGGTTGCTGATAAAGAAGATAGACTTGTATGGAGGGATAGTGATAACAAGGACTGCAACTTTAGCATCAAAGAGATCTATAAAAAGTTGAGAAGTGACTCAGAAGATGTTAAATGGGCCAAGGTAGTTTGGTTTCTCAATGCATTCCTAAGCGGGCTTTTATCCTTTGGATGGCTGCTCAGGGGAAGCTTTTGACCCATGGCAGAATGGCTAAATAGGAGAGTTATGATATGACTGTGTGTGCATTGTGTAAAATTGATGTTGAAACACATGACCACTTATGTTTCGTGATGAGTGTCTAAATACTCATCATTTTTGTACCAATTAAACTGCAAAAACATCTGAAAACACTCGAAATGCATCAAAATGATAAAATATCACAAATAAGTGTTTTATGTGTTTTAAATGCAAAAATATCAAAATCGGTGAAAACGTATAAAGTTTGCATAATTGGCGCTTTAGTCCCCAAGTTTCAAAAGTTGTCAAAAACAGTCCACGTAAATCTAAATAAAGAAAAATGTTATTCAAGGTCCCTGAAATATCCTAATTTGTCAAAATGGTCCTTGAATAAATCTTTTGTTAAATGGCGAAAAGGTCCACGAACTTTTGAAATTGTCAAGTTTGGTCCTCGGAAAATTTGAAAATGTCAAACTGGTCCTTGTACTATTGGAACTTGTCAATATTGGTCCCTTGTCACAACTTTGGAGAAATTACAGTTTGGTCCTCTAGTTTGGCATAATTACATTTTGGTCCTCAAAACTAACCTAAGTCAAGCCTTGTCAAATACATTATGACCCCGCCATGTAACCCTTTTGGACCCCGTCACACTCATTTTGAACCCTGGTCAACCTATCCGATCAAACAAGCGGTTGCCGCCCACTTTATCTCCTCCCAACCAATTGCTGCGCTACTTCTCGCAACCTCTCACCCATCACCCTTATCCCGCACCCTTATCACCTCAACCCTCATCACACCTCTCACCCCCCTAGTTGCGGTTTCGGACCCTACACTCAAATTGCCCTTTTCCGCCAAAACCAAGTGAATGGCCAAAGTCCAAAACTCTCCCATTGGCTCGGAATCAGTGGGATCCTCTCGTAAACACGTGGCAAGGCTTTTGGAGCTATAAAAAGGAAGAGAGAAGAAGCAAACAAGGGTAGTTAGTTTTAAAAATTCCTTTGTATGTCGTTTTTTATGTAGTTAGTTTAATTAATGTTTTAAGATGTAATTTTAAGCTTCAGTGTAATAAACATATGCCACTTAATCATTATAAACTCATTTCAAGTACTAATTTAAGGTTTCACTTATATTTCAAAATTTCAAGTTACTGTTGCAATTTTCAGTTTCATTTTCTTAGTTACAAGCTTCTATTAGCTTCTTTGAAAGTTCAAACATGTTTATTCAAGCTTATTAAAGCTTTTGATAAGCTTTGGAAGCAGTTTCAAGTATTTTCACTTGTGGTCAACAAAAGTCAACAGTGAAGAGAAAATGGGTCAAACAGGTTTGGAATTGGAAATGTGGTTGAAGCAGAGTGGATTTGGGTTGGAAAAGGCTTAGTGTAGTGATCTTGGGTCTGGTTTTAGCCTGCAACTAGTTGGACAGTGGTGAGTGAGATTTTTCATTTCCAATTTCCAAGTCAGTTTGCATGTTTTGTGTGTAATTGTATTTGAAGTTATAAATAGTTAAATCCTGTTTGATTAGTTGTTATTAGGTTGGTTTAATTCATATTAAGTGTCTGCTTTAGCTTAAGAGATGGTTAGCTCATTTTTTTTATTACAAAACAGTCATAGTAGGTGTGTTTGGAATTGTTGTTTTATCTGTGATATAGGTTAGTGTAGTGGTAGATTATTGTTGCTCTAGGTTTGTTTAACTCATATGCACTCATTTCTGTCAATAACTTGCACCTTATAACTTCAAAAGTCAAATTTGCTTTTCATCTGTCTTTAATTCCCCACTGTTGGGTTTTTAAATAAGCAAACACTTGTTTTATGTCTAGAATTCATAGACAAAGGTTGCATCAGCTTTGCTTTATCATAAAACATCATTTTCAGTTCAAACATTGGAATCAAATCTCATAAAAGTCAAAGTTCCAAAACTGTTATCAAAAGTCAAATTGAAAATCCAGTTTTGAGCCAACCTAAGGTGATTTTTAATAGATTCATTACTGAACCAAATCAAATGAAACTTTGGGTTCTATAAGTTCGAGAGGTCTAGTTTCTTATTACTATTTTGTTGATTTTTAGAATTTTTCAAAAGCTCCAAATGAGCTTGTTAAAATGGCAAAAGTGCCACATGACAAGGATCGAGATCGCACAGGCTTGTGCGGTTTTGCAACTCTTGCACAAGGCTCATTTGAGCTTCTCTAGGTCTCAGCTTGGGGTTTTAGATAGTCACCCAGGTCTAGTGCAGGGTACCACTTCTATTTTGTAGTTTCAGCTTATTGGGTGGCTTGTGCTTAAGCCCAAAGTAGCACCCTCATCTGTCTTTAACTTATGATCTCAAATCACCAAATCTTGGTATCTTGCTATTCAGAGGTTTAAGGCTTGTTGTTTCTTGTTGCTTTTAGGTTCTTTTAGCATATTATAGCTTTTGTATTCAATTGGTGGTCTTTGGATTCCATTTGCTTATTTAAAGTGCTTATTCCTAAGCACTTGACACATCAGTTCCATAATTCCACACATAAGCACCTGTTTTTCCATTTTTCTTAGATTCCTAATAATATTTTAGACTTTTCCTGAAATTTTCATATTTTTCTAAGCTTGTTTGCTATTTTTCTTAATTTAAAACAGTTGTTAGGTAATTTAAAATAGCTTTTAATACAATTAAATCAGAAAAAGTCCAAAAAAATAATTTTTCATTTTTATTAAGTTTAGATAAATATAAAAAGTAAAAAAAGTAATTTTCCATATTTTTCATAGTTTATTTTGTAATTTTTAGTAATTTAATTAGTTTTTAATAGTTTAAAATTCATAAAAAAATAGAAAAATAATCAGAAAAATACAAAAATAGTTTTGAAAATTCTATTTTGTCATTTTAGATTTTTCTAAGTCTTAATTTTATTTTTCTAGCTTTATTACATAATTTCTTGTATTTTAGGTTATTATTAAATAGTTAGAAATAGTTTTTAATTAATAATAATTAATTAAATAGTTATAAAAATAATTTTCTTTTTCTAAATATTTTCTTTTATCATTAGGTCTGTAAAAATGTCATTTTCATATTTTTAGGGTTAATATTGATTTAGTTTCACTTTTTCATTTGTACGTCGCGTAGTTTTTAATTCAGTTTTATAAAAACATAAAAACAAAAACATCATTTTAAATATAGTGATAGTGTTTATTTAATATTTTTTATCTTTTTAATTTCCTTTAATTTGCATTTAAGCCCCTGTAGTTTATGGGCTTTCTCTTTAGGTATAGATCAACCACAATCCTTTCCCGTTCAAATCTTCTCGATCACTTTACGTTTGACTATTCTCGCACAGCTCGTTGGGACTTAACGACCTGGGGAAACACTATACTCTCCTGATCTTCATTGAGTTCGTACCTGAGCTGTTTTAAGTTTCTTACGGTCTGCCATTCACAAGTGGCAGGTTTGAGTGAGAAAACTTGACGGTTCTGCACGGATCATTTCGCCTGCCCTTTCGAAAGTTATAATGTGTAGTATGAGAGTGCAAATTAAGGCAAAAGAATGGAGTGATATTATTAATGAAGTTGCTGATAAGCCTTGTGGAGACATCATTTGGAGTATTGTAAGAAGACTATGCTTGTCAGAGTATGTATTTCATATGGACGGAAAGAAACAACAGAATTTTTAGAGATGAACAATGTAAATGGGAGGCTGTGTTGGATAGAATTTGTGAAACTGTTAGAATGAAGTTGATGAGCTTGAGGGTAAGAGAATCTGAGGCAGTCAAGTACGTGTTTAAACTGTGGAAAGTTGATCTTAATAGGAAGTAATGGAACAGTGTTACAAATGAATGTATGGGTGTTTGGTTATCTCAGAATGAATGGTTGTTTGAAGGTTTGGGGTATTGGAGCTTGCGATTATCTGAGGTGTATGGTGTTGGTCCCAAATGGTTGAGTAAAACAAATATATGAAATTGCAATAATATGATAACTTGTTAAATGTTCTAACTATTGAAATCTGTAACATGTACATGTATATATAGGTATCGAATGGTTGTCTCCAACAGACACACCGGTTCGGTAAACAACTACCATAACTAAATAACCGCTATTCGGTTAATATGTTTGTAACAGGCAACTTTGGTCCTTCATGTTTCTGTCTTTTGAAATGGAGCAATGAACGAGATTATCTGCTCACATTCTCCTCCTTAATCTTGATCGTTGCTTCGTCCTAAGTCTTGAACTCCGAGCATTTGTCGCATAGTCACGAACTTGAGTCTTGGTAATGCTTTAGTTAAAATATCTGCTCTTTAAAGTTCTCCACTTACGTGTTCTACGTTGATATGACCATTCTCTACACATTCCCGAATGAAATGATAGCGAATGTCTATATGCTTGCTTCTTCCGTGAAATAATGGGTTCTTTACGAGTTGTATAGCTGATATATTGTCAACTCTAAGCGTTATCTTCTTTTCTTCTAATCCAGTTAATTCACTGAGTAATCGTTTTAGCCATAAGGCTTGACATGCTTCCGCAGAGCCGCCATGAATTCGATTCACATGATGAGAGCGCCATCGTCGGTTGCTTCGAGTACACCAAGTGATAGGTGACTCTCCAAAGTAAAATACTATTCCAGAGTTCCTTTTCCTTGATCGTATTGACTCCATAACTCACGTCGTTGTATCCCGTAATCTTGCAGCTTCCGTCTTTCTTGTATATTACTCCATGGTCTTTTGTTCCTTTGATGTATCGGATTACTTGCTTTACTGCCTTCAGGTGATGATCCTTCGGGTCTTGCATAAATCTGCTGAGTAGTCCTACTGAATAACTAAGATCTGGTCTTGTATGTAGTAAATATCAGAGACTTCCAATTAAGCTTCGGTAATAAGTTGCGTCAATTGGGTTTCCATCTTCCGCCTTGACCAACTTAGTGCCAGGATCCATCGGTGTCTTCGTGTCATTACTGTCCGTCATGCTTGTTTCTTTTAAGATCTTGTTAATGTATCCTGTTTGCTTGATCGTAATCTCTCCTCCTGTTTGTGTAACTTCTATCCCAAGGTAATATGCTAGCAACCCTAAGTCGCTCATTTCAAATTTATCTTTCATCTGGGATTTGAACAAATCTACTTCCTTCTTTGGAGTGCCTGTGATTATTAAATCATCCACATATACTCCGACGATAAGTGTAGAAGTCTTGCTTCTCTTCGTGTAGATTGCTTGTTCGAGATTACATTTCTTAAAGTCTAATGACTTTAATGTTTGGTCAAGCTTCCCGTTCCAAGCTCTCGGTGCTTGTCTTAAGCCATACAAGGCTTTAGTTAGCTTGTAGACTTTTCCTAGGTTTCCTTGTTGAATGAAACCTTCAGGTTGTGTAACATAGACTTCTTCCTTCAATTCTCCATGTAAAAATGCTGATTTTACATCTAAGTGGTGTACTTGCCATCCATGATATGCTGTTAGCGCTAATATCAATCGAACTGTCTCTATCCTAGCAACTGGTGCAAACACTTCATCGAAGTCTATTCCCTGTTCTTGTACATAACCTTTTGCTACTAATCTTGCTTTATACTTTATGATCCTTCCTTGTGCATCTCTCTTGGTTTTATAAACCCATTTGAGTCTTATTGCTTTCTGATTTTCAGGCAATGTGGTAAGGGTCCATGTGTTATTTTTGTTGATTGAATCTAATTCAATTTCCATGGCCTCAATCCACTTCTCATCTTTTGATGCTTCCTTGTAATTACGGGGTTCTTCTTCTGTGAAAAATAAGCTTGGCGCTTCTACTTCACGTGCAGTTTGGTAGATTTCCGTAATATTCTTTAAACCTTGTATAGGTCTATGATCAATTCTAGAATCTGAGCTCTCTAATGAGCTTATAGTAGCTCTTTCTTCATCTTCTGAGTTAGGGTTGTAAGTGTATGATGGTGGTGTGATTGGTGAGGGTGGATCTGGTATAGGTTCTTGTTCTTGATACGTGTTGTCGGTGTTTTCTATGTTGACTGGTGTAGGATTATCATAGTCAACTCCATCTATTACAAAGCTAGTCCAAAACGTATCCTCAGTACTTGTATCCTCTTCATTATTATTCCAATCCCACGGTTTCGTTTCCATAAACTTTACATCCCTACTAACATGTTTCTTTTTTCCTACTGGATCATATAGCCTACATGATTTTGATCCTTCTTCAACTCCTAAGTAAATCATTGGAATGCTTCTATCATCTAGCTTCTTCAAGTGAGGTATCGTTACCTTAGCATAAGTTGTGCATCCAAATATTCTTAGGTATTCTAGGTTTGGTTTTCTGTTGTAGAGGGTTTCATATGGTGTTTTGTCTTCCAGGGCTTTCGTCGGTACCCTGTTGAGTATGTAAATGGCGTGCCCATCGCTTCCGCCCAAAAGTTAAGGGTAACTTTATCGCTTTCATCATACTCCTAGTCGTTGATAACACTGTTCTATTTCTCCTCTCTACTACACCATTCTGCTGCGGTGAGTATGGTCAATTGTCTCTCTATTCCATTTTCCTTACAATATTTGGTGAATTCATGTGATGCAAATTCACCTCCTCTATCAGTTCTTAGCATCTTGATTTTCAACTTCAACTTTGATTCGATCTGGTGTCTAAATTCCTTGAATGTGCTAAACGCTTGATCTTTCGAGTTTAGAAAGTAATCCCACATAAAACGTGTGCAGTCATCGACTAATAAGAAGATGAGCTTCTTTTCGGAGTGTGTTGCTGGACTTATGGGACCACAAATATCTTCATATACTAAGTCCAATGGGTTCTTTGATCTGAATTTAGCTTGGTTTGGAAATGGTGTTCTGATGTGTTTTCCTAATAAACATGCATCACAGATTTGTCCTGCATGTTTTATTCTTGGTATTCCATTCACTAAACCTTTCCTTGTCATCTTATCTATTGCATCAAAGTTCAGGTGACCTAATCTAGCATGCCATAACCATGCTTGGTCATCTACGTTTGCTAAAAGACATATAGGTGCTACTATATGTAATCTAATACTGTAAAGTCGATTCTTAGATCATTCTACTTTCATCAACAACTTCTTGTTCTTATCATACAAAGTCAGTAAATTTCCATCCATGATGATTTTGCAACCTATTTCAGTAAGTTGTCCTAGACTAAGTATGTTGCTCTTGAGGTTTGGAATGTAGTAAACATCCGAAATCATCTTTTGTTGTAAGTTTCTACATCCTAATAGTATTGAACCTCTACCCTTTATCTCTACATACGATCCATCTCCAAAACGAACGCGTCCAGTGATGTTTTCGTCAATATCTTTAAAATGGCCTTTGGTGCCTGACATATGGTTACTTGCACCATTATCTAGATACCATATGCTAGCATCTGTCGTAGCATATTTTCGGGGTTGTACTTGTTCTTCATTTAACAAGATTTCTTCAGTTTCGTGTGTAGCCATTAGTAATGATGGTTCATCGTCTTCTAAGATAAGGTTTGATTGTTCCTGAGTTGTTGGTGGACTTCTACAATTCTTCTTGTAATGTCCGAGTTTTCCACAATTATAGCATGTGATTTTACTCTTATCCCATCCTTGTTTTCCATTATTTGACTTATCTGAGTGGGATGAGTTTCCTCCATTCGAGTTGTTTCTATTTCCCTTATTCTGCCAGTTTCCACGTGAATAGTTTGATCTACCTCTAAATTTGGTAAATCGTTTCTTATTTCTAGAGTGTTCGCCTTGTGCGAATAATAAGTTGTCCTAGCTATCTACTTGTCATCCCTTTCGGAGTTTTATCCTTTCCTCGAATGCCTTAAGCTTACCAGCGATCTCATCTAACGTAATGTCATCGAGATCATTCGTCTGTTCTATGGATGCTACTATCTGAATGAACCTATCTGGTGTGGAATCTAATAGTTTTCGTACTAAAAGTGATTCATCCAACGCTTTTCCTAATTCTTTAGCCTTTGTGGCGTAGCCGTTCAGTTTGGCTGTAAATGCATCCACTATTTCATCCTCCTTCATCTGAAGAGTCTGAAATCTAATCATCAGTGATTGTAACCGTGCTTGTTGCACTTTTTCTTCTCCAACGTGTCTCTCTTTCAACGAATCCCATAATTCTTTCGTTGTTTTGCAACTTGCTACTTGTAAGATCACATCTTCGGTTAACGCTTGATATAAGAAGGCGGTTGTTGCCTTATCCTTCTTAACATCTAATTGTGTATCAACCTTCGGTTCTATTGTTTCCCATAATCCTTGTGCTTCTAGTATCACCTTAATTTGTATAGTCCAAACTGTGTAGTTTGTGGTTTTGAGTTTTGGGCATTGATACTGTGTCATAGGGGTTACGGGTTTTGGTGCAGTGTTACTGCCACTTGCATCGTCACCGGGCATTTTGATAGTTCTTATGATCTTCACTTCCTAATTTGTATGGGGATTTCTAACTAGTGGTATCACTTAATACTACGGGAACAGAAATAGTTATCCGGGAATCCTAATATGGAACTATGGATTTCTAATAGTATAAACTAAGTATCTATACTATAAATATGAAAGGAAATCCAAAAGTTTAAGATTTTTCGTGTGACCTGTGTTTGTCACGCGCGTTTCCCTTCTTGTCGGTACTTGAATATACCAACTATATTTTTCCCTTGTTTGTTTCCAAAGCAATCGGTACACCCTTTATTGATGTTGTCGACTTGTTTTCTTCAAAAATATACCACTCCTTGTATCACGTTGTCCTTTATTTTGTGTCGAACTTGCTTCCTTTATCTCCAAGTCTCGAATTCTTTTGTGTCGACTTGCTTCTTTATCTCCAAGTTTCGAATAAACACAATATGTTTCAGAAATTAGTCTCGGTAATTTCTTCCAAAAGACCAAGCGAATTGCTTGTCTTGTTCTACTACTCGACGGTAGTATGTCAACAAGTGATGTCCTTGTTGCCCTCGTTGCTTGTCTGCGTTCCACAATACTTCTTCTTCTTTATTCCACACCGTATCTACAACAACCTACAGAAATACCAACGGTATCCTTGCGAGCAAATGATCAGGATGCTCCTGTTGTTGTCTCTCTTTGTATTGCGAGCGTTACTCCAAAAACAATTCGATTGTTTTCTGGTTCGGTACCTTTTTCTTCTCTTCAAGCAACGTCCTTATTTCTTTCTTTCTTTGCGTACGTCTTCTCTACTTTTGTCACGACAAACAAGGTGTTTGTCTTCGTTGTATGATTTGAAAAACCAACGAGTGTAACAAAGTTTTCCTTCGTCTTACTTGCTGCGTTCCGAATCAAACTACCGTGTGTATCAAGTCACCACAGTTTGGTGGCTTGTCGAATGCAATTTCTACACAAGTACGGCCGTGCACTACTTTCCTTGCGTTATCAAGTTATCCAGGCAGCGTATGTATGATGATACGTTGCGTCTTCTTCTTCTTCTTCCTGAAACAAAAGTTTCAGCGCGTCTTTTTTGGTTCCTTCTTTCTCGTTCAAGAATGTTTTCTGGTTTCTGATGGTACTCGTTAACAGAGACTGGTTTTTGGTTTCTGGTTACAAAATTCTTGTGTTTAGATGATGGTTGTATCGGTGTAACGAGATGTAAAAGCAAGGCTCTTGATGCCAATTGTTGGTCCCAAATGGTTGAGTAAAACAAATATATGAAATTGCAATAATATGATAACTTGTCAAATGTTCTAACTATTGAAATCTGTAACATGTACATGTATATATAGGTATCGAATGGTTGGTGTAAATAACTACCATAACTAAATAACCGCTATTCGGTTAATATGTTTATAACAACTTTGGTCCTTCATGTTTTCTTTTGAAAAGCAATGAATATTACCGCATATGGGAGTTATAGAGATGGATGGATCCGAGAGGTATAAGGTTGCCTTAATGAAGCAACTTAAAAATGCTCACAAATGTCAAAATATGAAAATATTCAAAATTGCATTTTATATGTTTGATGCAAAATGTTCAAAATCGGAAGAAAAATGAGAGCAATTGGCGTTCAGTCCCCAAGTTTCAAAAGTTGTCAAAAGCAGGTCTCGAGCACATAATTATCACCAAAGGTCCTTTTAAATCATAACTTGTCAAAATTAGTCCTTTGGTGAAAAATATAAAAAGTTTGAGAAAATTACAAAATTGGTCCTTCAAGTTTGAAATTTGGCAAAAATGGCCCCTGAAAATTTGAAAATGGCAAGTTTGGTCCTTGTACTTTTTAAGATTGTCATTTTCAGCCCTTGGAAACAACTTTGCAGTTTTGGCAGTTCTGGTCCTCCCAATTTCAGAAATTACACATATGGTCCCTATAATTATTAAACCCTTCACCCTTTTTGGACCTTGAACCTAATTGTGACCCCTGCCACAACCATTTTGAACCCCCTTCCATTATTACCACCTTGGTCAAATAACCAGTCAAACACCCCAAACCCGCCAAAAGTCCTCCCTTCCACCTGCTTTATCTGCAACAAGCTACAACCCATCCCCCCAGCTCACAACCCATTTTCTTGTCCCCCCACCTCAACAAACTTCCAAGGATCATTTAATGCACCTCCCCCCTCTTCACTCAACCTAACTGTCAAAAACTCATTTTGGCGCCAAAATCCGTTTTAATGGCCAAGATCAATTCTTGCAATCCAATGGTCAAGAAAATGATGGGAACTATTCAGAAGAGAGAGAATTGGATTATAAAAGAGAGAAGAAGGAAGAGTAGAAGGGAGTCTTGTAGTTTTTATTTTATCTTTAATGTCGTTTTTAATATAAAGTTTTAGTTAAGTTACAAAACCTGTAATCTTTTGTTGTAATGTACTAATTATAAGTTATTAGATCAATATAAATCATTTTCAAGTGTTAATTCAAGTTGCACTATCGGTTTATGTTGTGAGTTCCTTTGTTGAAATTTTCCATTTCAAATTCTCATTCAAAAGCTTCATACTGACTCATTTCTCGGTTTCAATAAGCTTATACAAGCTTCACATAGCTTTCTATAAGCTTACATTTTAGTTTCTAGCAAAATTGGACCTTGGTCAACAAAAGTCAAGCGGGAGAAAAATGGTATGAAAAGGGGCAATGGTTGATTCAGATATGGATTTGGGTTAGTTCAGAGACATTGGATTGGATAAATTAGGTTAGAGGTTCACTGGATTTTGTTTCAAGCCATAGTGGCTAAGGACCCTTGTAAGTGATTTTTAAGGTTTTATTGCACAATCTGTTTTTTGTAGTTATAACTAGTTTTAATCTATTTAATTAGTTGTACTTAGGTGAATAAAACTTAGTTTGATCATTAATCATAGCTTAATCAGTGTTTATCTCAGTTTTCATTGCAAAACAGTAGAAATAGGAGTGTTTGGATTACATGCTTAATCTGTCTTTAAGGTCTGCTCAGTAGTTGTAATCTGTTGTTGCATGTTTGTTTAGCTATATTGAACTCAACTCAGTCACCATTTGCACCCTACATAAGTTCCAAGTCAAAATTCCATTTCATCTTTCTTAAATCAGTTAACTGTTGGATTTTTGCAAAATCAAAACACTTGTTTTGTGTCTTAAATCATAGAGGTATCTTGCATTAACTTCATTTCATCATAATAAACCAATATCAGTCCTCACATTTGATTCAAAACTCAAAAGTCAACATTTCATTTTGGTTCAAAAGTCGAAATATGAAAACTTTTGAAGCCAACTGGAGTGAATTTTCTTGGCTTCATTTTAAGCCAATTTAAGTGAAAATTGTTGTTTTAAAACTTCTCTTGGTCTATTTTCTTATAGCCATTTTATATAATTTTGCAAATTTTCTTTAAGCACCAAAAGGCTTGTGATTATTGGCTTATATGCCTGTGCGAGACAATGAGTGCATGAGGTTTTAAGAGATCTTGCGAGCTTGTATTAAGCTCATCGAGCTTATCTAGGTCTGTAATTTGGTTTATAAGGTCTCACCAGGTCTTGATTAAGTTCCAATTTGTAGTTTTCATTTTCGACTTATCTAGTAGCTTGTGCATAAGCTCAAAGTAGACCCCTTTAATCAAGTTATTAGCACTTTTACTCAAACAAGCCAAATCATTGCAACTTGCATTCCAGAGGTTATAAGCAGTTGAGACTTGTTGATTGGCTCTTTTAGCTTATCCAAGCTTCTGTTTCAGTTTGGTGGCCCTTGATGCTCACTAGCTTATTTCAAGTGCTTATTTCTTAGCACTTTGCACATCAGTTTCATATTCCTCCACATAACCCCTGTTTTTTATATTTTTCCTAGATTCCTTGTATTATTTTAAGCTTAACTTGAAATTTTCAGATTTTTCCTAGCTTGTTTGCTATTTTTCTTGATTTAAATTAGTTTTTAAGCATTTTTTAAATAGCATTTAATACAAATAATTAAGAAAAGTTTCAAAAAAATAATTTTTCATTTTTCTTAAGTTTAGATAAATATAAAAAGTCAAAAATATATTTTTCTAGATTTTTATTAGTTAAATTTGTATTTTTAAGCCATTTAATTAGTTTTAAATAGTTTTTAATTCCTAGAAAATAGAAAAATAATCAGAAAAATACAAAAATAGTTTTGAAAATTCTATTTTGTTATTTTAGATTTTTCTAAGTCAAAATTTTATTTTTCTAGCTTTATTTCCTAATTTCTTGTATTTTAGGCTATTATTAAATAGTTAAAATAGTTTTTAATTAATAATAATTAGATAATTAGTAATAAAAATAATTTTCTTTTTCTATAAATTTTCTTTTATCATTAGGTTTGTAAAAATGTTATTTTCATATTTTTAGGTCTTTTATTTCTTAGATTTCACTTTTTATTTTGTACGTGTACGTAGTTTTTAAACGTAAATTTTACGTTTCTTTCATCTGATTGTTGTGCTTTCCTATTCTGTATTCCATTCCATTCCAATCAATCAGTAGTGTAATTTCTCAATCTAAACCTTTACAGATCACTATCCTTAGTGATCATTCCATCATCTGAATCAGTTTTGACACACCATTGAGTCTCCGTGGGACTTAACGACCCGGGAATTCATTCTATTCTCCAGGACTTCATTGTATTTGTGCTTAAGCTGTTTTAAGTCTATTACGGTTGGCCATTCACAAGTGGCCAGCTTGTGTGATTAGACTTGACGTTTCAGCACAGATCAAATTTTGGCGCCGCTGCCGGGGAGGCTTTAGCGTGTGTTAAAACCTTTTTCAGACCCATTCTTGCACATATTCCATCTTTTGTAAAAAGTTTTTTGTAAAGTTTTCAAAAATCCAAAAAGTTCATTAACACTTTTTCTGAAGTGTTATCAACACCAAAAATATTTTCATTCTTTGTTTTTATAGCGGTTTTTCAAAAATCCAAAATATCCATCCTTTATCCTCCAACTGCTTAATTCTACATTTATTTATCCTCAAACTGTTTAATTCTCCATTCCTTATCCTCTATAACCGTTTAATTCTTCATCTCTTATCCTCTTATCCGTTTAATTCTTTATGTCATGGTTTTCGACATGTTCTGGTGTGGAGGTCCATTTAACGGTGGAAATTGTCGGCGATGTACCAATGTGGGTTTCGGAGACAAGTTTGTCGGTAATCCCGATCCCATTTCAAATGAAACACCGGTTTTCCTACCTACCTCCACATTGTCAATGAATCCTACTCATGCGAGTTTTGTGGGAATGATTCTCATTACGGTTTTGATTGTCCACCACGGGTCCCGCTTGTCTATGAGCCGAACCATGTTACAATCGAACTTTGGTGAAAGTTATTTTCCCAATTATCTCATTGTGAGAATTGTGGGGTCCTCATGCGACTTTTGAATGTCAACCGATGAATCAAAATTTTCACAATTCCAATTCTCCGGTTTTGACAATTTCCAACCCCACGAGATTCCATCGGTCATCGACTTCCGAGCCTTCACAAGATTTCAATGATTACGAGGTGTAATCTTCCGCAAAGTTACGAAGAAATCGCATTGAAAGAAACTACAAATGAAAAGAATGGTGTGTAAGCTTGAGATGAATATAAGAATCGAGATATGATGGCGATGATGATGAGGATTCTATTCAAATGAAGGAATATTATGAGAGCTTGTCAACTGAAATCACACCCGTAGCTCCCATTGACTCTCTCATAATGGGGGACGAGCCTCTTAGCACTATTCCAGAAATGGAATCGTCTAGTGTTGAGAGCCTTGTCCCAATCCCAAGTGAGTTCGAGGATATCTCCGATAATATGTGTGATGAGCCTCTTAATGATGATTCTTCTCCTCCTCTTGACATTCCATATGATCATGTCGAGATGTTCTCCGATTTTGATAACGATTGTACTTCGTTTGACGATTCTTTATCCTATGGAGACATCGATTATGTCGAGCTACCTTCGAGCTAGTTAGCTTAGAAGAAGTGAGAAATTCGATGATCCGGAAATTGAGGACGAGATACTTCGTGAAAAATTGTTCAATATAAATCTCCTCGTTTCTAAGATCGAATCATTACGTGCTAAGTCGACTTGACTCCTATCCCGTTGTGGATAGTGACTTGGAAAAGCCGAACCATTTCACGAACTTAAGGCTTTTTCCAATGATTCTCTTCATGAAGAGTTCTCCGGTGAACTCTCTCATGACATATCTCCTCCGGAATATGATCATTTCTATTTTGATTTTGAGGATGATATTAGCTCAGAGGAAGGTGTACTCTATCATAAGAGTTTGCTTATTGATGATACTACCTTCACCCTTCCTCCCGATATGTCTACATTTGAGGATGAAGAATGGATCTTGATTGTTATCAACATCTTTCTTCCATTCCTCACATATGATGTGACTTCTTCTCTTCTTCACTCCTTCGGGAGTGAGGACACTATCTTTGACCCAGGCATTTTCATTTATCATTTGTGAGCCGGGTCTGTCTCTGTATATCTCGTCGGAGTGGAACTTTCACGTGCTTCAAATGTTTGTCCAAACATTTCGAATGAAAGTCCGATGGAGATTGTTTCTTCCACTTTGCTTCCCCGTGAACAAATTAATGCGGGGTCGAGTCAAGCTAGCGACTCGAAATCAAAAACGATGCACACACCATATGGGTTTTCACCCATATTTCGACTTCTTACCCCTTTCTACCACCTTAGTGTGGGAGTTGCCCCCGCTATTTAAAAAAAAAAAAAAAAAAAAAAAATCTTTCAAATAATGGCGTAGTATTTCCCTTTTCGTTCTCTGTTTGGCATAGCCGCGGTACTTTGAATATTGAGGGCAATATTCATTTCTAAGTGTGGGGAATTCTCACGAATTTTATCATATTTATCCGCCTGATTCCCGTTTTGGCCAATTTTTTTTTTTTTTTTTTTTTTTTTTTAAGTGTTCTACACTTACTCAATTGATTATCGATCCGCCATGTACGTAAGACAAAAGGATTGGCTAATCCAGAGCAAGCGGCTCTTGGTAAAGATATATCAAATCCGTTTACGACTTGCAATTTGCCCAAAATTGTATGGTATTCATTCACCATATCCTAAAAAGTGAAGAGTTGGCTAGCCCGCAAGTTTATGGCTTGTGGTAAAGGCGATGGAAAAACCATAATTGGTAATCAACTCACCAAAGATAATATTGATAATTTATCTAAGAGTTGGCTAGTCCGAGCAAACGGCTTCGGTAAAGACAAAATCAAATCCGTTGAAAGTCGGTGGTTTGCTCAAAATCACATGGTTATCGGTGTACCATGGTTCTTACTTGAGCTGAAACATTTGGCTACTCGAAGTAATGGCTTTGGGTAAAGAGATTCAAATCCATTAAGTTTTTCTCAAAAGATTACTAGGGACTAGCAATAGTTTAGTGTGGGATTGATGAGTGTGTAAATACTCATCATTTTAATCAATCTGAGCTAAGCGTTTAAAAATGCTCACAATGCATCAAAATCTCGAAAATATTCCAAAATTGCATTTTATATGTTTCGGATGCAAAATGTTCAAAATCGGATGAAAATGAGCTAAGTTTGCATAATTGGCGTTTCGGTCCCCAAGTTTCAAAGTTGTCAAAAGCAGTCCACGAGCACATAATTTCAAAGAAAAATCACCAAAGGTCCTTTTAAATCATAACTTGTCAAAATTAGTCCTTTGGTGAAAAATATAAAAGTTTGAGAAAATTACAAAATTGGTCCTTGAGTTTGAAATTTGGCAAAATAGCCCTGAAAATTTGAAAATGGCAAGTTTGGTCCTTGTACTTTTTGAGATTGTCATTTTCAGCCCTTGGAAACAACTTTGCAGGTTTGGCAGTTCTGGTCCTCCCAATTTCAGAAATTACACATATGGTCCCTATAATTATTAAACCCTTCACCCTTTTTGGACCTTGAACCTAATTGTGACCCCTGCCACAACCATTTTGAACCCCCTTCCATTATTACCACCTTGGTCAAATAACCAGTCAAACACCCCAAACCCGCCAAAAGTCTTCCCTTCCACCTGCTTTGTCTGCAACAAGCTACAACCCATCCCCCATTCATGACCCATTTTCTTGTCCCCCCACCTCAACAAACTTCCAAGGATCATTTAATGCACCTCCCCCCTCTTCACTCAACCTAACTGTCAAAAACTCATTTTGGCGCCAAAATCCGTTTTAATGGCCAAGATCAATTCTTGCAATCCAATGGTCAAGAAAATGATGGGAACTATTCAGAAGAGAGAGAAATGAAGCTTGGATTATAAAAGAGAGAAGAAGGAAGAGTAGAAGGGAGTCTTGTAGTTTTTATTTTATCTTTAATGTCGTTTTTAATATAAAGTTTTAGTTAAGTTACAAAACCTGTAATCTTTTGTTGTAATGTACTAATTATAAGTTATTAGATCAATATAAATCATTTTCAAGTGTTAATTCAAGTTGCACTATCAGTTTATGTTGTGAGTTCACTGTTGAAATTTTCCATTTCAAATTCTCATTCAAAAGCTTCATCTGACTCATTTCTCGGTTTCAATAAGCTTATACAAGCTTCACATAGCTTTCTATAAGCTTACATTTTAGTTTCTAGCAAAATTGGACCTTGGTCAACAAAAGTCAACTGGGAGAAAAAATGGTATGAAAAGGGGCAATGGTTGATTCAGATATGGATTTGGGTTAGTTCTGAGACATTGGATTGGATAAATTAGGTTAGAGGTTCACTGGATTTTGTTTCAAGCCATAGTGGCTAAGGACCCTTGTAAGTGATTTTTAAGGTTTTATTGCACAATCTGTTTTTTGTAGTTATTACTAGTTTTAATCTATTTAATTAGTTGTACTTAGGTGAATAAAACTTAGTTTGATCATTAATCATAGCTTAATCGGTGTTTATCTCGGTTTTCATTGCAAAGCAAGAGAAATAGGAGTGTTTGGATTACATGCTTAATCATCTTTAAGGTCGCTTTCGATGGTTGTAACTGTTGTTGCATGTTTGTTTAGCTATATTGAACTCAACTCAGTCACCATTTGCACCCTACATAAGTTCCAAGTCAAAATTCCATTTCATCTTTCTTAAATCAGTTAACTGTTGGATTTTTGCAAAATCAAAACACTTGTTTTGTGTCTTAAAATCATAGAGGTATCTTGCATTAACTTCATTTCATCATAATAAACCAATATCAGTCCTCACATTTGATTCAAAACTCAACAAAGTCAACATTTCATTTTTGGTTCAAAAGTCAAAATATGAAAAATCTGTTTTGAAGCCAACTGGAGTGAATTTTCTTGGCTTCATTTTTAAGCCAATTTAAGTGAAAATTGTTGTTTTAAAAACTTCTCTTGGTCTATTTTCTTATAGCCATTTTTATATAATTTTGCAAATTTTCTTTAAGCACCAAAAAGGCTTGTGATTATTGGCTTATATGCCCTGTGCAGGACAATGAGCTGCACAGGTTTTAAGCAGATCTTGCAGAGCTTGTATTAAGCTCATCAGAGCTTATCTAGGTCTGTAATTTGGTTTATAAGGTCTCACCCAGGTCTTGATTAAGTTCCAATTTGTAGTTTTCATTTTCAGCTTATCTAGTAGCTTGTGCATAAGCTCAAAGTAGACCCCCTTTAACTGTTATTAGCACTTTTACTCAAACAAGCCAAATCATTGCAACTTGCATTCCAGAGGTTATAAGCAGTTTAGACTTGTTGAATTTTGGCTCTTTTAGCTTATCCAAGCTTCTGTTTCAGTTTGGTGGCCCTTGATGCTCACTAGCTTATTTCAAGTGCTTATTTCTTAGCACTTTGCACATCAGTTTCATATTCCACCACATAACCCCTGTTTTTTATATTTTTTCTAGATTTCTTGTATTATTTTAAGCTTAACTTGAAATTTTCAGATTTTTCCTAGCTTGTTTGCTATTTTTCTTGATTTAAATTGGTTTTTAAGCATTTTTTAAATAGCATTTAATACAAATAATTAAGAAAAGTTTCAAAAAAATAATTTTTCATTTTTTTTAAGTTTAGATAAATATAAAAAGTCAAAAATATATTTTTCTAGATTTTTATTAGTTAAATTTGTATTTTTAAGCCATTTAATTAGTTTTAAATAGTTTTTAATTCCTATAAAATAGAAAAATAATCAGAAAAATACAAAAATAGTTTTGAAAATTCTATTTTGTTATTTTAGATTTTTCTAAGTCAAAATTTTATTTTTCTAGCTTTATTTACTAATTTCTTGTATTTTAGGCTATTATTAAATAGTTAAAATAGTTTTTAATTAATAATAATTAGATAATTAGTAATAAAATAATTTTCTTTTTCTATAAATTTTCTTTTATCATTAGGTTTGTAAAATGTTATTTTCATATTTTTAGGTCTTTTATTTCTTAGATTTCACTTTTTATTTTGTACGCAGACGTAGTTTTAAGCGTAAATTTTACGTTTCTTTCATCGATTGTTGTGCTTTCCTATTCATATTACATTCCATTCCAATCAATCAAGAGTGTAATTTCTCAATCTAAACCTTCTGATCACTATCCTTAGTGATCACTCCATCATCTGAATCGGTTTGACACACCATTGAGTCTCGTGGGACTAAACGACCAGAATTCATTCTATTCTCCGGGACTTCATTGTATTTGTGCTTAAGCTGTTTTAAGTCTATTACGGTTGGCCATTCACAAGTGGCCAGCTTGTGTGATTAGACTTGACGTTTCAGCACAGATCAATGCCATCTTTTGGAAACTTTTGTGAGGTGGCTGCTGCAGAAGGATTCAAAATGATGCCTTCATAAAGGAAATGTAACCTTTTATCTGAGATAACAAGATCATTGCACATATGAAGCCTTTCATGGATGCCAAACTTATGTGTTCTACTATGAGGTGGCAGCTGTAGTGAGAAACATATGTTTGCCTTCATTAGGGAAATGTAGTGTGTGTACATGGTCTTTATCAGTCATGAGGCCTGTAAGCTTTCGTAGCTTATATTTTTCTTCACTGGAAGAGTAGAAGAGTACAAAAGTGGTTATGGGAATTGTAGCGACTGGTTGGTGGCATTGTGGAGAATAAGAATGGTATTCAGTTGTTTAGGGTGCGTTTAGTTGGGAGAAAACACCTTTGTTTTTCACAAAATATTTTATGGAAAATAAGAAAAACAGAAATGACGTTCAAATCAATGTTTTCCAACAAAATGTTTTGCAAACATAAAATTCTCTATTTCCTAACTTAACAAGAAAAATTACAAAACAAATTTGAGTTGTTTTCCTTTTTAACCCACAACCCTTCCTCCCCTTCTTCAAAATAGAAAATACACACATCAACTAAACGCGTTTTCTATATTTTAAAGTGTTTTGTAGAGATAAATTTCCCTTCAAAATTTTTACAAAATTAGAAATAGAAAACAATAGAATTTTTTCTCCAACTAAATGCGCCCTTAGTGTGCAACCCTAGTTTCTTTTGTATATGATGTTGAGGATCTAAGCTTGTTTTGATCCTTTTTGAATACCTTGTAAACGTTATATGATGTTGATAATAATATATTCCAGTACATGTATTAGTATAGTTATCACATGATGTTGTAATGTGAATCACATATATTACGTATTTTCTTATTGTTACATTGCAACTTTCATAATTCATGATTTTAGATCATATTCAAGTATTTAAAGACATGATTATATATAGTTACACAAAACATTTTCACCACCCATTGAGCTCCCTACATTCATGGTTTATTGATTGCCAATTTTAGCACTCCAAAATAGTCTCTGCACCACTTTCGAGCTTTCTTTTTTTTCCTTTCTCGCAAGACATTTTCCCATTGTGTTGATCATAAACTTTTCCGATCGATCACCACCATCCACAACAAAGATAAAGTCACTATTGGCATTTTGAAGGGAGGCCAATACGAATTACAAAATCTTACGTTAAAAGAAAAAAAAATCGTACCTAGGGAAGTCTCACCCGAGCTACCAGTTTCGCTTTCTGGGATTCATTGGCCATTTAGGAGGGTGGTCTTTTGTTGGCAATGTCCGACTCCGTAAAACAAATCATATCAAGACCGATTCAATCAGCAGACCAACTTATAAAAGCATCTGAACAAGTTTGTTCATTTAAACAAGATTGTGCCGAAATCAAAGCCAAGACAGAAAAACTAGCTAACCTTTTACGACAAGTAGCACGCGTTAGCTATGATCTTTATGAAAGACCTACACGTCGAATTATTGATGAAACCGAACAAGTTCTTGAAAGAGCCTTGAAACTAGTAGATAAATGTTGCCGAAATGGGCTACGTCGCGTGTTCAAAATCATACCCACGGCCCATTTTCGTAGAACATTGCAACAACTCGAAAATTCAATAGGGGACGTGTCATGGCTCCTTCGTGTATCAACACCGTCCGTTGATCGAGATGATGAGTACCTTGGATTACCTCCAATTGCGGCTAACGAGCCCACATTGGGTTTGATTTGGGAACAAATCTTTATCATGTGTTCGGGTACATTGGAGGAACGAGCTGAGGGAGCGATTTCACTTGTTTCTTTAGCACGGGATAATGATAAATATGGGAAATTAATAATCGAGGAAGGAGGTGTGCCACCCCTTTTAAAACTCGCAAAAGAAGGGAACGAGGATGGGCAGGAAAATGCAGCACGAGCTATAGGGTTATTGGGCCGAGACACAGATAGTGTGCAATATATTATAAATGCGGGTGTTTGTGCCATATTTGCGAAAATTTTGAAATTTTCGCCTATGAAAGTACAACTAGTCGTGGCATGGGCGGTCTCAGAATTAGCCGCGAACCACCCTAAATGTCAAGAACATTTCTTGCAAAACAATGTAATTCGGTTGCTTGTTGGTCATTTAGCGTTTGAAACAATACAAGAACATAGCAGATACGCGATTGCTAGTAAGCAAAATATGTCTATTCACACGGTCGTTATGGCAAATAGCAAAACCGGGACAGGAGAACAAGAAAAAGGTCAAGTTTTGCATCCGGTGCCCGTGAAAACAAACGACATGCATAATATAGTCACGAACACAATTGTTGAAAAATCAGGAAGGAGTCGTAACGACAGGTCACACAAATATAAAAACAACACGAGGAAACAAATCGCGTTTGTGGGAACAAGTATTAAAGCGAGGGAGTTTGAAGACCCTGAGACAAAAAGCCAAATGAAAGCGATGGCAGCTAGAGCTTTATGGTACCTTTGTGCGAACAATGTTTCAATCTGTAAAAGCATTACCGAGTCACGAGCACTTCTTTGCTTTGCGGTACTTTTGGAAAAAGGTGAGTACGAAATACAATACAATTCGGCTATGGCGTTAGTGGAAATCACCGCAGTGGCTCACAAACACGTAGAGTTAAGACATTCGGGGTTTAAACCAACATCTCCTGCTGCTCGGGCAGTTGTCGACCAATTCCTTAAAATCATCAAGAATGCAAACTCAGATTTTCTCGTCACAAGTATCCAATCAATTGGACACTTGGCGAGAACATTTCGTGCAACTGAAACAAGAATTATTCCCCCAATAGTAACACTCTTGGAAAACTCTGAACCTGATGTGTCAATAGCATCAACCGACACGTTGATTGAGTTCGCGTGCACGGAAAATTTCCTTCATGTAAATCATTCCAAGACGATTATAGATCTCGGCGGGGCTAAACATTTGATTCAGTTAACATATTTTGGTGAACAAGCAGTTCAGCGTCCCGCGTTAATCCTCCTTTGTTACCTTGCAATGCACGTTCCTGATAGTGAGACACTAGCTCAAGACGAAGTGCTTGTAGTGCTCGAATGGGCGTTAAAACAAGAGAATTACTTTCGATATGACGAGTTTGTGGAACCCCTGATTAACGAAGCAAAACAAAGATTAGAGATCTATCAGTCTAGAAATACAAGAGGGTCATTCATGCGGTAATTAAAGTATATAACATTATAACTTATCAAATGATAAGTTTTGGGTTTCTTAATGTTACATTTTTTCCTAGTGTATACAATGTTAGAGAAATATAGCTAGTCGCTGCTTTGTAGATGTAACGTGACATTAAGTTTTAGAAATATATCGTAAGCATCAGAGCTAGCGTTATAGCAAAAATTGCTTTCACATAAGCATTTTTCTCTTATAACTTAACAAAAAAGAAAAAAGAAAACACCTTACTCCATCACTCAAGTTATAACACACCCTCGAGCCCCGCATTTTTAAAATTATTTTCATTTGTTCAAATAAAACAACATATAAAAATTAAAACATTACATAATTTAAATAAAATAACTTATCAAATTTATATATTTTAGAAAGTAATTATGTAAGAAAAAAAATTAAATGATTAACAACGCAAACCTAATAAGAGCTAACGATGCAAGAACTTAACTAATGAAGATTAAAAGTGAAAAGAAAAGAAGAAGATGCATCATCTTCTTCTTCCTTGTGTGACCAGCAAACAACCCACACATAAACACATTTATTAACTCATTCAGTTAATAACACAAACACAAAAGTACAAAACACGCACACAAACAAAACCCAACATAAAAAAGGGATAACAACATAAAAAAGGGATAACGCCGGCTACTGAGTCCGGCGTGGAGCCCGTTGGCGCGAGAGGTGTGGGCTAGTGTTATAGGTCAGCGTTAGGGCACCAACCAGCCCTATAACACCGCTCACCGTGTGCTCTTACATGACGTTCGGTACCCTTATTTATACTCTATATATAATTATTTTAATTTTGGCTAACTCGTCTTATGGTTGAAGTGAAAAGACAAGCAATAAGTTATATCCATCCATCACTAACAATGAACCTTACTTTTCTTTGTCTTAGATGGGTGGGTGTGGTGAAGAACTCATACATCTTCATCATCGCCACCTCAGCGACACATCAGCATAACAAACCTCCACAACTAACCACAACAAACCTCATCCCCTCATAACAAACCTCAACCTCTTCATTTGAGGCCCAACACTACCACTTTATTTTTTTCTTTTTCAAATTTTCATATAAACTAAATTTATTTATTAAAATAAAAATACAAAACAATATATTTAAAAGAAGTTAAAAAAAAAAAAAAAAAAAAAAAAAAAAAAAGCGTCTTCTTCTTCCTCCCTTTACACACACTACAAACACGCACAACAATTACAAACACACACTAAAATGAATAAACTCACACTTGGGCCCACACCTTGTCAGATCTTTGGTTCGTCGTCACCACGAAGAGGCTGTCGACGGCGAGCCACGGCGAGGGGGGTCGGTGTAGCGGCGAGCCACGACGGGCTGCCAGGTAGGACGACGGCGAGCGATGATTTCTCCACACCCAATGCTCTTATAGTTGAAGTCAAGGACGAAGCTTATATAGGGCAGGGGTGGGCCCTGCCCCCCCCCCCTCCCCCAAATTTTTTTATCCTTACTATATATCATGCATTGTGTTAGTTTAAAAAAAATGCTATTTAACAATTTGACCCCTTCAAAATTAATAAGTTAGGCTGGTCCCAATCGTGACCGGAGATGACCGAGGTCACCAGGTGTCACATCAGCTTTCTCTCTCCGACGACCAGACACCAAGTTGCCACAGTCGATGACCAAATTAAAAAAAAAAAAAAAAAAAAAAAAAAAATCGGTCGAAATCTCACCCGATATTCGATTTTATAGCTTGACGACCGATGTTATGACCCGGTGCCACAACCGAGTTGACTGATGTCAACATCGGTCGAGGCTTGTAAATTGTGGTGACCAACCGATTTGGAATTCTCGATTCGGACCAGCCTTAGAGTTTGGCCCCCTTAATAAAATGTTTCAAGCTCCGTTCCTGGTTGAAGTGAAAGACAAACAATGAGTTATATCCATCAATCGCTAACAATGAACATTACTTTTTGAGAAGATCTAAAATCTACTTCAAACATAAAAAAACCATCTACTATATACTATAGGTACCAAAAACATAAACGAAAAACAGCCTCAAAACAATTAGCGGCATTACGACATATAAACCTTAAAAGAAACACTTGAGCTTGATTGAACTGCGACTAGGGACCAACATCTCCATCGATAATAAAGATAGAGATACCTAAATTTGTAACACCGCGCGTGGACAAATGAGTTTCCATATGATAGTAAATACACATCACCATAAACTTGGGCATCACTAGCGAAATAAGTAGTGGGATCTAGAGGTGCACAAAGTCTGGGCCAAGTTGGGCTTGGACCGAGCCGAAAAAAGCCCGAGCTTTTATAGTTCAAAAAAGCTCGAGCCTAAAAAATCCCGGGTCATGTTAAGCCGGAGCCATATTTGGCCTTTTCGGCCAAAATGGTCCGGACGGGCTTAGCGGCTCGATCCGTGCTTTATATATATATATATATATATATATATATATATATATATATAGTGTAGGGTTATTTTGGAACTAGAAAAATTCGAGAATGGTATCAACCATTAGATTAATTGATCAATGGTCAAATTGAATGTGGCATTTTGTAAATAAAAAGAAAACAATATATATTTAATAAAAGGAAAAAGGGTATTGTTGTCATTGCATAAATGATATTATATTAAATATTTTCCCTGTGATTTAAACCACACACAAACACATATAAACACAATCATCACCTTCACCACCAACTTTCTCTCTCACCCTCCCCATACCCTAGCCGTCGGACGGAAAACCTCCCACCGCCGCTCCACCGCCGACCACCTCACCTCACCGCCTACACCAAAACGTTCACCTCCATCTCCTCTTTCCAATCCACTACAACCGCGCCAAAACACCCCTTTTTGATGCTCAGACTACCCGCGCGCCACCTCCTTCCACCATAGCACCACCACCGTTTTGATATCTCGAAGGATAAAGGTAGGGTCTAAATGTTGTAAGTTCTTTAATGTCTAAATCGTTTTCTAATTTAATATGTGTAGATCGCTTTTTTTTTTTTTCGATCGATTTTTAAACTTTAGATCGATTTTTTTTCACTTAGATCTTCATTTTAAACTTTTGATCGATTTTTTTTTGACTTTCGATCTTAATTTTTTATCGAAAATGAAATATGGGTTTAGATCTATATGTTTGATTGACAATATGATGTTATGAATGCTTTGACACAAGTTGTTTATTCGATCGATTCTTTTGACTTTCGATCCTTTTTTTGGTTTTGGATCCGCTTTTTTTGGTTTAGGATTGGATCCGAAATGAAATATTGGATATGGTAGATGATAATTTATAGCGGAATGCAATCGGTTTCTCTTGCCCACATCACACTTGGCACGAGTAGTCGATTCATCTTCACGAGGATGTACTATTTTGCTTTTCATATTTACAGTATGAAAAGTATAAACTATGAATTGTGATATAAGAAAAGAAATAAAAAATAGCGTAACGGTCAAGATTCTCATTATTATTGTAATTTGTTGTGTGATGAAAAAAAAAGGAAACAGTATGCTAACTTGTGTGATGATGTACCTTTATATTATTATTGTAATTTGTTGTTACGCTTTTATTATGTTACTCAACTATCGTGTAATCTTAATCATTTTAAGGTTTTAGAAAACGGTACTAGAATGCACATGTATTTACGTGATGAAAATGAGAATTTGACAATGAATGCATATGTGTTTATATCTCGAACACGAGTGTTTGAAACGAATGCACATGTGTTTTCTGATTGTGAATTTGAAACCTTCTATGCATATGTGTTTCTACAGTTTCATGAACTTGTTTCTTTGTTTAATTTCGGTTGTTATGAAAGGATTGTGCATATATGTTTTGTTAGTTGTTATGATTAAATAATTCCTCTACTATTTGTTTTGTGATTACTGAGTTCGAGTATAATGAGCGATATCGAGAATGCACATACGTATATATAAGGGCATATGGATACAAAGAGATCGAGTGGTAATGATGAAAACACATGTCTTGTGAGGATTAAAACCACATATGTAGATTTCATGGGTTAATTATTATTAGTGCACACATGTATAATCGATATATTGTACTTGCATTTTTTAGACATATGTATAATGTTTATGTTATTGAATTTCGGTTTTGAATATTAAAGAATTGTGCGCTAAAACATATGTGCAATTATCTTCTTAAACACAAACACATCTGTGTCTTTTAAAAACATAAATGTTCAAAAAAAACTTTTCAAAATTTAAGTGGTTTAAGAATTGAACACTATTTAAAAAACACATGTGCACCTTGACTTATATGAGAAAACACATATCATATTACTTTTGAAATCATGAAGAAAAAAAAAAAAAAAAAAAAAAAAAAAAAAAAAAAAAATCCTAAAATTTAGGATCTAAAAAACGTTTTTATTAAAAAAATCAAAAAGAAAATAAAAATGTACTTTTACTATTATGCCTTTTGAATTAAATAATAAAATTAAATATAAAAAAATATGATTGGTTGATCTTTGGTTCCATGATTCTCGGCCTTTCTTGGATTACGAAATATATATATATATATATATATATATATATATATATATATATATATATATATATATATATATAACAGGGAGGCGTTAAGCGTTAATCTGGCTCAATGACACCTAATTGTTTTCATGCCACCTAAGCATTTTGGTCCAACTAAGCAAGATTTTTGTCCAACTAAGCACTAATTTTTAATTTAATTAGAGTTTATTTAAATTTCGGATTTTAAATAATTATTTTTGTAAATTTCGGTTTTTAGAAATTATTTTGAAAACTATTTATAAAAATGACCCACGCAGATTGAGCCTGGTTATTTGGATAAATAAGCATGTGTGTACCACTTGCAAGCGACAAGTTATTTTGATAATTATGTTGCGTATTATAATCATAAATGTTTATAATTATATTGGAATCCTATACTAAATACAATTTATCTACAAAATTATATTAAGTAATTATCTTTTTAAAACTTTTATACATATGTTTTCCTTAAATATATATTTTTCTTAATTCATTCATTATTAACAAAAAATCATATGTATGTTTTCAAAAAAAAAAAACAAACCCTATTAGAACTCTCTGCATGAAGAAAACTAGGATCTGAGGAGCACACAATCAAATCTACGATTATGTTATGAGTTATGACATTTATTATAAATCTTTTTATTACTTTACTAAACAACTTTTTATGTTAAGGCCATTCATCTGTGCTTCCTGCAAAATCCCATGATCCTGAGACATCAGAAACAGAAACCCGCCAGCTTCAAGTGGTTATGGAACTCCTTTGTCCTGCTTTGAGTAACTTCTATCTCATGCGGATGAGTTCTGAAGGTATGTGGTTGTAATTTAAGTTTCAATCCTTGATTTTGAAGATTGGTTTTTCTAATCTATTTGTTTATAGGCTGAAACCAATTCCGGATTCTCTTATTTGCTCTTCACCAAATTTGTGCAGTCTCTACCTAAATTCCTAAAACCGTATTGATCAATTTCTTAGGAGAGTTGGATTTCTAAATGGTGGCCGGCTTAGGAGTTCGCACTTCAGGTGTAGTGAGTATGATGTTTGGTCTTGAAATATTAGATTTGTTTTAATTTGAACTTTTTGAATGCTTATTTTTCTAAGAGGTTATGATATCAAGCTTTTGGTGGAATAGGTATAGATCAATGGCTGATTGCACCTGCCAATAGATCGACAAGGTGTATCGAATGGTGTTGAGTGTTGCAGCGGGATTGCTTGGGCCTTGCTTCCTTGGTACGGGTGCACGGATAATGGCGTTAGTTAGGACTTGGGGTATGTTATTATAGATTTATTCAAGATACAATTTACAACCGCATTCAAAAATCACAATTATGTTAATGCAAGTTTCGTATAACTTCATAGTGGATGGACATTACTACTTTTGAAATAAATGCTCATCTAGAAATAGAATGTAGGACGAATGCAGGAGCTGATGGCTCAACATGGTGGGGTAAGTCTTCAAATGCAAGTTTGCTTTAGGTGATATTATGCAAAGCCACAACCACGTAAGTTTGCTTTAAGTGTATACTACATTCATCTTATTATACTTGATAGTCTAACTGATTAATGCTTATTTTGATTACTTTATGCAGGAAGAGCAGTAGGTAACCGCCAACAGTCTTTGTTTTGTCCAAAAAAATGCTCTAGGTTTGGCTGATAATTAGGGTCAAGAACTGATATCAGCAAAGAAAAGGTAATACAAACACTTATAGCATTTAAGCATGTTATCAGATATGGCAGAGTAAACCATTTTGGTGATGGGTCAAAACATGTTTAGGTAAATTTGAGTAACTTTATTGGTATGTGTCAGATAGGGTTCACTTGAAAACGTTTGCACATTATTTTCTTCGAGTAGACAAAGATACTATAGTCCCTCATGGCACCAACATATGGACTGATGTTGTGTCAATGCACCGTTACAGAAATATGGTTCTGGGAAATAATACGCGTGTTGAGATCATCGGGTTTCTCAACATATATCTCTACGATCCTTGGGTTCTACCAGGTAACTTTTCACAACTTTAGCTTTTGTTGCCAGTGAAAATATAAATTTCCATCATAGTATACGCTCACCGTCACGTGTGTTTCATACAAATGCTTTGATGTTATTCGGTTTATTTTGAGTGCTTTGTAAATGTTATATGTTGTGTTCTACTTGCAGACATGTCAAAGATTGGGGAAAGAGAGTGGTACTTTTTTGTGCCTAGGAATAAAAAGCATGGAAATGGAGGAAGACCAAACCGAACTACCAAAAACGGGTTTTGGAAGGCAACCAGGTCAGATCGTAAGATTTTCTCTTTATCTGATACCAGTAAACATCTTGGGTTTAAAAAGACTCTGGTGTTCTACAAGGGCAGAGCACCTGGAGGACACAAAACAGATTGGGTCATGAGTGAATACCGGCTGCCTGATTCTTGCCCATTACCAAAGGTACATATCTTTTGTATATCGATAAGATATCTGCTTAGCCATTATTTAGGGGGATGCTAGGGATTGCTTTTGAAACTGCTATCTTACAAAATAACCAGATAAACACCGCAAAATTCCAATCTCTCTTGAATCAGTAAGCAAGAGGCAATATTGATTTGTCTATAGAATAACTGTATATCTTTATTACGAGCAATAAAATTGTAAAAATACGAGCTAACAATAAGTGTAAATACTCGAATACACTTTGATACCTTTTACATAGTCCATTATCTATCTTATACAGTTATACCTACTAGATACATTGTAACTTACAAGAATTGGTGTGCTTGACTGGCAGGATATAGTGTTGTGTAAAATATACAGAAAGGCAACCTCCATCAAGGTGCTGGAGCAAAGAGCAGCCATGGAAGAAGCACAGCATCCACCATGATTCTGGACTTAATGCAAACTCTTTTAGCTCATGGTCCGAATTCTAAATAATCCAAAGTTTCTGACTGTTGATTTGTGCCACGTCCCTTGATTTATGTTTATTAGTGGTTAAATCTGTTCAAAGTTTTATCATGTTTAATTATAATTCTCTAGGCATATCCGTCAAGATCCACACTGGAAAGATCATTGCTCCTGCCGTCAAAAGCTCAGACACCATTTGAAACTTGAAAACCATGATCCAGAATATAGAAGGTATTTCTTCATACGAGAGCAGGCGCTGATGTTCAAGAATGTGGTTCTCGAGGACATCGATACCCTTTCCGAGTTTCACATAGTGAAGGAATCCACACTCTCACTTATCCGTACATCAAAGGGGTTCATGCAAATATTTATCAAGACCTTCACTGGAAAGACGATCTCTTTGGAAGTCAAACGCTTAGACACCATTGGCAATGTGAAAGCTAAGATCCAGGAAAAAGAAGGTACTCCCGCTGACCAGCAGTCGCTAAGCTTTGATGGAATTGTTCTGGAGGACAGCGGTACCATTGCTGACTTCAACATCAACAAGGAATATTATAACCCTTATGCTTAAGTCAACATGATTGATGTCGATAACCAATTGGTTTTGAAGTCGTTCCCCTATATGTGATTGATGGTCTCATAATTACTAAACTTTGTAGGAACTTAACATGAAACTTTCTGATATTGGGTTAGCAAGAAAATGTTCCAGTAGGAGATAACACACATGTTTCAACAAGCGTTGTGGGAACAAGTGGTTATGTTGCTCCAGAATATGTAGCCACGGGTAGAAAGGTATGGTTTTACTTTTCAACCTAATGATGTACGTATATCTTTCTTTGTTCTAATGAGGTTTGTATGCTTTAATGATTTCCAGTGATGTACTTATATGCATATATATGATTATTGATTGAAAAAACTGAATATAAAAAAAAGGTTTATAAGTAGTGCATCTGATTATCAGTTTTCTGTCAGATTTAAGTTTTTTCGGATTAAGTTATACAATTTTCTCATGTTTTCCTTTGAATACATTTGACTAGATATGGTTCAAATGATATATAGTAACAGCTACATAATCGAACAGAACTTAATTGATTGAATAAGTTTGTATAGTCCCATGGTTAGTAATTGATTTGTAATGTAAAAGTATAGGATTACATTTGCGTAGGTTGCATCAACGATTTTTAATCGTGGTAAGCTGTGCTTTAGTCTTTTCTTTATCAGTTGTAGCATGATAATCACCTTTTCAGTCTGTCAATAAGTTGTTCTCCCAGCACCACCCCAATAAGAACTGCAATAAGTTATGCAGCTTCAGTTGTTACTCCTTCAAAACCAATTCTCACTCTGATGCGTCTTTACAAATGTGAGTATACATCCGATTATGATAACTTCAGTTTCATGATATTATTAAACTTTTTGTAACATAAATGTTGCTTATACTATCCAACATTATCAAAATCTATATTTTTGTTTGTTTTTTTTAGGCACATTTGGCAGCAGATGCCCACTCAAGCTTTGATTTTTCCAAATACATCAATAGATCAATTGAAGAAGAATTTAAGGTGGTTGTGGGAATCAGGTGCTCCTTCTTGATCAGTACGTTCAATAACAAAATAAAAACATCAGTAGGTATTCAAAATATGACATCCTTTATCAGCTTGACGGTTTTTCTTTTATTTCAGCCCGCCAATATGGTTAGTTGTTGTAGCGTTCTTGCTATTAAATACTCATGGTGAGTGGATGTGTATGGATTTCTTTGACAGATTCTTAAACTAATGTTTCTTGGTTTTGGACAGGATTGTTTGTTTTTTTATGGTTACCCTTTGTCCCCTTGATTGTAAGTAAGAAGTAATTTTGAATTGATATATATCCCGGACCTAATTTTAATCTGAATATGTGCTTTATGAGATTATCCCACAAGGCCACATATTTATACCTTTGATTACGATTCTACAAGTTTTTAGTTGATTTACTACTGATACTTATACCATTGATCGAATACGCAGATTAAAAATCCAAGACAGAGGAAAGGTTATTAAGGGTGTACTGGTGGTTGAGCCTGGTGACGACCTCTTCTGGTTTAACCGTCCTCGGTTTCTTTTATACCTCCTCAACTTATGCACAAAACAAGAGCATATAGCAAATGGACCATCACATGCAAGACCATGGCAGTCCCACTATGACAATTCACTTTCACTTCAACATATTTGTTGGTGATCTTAGCCTTGAGGTCACGGATGCTATGTTATATGCTTGCTTCTATGTCTATACCAACTGTTCATGAGTACCATCTAGCTCTCTCTCTCTCTATCTCTTACACTCTCATACACAGATGCATTCTTAGAACCATTTGCGTGTGATGCTCCCAAACAGGTAACTTTGTCCTTCTAGGACTGAAAGCTAATACAGTCTACACATAAAATATCCAATGCCAAAAGTCTGTGACTGATCCAGCGTCTTGAAGCAGCGATGGAGAGAAGAGTTTTTCAAGGTAAATATACTACTATTTCTAATGTTCTCCAAATACTATTTATCCTAAATGGGTAACTTTTTGTACGGGTTAAAATAGGTAACTTTTTGTACGGGTCGGTTTAGATTGACCCAAAATAGTATTTATCCAAAATGGGTAACTTTTAAAGCTGATTTCTTCCCGCGACTTTTGACCCTTTTGACATTCATCTTTACAGCTAATTTTTTTTTACGGGTCAAAATTTGTCACCAATAGTAAAAAGTTTTTTTTTTGGTAATTGGGTAACATAAACTCATAAAACCTCGTGATTGCAGCCTGCTTAGCTCAAAGTCCAAATCCAAGCCCGAAGATCGCAACTACTCTGGTCATATCTCACAATGGAGCGAGTATTGATTACCCCGGGTGCACGGATCTTGCATAAAAGAAGGCCATCACCGATGGAGCTGACATAACAAATGTCCAAAGATGGTGTCGCCTTTTGTCTAGACTCAGCTGATCTACTTGGGAAAACTAATGCAGCAATGGAATTTATGGATCGATCCACTTCAATCCCGGAAATACAACCAAAAAGTGGTGTTTTCACATTCGATGTGACATGGACTGAGATCAAATCCGTCAAACGTAAGTAGTTTTACCCTCTTTGGCTATGACTGACTTGAATGCATAATCCATAACACGTCCCCTTTCTCTTCAACTTATTTTCACTTGGTTGTAGCCTTGATTCATAACCCGTTTCAGTTTGGCGGATTGCTATGAAATCCTAAAGCAAAGCATGCTGGAAAGTTTCTAACGTTACCGGAATTCTTAGAGCTAGCAAAGAAGAATGCATTAACTTTCAGTATTCTCATTGGAATCCAAGTAAGTTTCCAACAATCCCAGAATTTCTATCATCATTATAAAAGCTCCCGAAACCAAAAGCTACATTTCGGCACCGAAAATAAAAATGTTCAAGTTCCACGGGAAAGTGTCTAATATCATTATTTATAATATCTTAGAATGCAGCATACCTAGCATCGAAGAAGGGCCTTGACATCATCGGCACGATCAATAATGCACTAAAGAAGGTGAATTTGGACCCCAAACAACAAGTTTTGATCCAATCAGACGACACATCTGTGTTAGCAAAGTTCAAGTTATCAGCACCAAGTTACCAAAGAGTTTTGCTGTTTACCAAACTGATTGCCGATGCACCAAAACCAGTTACTGATAATATCAAGAAGTATGCTGATGCGGTCAATGTGGTTAAGAAATCGATCGTTCAAGAGACCAAGATCTACTTTTCAACAGGATTGACGAAAGTTATTGATGAAATGCACGCTGCGAATATCTCAGTGTATGTTTCGGGATTCTCGACAGAGATGTTAACAGGTTTTTTCTCTCAGTATTCACTCTTTTTAATACCTGTCATCAATTGCCCATGTTTACTATTTTACAAATAGTAATTGAACATGCATAGGATAAGATAAATGGGACAAAAATTGATATTGAAATTTTAATGCACTGATTCGTAAAAAAATTTATTCTGAAAAATGATAATGTGCTCATGACCTTTACTTTGTAGGGACGCATTGATCTATATAAACCGGTGAGCGTATTACTTGCGTTTATATAAATAATTTCTTTATAGACATAATTTATATAAATAAGGAAATAGTTTCTTTAAATGCTCTATTACCTGGTTATACAAATGGAGAAAAAGGAAAGAAAATAAAGTAAGCTTTAAATTCACCTGATATTTACGACCATGTACATGTTTCTTATTTACGGTTGATCTTATATAGTGGTGTAGTTCTAATAATTAGGTTAATGAGGTGATGAAGTGGAAAAGGTAAATTTTTATATGTCTATTCCCAGACTGTTGCTTCTCAACAAACAAAAACAATTGATAACCAGCGTTGCAACATTCACAGTAAGCTGAAATTGTATTAACTTTTGGATGACAATATCTGAGCTTTCCTTTGCCACCTCAGTCCCTTCAATTCTTATCGACAGTCCAATATCCGCTTCTTTTAGAGCTGGTACATCGTTTGTACCATCGCCTGTGACTGCAACCACATGAACTTTCTTTTTCAAGTACTGAACCATTAGAAGCTTGTCAAAGGGAGATGATCTTGCCATCACTTTGATGCTGTCAACCTTTTCCATTCTCTCCTCATCTATGTAATTACGAAATATCTCACCTTCAATAGCTTCCTCTTTGCTTACCTGTTGACCAGCTTCAAGTATCCACATTATGTGGCTATGGCTTTTGCTGTGAAAATGTTGTCTCCGGTTATCATCTTAATTCCAACACCAGCTGACCTGCAAGCGTCAATAGCTTCCTTTGCCCATATAGTCTGCAAGACGATAACTTGAGTTCCTTTGGTGACTGAATTAAATAGCTACCATTTTATCGAGAGCATCCGAAGTTGTTTTTGCAGTACGGGCTGCTCTGATTTTATACATAGCTTCAATATATGTTCAACGGTTTGGAAGCTTGATCTGCGAGGCTAACGGTTATATTGAGATGGTACATTTTAATTGCATTTCAGCATTTTCCTCTTATTTATGGATACCATTATGATAATTTAGTATAAAGCTATGTTGGTGCAAGATAAGCGGTATGCTTGAACTGAAGCTGTTAAGTGTTTTAATCTAACCTAGGGATGAGTTTAACATTCACGTGTATGAAAGCATTATTACATGATTAACTTAAACAATGAGATGATACTATGGTTGGTTAGGTGAAAAGGTATGGGCTCAAAATGGGTATGTTATTAATTTGTCGACCAAAGTTTATTTTTTAATACTAATCTGTGAGTTTTTGGATATACAAACAATGTACAAACCTTTAAAGAAGAACAAAATTAGTTGATTTTTGAATATATTTAGGCATATTGTTCATTTCAGTTCTGACTGCAAGAGAAAGACATCTGGAACCAAGGTTGAAAACTTCTATAGCAACACCAAGCTTTTGCAATATGTTGAGTTTGACCATTGACATTGTCGCTCACATGATGGCCTTCGAGATATTTAGGGTGACTGTGTGACCAACTGACCATTGACAATAAGTTGCCATCTCTTTTAATAGTAATGTACATGAAGAATACCACTCCCATGGTTGCAAAATCTGCAAACAACCAAGGAGCATTAATGCAGGTAAGCACATCCAAGTATCTAACAGCTATTTTCTATTGACCTTTGACCTGTTTTGCCCTGCCAGCTTAATATTCTATCTTTGATCCTTGGATCAATACCAATAACTTTTGTTTTACAATTTACTTCCATAGTCTCTTTTCTTTATTTTATGGAAGAAATCTCAGTTCTCACATTAAGTGTGTCGGCACATCTTTCATGTCTAATGTTAACTTAAAAAGATCTTATTTTGACCCATTAGGGATAGATTATAACCCAAATCAAGCAAATAAGTAAGTAAAATGTCACCTCTGTGTCTAATGTTGAGTCAAATGGGGGCCTACAACATATGCTATTGTCATTCAAGTTATTCTTGCTAAAGATACTTTTAGCTTTGAATATTAGTTTAAGTTTCAGTAGTTAATAAAGCAAGTCAAATATTCTTTGCTACGTGGTACAGGTGCTGATCAGAAGAATCCAAAAGCTAGCTGACAAAATTACAGCCCTCCATAAGCTTGTCTCTCCTTTATGCAAGGTTAGGCTTTACACAAAGATTATCCTTTCTATTCTATGGGTACTACTCCCATGAAATGAATATTAAAGTGGGATAATTATCGCGTTACCTCAAGTACATGGAGAAGTTATCACTTGAATAACCTTGGTCTTAACAATCTTTCATTTTTAATAGGGACAAATACCTCAAAGTAGACTTTAGTGGAAGTTCCTTCCCTAAGCTGCAGTGAGAAGGAGATGGTGTTTCAAGTCCTAAAGATAAGCCATCAGGTGAAACTGAAGGATCGTGAGAAGGAACAGAAATGACACACAATGGCATATGCCTTTGCGATGACGGCTGCAGCTAAAGCAGCAATAGCGGCTGCAAATACAGCTGCAGAACTTGGTAGATTGGCCACAATGTTTGAGGACATGAATGTAATAACCCGAACTGCAACAGGTATCAAAATTCATTTTTTTATCACATACATCTGGTATATATATTGATATATTCTAAGTTCAATTCTTACTTTAGAATGACTACAACCATGTGTCTATCGCGGTACAACTTCTGTTGCTCATCTATTAACGACTATTTATAAATCATTAAACTAAGTATCTGTTGAATATGATGAATAAGTTTCATTATGCTTTTGTAGTTGCGTATATTCATATATATTAGTTAAAATAGAGGAGCTATGGAACACATTATAACGGGTGAAAATACTTTGGATTTTGTACTCTTTAGTCCGGCAAAGCTCATGGACCAGATCAAGTGAAGACCGGTTTTGGGGGTAAGTTTGGTGCCTTGGACTTGATAAGGTTTCAGACTTTGTTAGAATTATAGGGTATAATAATTTGTTTCAGGGTTTGACCCGTGTTTGTCGTGAGGTTCTATTCAAGTAAGATCCCTAGGTTTGAGAAAAGAATAGACGATTACAATAGATTAGTTTGAGAGGTATTGCCGCTTGCTTACAGGTTGAGGAGGAACTAATTGCTTTATTTGACTAGAGCAATAAAGAAGTAAAATGCTAATTTTGGAAATTAAAATATCTAAAAAGATCTATTAAAATGACAAGATGAAACACTAAGCTTTATTTGAAGCCACTACTGCTGCTTTAGATGTATTTGCAGCCGCTACTGCAATGTGAATTACGCATAGCATTAGCACTTTCAAATAAAAAGCATTAGTAATTCCCAAGAATTCTATTAATTACTATATTTCTGAATTTTCTCTTTAGGTGTGTGATCCAGAATTAGTTGACCACAAATGTTGGGATAGACCTGAAGTTATGATCGAGAAAAGACATCTTATACAAATGGACGATTGTAACCCCTGAACAGAAGTTGAAGCCGAAACTAATTAAACTTTCCCCTCAAGTATGCTAAAAAAGAGTTGTTTACATTTGTGAACCAGCATATGAAGTTCGGATATGCTACAATTCAACCGTAGACAATTTAAATTTAATCGTAGACAATTCCCAGTTGCATTGTGTTTTGGAATGACTATTAACAAAAGTCAAGGACAACGGCCGGTTTTTTCTCACGGCAATATGACGTAGCCGTATCAAGGGTCAAAAGCAAAGCGAAAAGGATTAAAGATTTTATGTTGTGATGAAGGCGGAATACGCAAAATCAACAACAAATGTTGTCTACAAAAACTTTGTTTAGAATTTAAGTTAAGCGTTATATCACTTTAATACATTTTCATTATCTACAACTTTACATACATAAATTCCATAATGTTATAAAATTATATATGTTGTATTATTAACCATCCATAAACCATACAATTATTTATAATTCTTAAAAAAATTCAAAACCAAAAAGCAATTGTTTTATAATATTGTTTGACAATTCTAAAAATGTATTTGATTAACACAAAACAACAAACAAATAATTATAAATTAAATGCCACCATTTAGGCGTTAAAAACTAATATATATATATATATATATATATATATTTTGTAATAATAATATAGTTATTATATATGAAAATATTGGATCAACATTTGTAAATACATTACTAAGAAATAACAAAACAAAGTTACAAATTATAAAGAATCACATTAATTGCACAATAAAAGCTCTCTAATAGTTTGGCGAGCTTTTTCAGGCTTTTTGGCGGGCTTTTTCAGGCTTTTTCAGCGGGCTTATCAAAAGCCCGGGCTTTCGGGCTTTTTGGGGCTTAGCCCGGCCATGCCAGGTTTTGGTGGAAAGTATAAGGACCATCTAGGCCTGTTGGGCCAGATCGGGCATGAGGCCGGACTTTGGTGAAAAATATAAAGACCATTCACGCTTGTTGGGCCAGATTGAGCTTCAGGTCGGGCTTTTCTGGGCTCTTCCGAGCCGGCTCGGCTCGGGCTTTAGCCATCTGTGCATTAGTTGACAACCTAGAGCTGAGTTCAAATCACACCTATGGTCCAACCAATTAGGTGGCAACCTTCCGGCCGTCCAACGACATATTAACGCTAGTCAAGATTCAAAAAAATTTAAAGATCCAATTAACAAATCTTATCATTCATTTTATTTTATTTTTAATCAAAATTTAAAAACTCACATTCTATTTTTTTTTTTTCTTTTTCTTAAAAATAAAATATTTTGCAAACAGTAAATCGTTAATCGACAAAAAAATGCACCATCGCGACAAAAATCACGTGTGATTTCTCAAATCACATACGATTTCATAAATCACATGTGATTTTTTCAAGCGTAAATTTCAACACTTGAAAAAAAAAAAAAAAAAAAAAAAAAAAAATTGTTGAAAGTATATAGAAGTACCCTTTTATAAACAGGTGATTTAATTTTCGTCGTAATGGTATAATTCTTTTCATGTAACGATTAACGATTTATGAGATATTTACTTCTTAAAAAAAATGAGTTTCTTTTTTGTTTAATAAAAAAATGAGGGACTAGAACTTATTTATTAGATCTTTGAAGAATTAGAGATTTATATTAAATTTTTCTCTGGGTAAAACAAATCTAAGGATCCACAACAAACTGAAATGTTGCAAAAAAAATCAATTTGTTGCATGACATTGTAAAAAGTTAAGACATAAAACCTCAACATCGTTGTCTTTATCTTTGCTATTGTGTCACTGTTCGTATCATAGTTTGTTGCTGATATGCGATCATTTTCCTGTTCTTTGGGCCCGTTTGGTTTGCTGATGGTTTTAGGATTAGGATTTGAATTTGACTTGATTTGATTTATATATTATTTATTATATAAATAAATATAAAATTTAAAATTAAAATTTTATATTATAAAATTACATATAAAAGAAATGTTTTGAAGTATGTGGTATATATGAAAATGACCCACTCATACATAAAAGAAACATACAATCCCAATATTTTGAGAGGTTTTGTACAAAGCTAAAATTCTACTTTGATCCCTATCCTTGGTCCCACATTAAAGAACCAAACAATATAATTTTCTGTGATGCAAACACTTAAGACGGGCTCTTAATTTTGCCCATAAGACTACTAGCAACAATCCCACAAACAACCTCGCATAAGCGACAACTCACTCTCTTTTTAAACAAAAAAGTGATTTAGACACTTATCTTTTTATTTACACACTCATTGTACAAGTTATTAAAGCTAAATGCAAATATAATCTGACTATCTAATGCGATACTTGAAATGTCTTAATAAAAAAAATGTGAATCAATTCCTTTAACCAAATTGCTCATAGTAATCGCAATACCAACCAAATAATTTGGTCGATGAACATATGAGATGTGACAAGAGGATGACGCGTGGAAAAAAGAGACAACACGTGAACGCCACCCTTGTTACACCCATTTTGAAGTATAGATGAAAATATGCCTATATCAATCACACCAAAAATAATGTTCAGAAAAAGGATTACGATAAAAATACAAAAATATCAGCCAAGCATATCCATACTATACCCACAAAACGACGTATTAACAAAATAACGCCTCACCAAACGGTCCAAAACCCTAAATTTGATCATCAAAAACTGCATCTCAATCCATGCTTTTAGATGCAGGTCAACATAAAATTGAAGATATACAAATCAATATAACCATAACAATAGTCAATAACTAGTAAATAACCCTCATTAAAACACTAATCTTGCATCAAAAGCCATGTAACCAAAACCTAAATAACATTTTTTCAAAATGGTTAAACCATCAATCCATCAACATCATAGAAACTTAAACATCAAACTTAAAAACACATGTGAGCTACATTCAGATTGTCGTAACTTCCTATGTTATGAGGAGCAATGTTGCCTAAATGGCTAAATTAATGCAGCGACTACCATTGCATATAAGTGTCGTCTACCAGCGGTTAAAATGCACACAAATATAACTTGATACACAATGCCAACTGCCAAGTACTATCTCACATTGTGTTTTGACTTAGCTACAAGCAAAAAAGCACTTGCACTTTTGTTAACAGCAACAGTTTTGTTGGTCATCTCTTTCATTGTATGTTAATGCAACTAACTACCCAAAATATCCAACGCATACCCTTCCAATTGACGAAATCAAACCCCTGATAAACACTGTTCAAAATTAACTGTGAGTAAACAAGATGTATACTAGTAAACAAGAATATGTATCTTTTGAAGATTGATGAAAGAGGTTTTAAAGATGTATAAATCATTGTTAACCCAAACACTACCATATTTTCACATTCTGGCCTATTTTGAAATGTTGAAGACACATGCCTAATTCAATTGCATCATAGTATATTCTTTTATAAAGGATTCAAAGCAATCGCCTATATCCATTACAACAGAAATATCATAGCAACGATATCCATGCTAAACATACAAAACGACAAATTAACAAGAAAACAAATATCCACCTCACCAAACAGTCCAAACCCTAGATTTGATCTTCATCAAAATTTATCCCAAACAAACTTTTAGATCCAATTTACCATCAACATGATAAAATAACAAGTTAATAAAACCAAATTACCATATCATATAGAAGCTAATAACAATCTTCAAAATGGTGAAACCATTAATCCATACCATCATAACATTCATTAAAAACATAAAACTAAAATTAAGCTTAAAACACATAGTGAAAGTGTGGAAAACACACACTTTATCAGCAGCAGATCTTGAAAGTAAAGGAAAACCATCTAACGGCCGCCACCATTAGTAGGACACCCTAGCAAAATGCCCATCTTCACCACAGTTGTAGCAGCCTCCACCGCCGCCACCTCCACCACGTCCACCGCCGCCACGCCCACCACCACCATAACCACCGCCGCCGCCTCCATAACCACCACCACCCTGAGTACAATCCCTAGCCATGTGACCACTCTCACCACACTTGAAACACCCACCACCTCCGCCGCCTCCACGGCCGCCACCGCCGCCATAACCGCCTCCACCTCCTCCATACCTGTCACCACCTCCTCCATACCTGTCACCACCTCCGCCGCCTCCATACCTTCCACCACCGCCGCCTCCACCATAACCGCCGCCGCCTCCGCCATAACGATCACCACCGCCGCCTCCTCCGCCGCCGCGGGTGCTGCCAACAACGTTGGCACCATCAGGACCAGTGACGTCAGCAGCTTTGCTCCGACCATCAGATCCAGTCTCAACAAGATACTCAACAGTCTCACCATCACCTAGACTTCTAAAGCCATCAGTTTTAATGGAAGACTGATGAACAAAGAGATCTTCAGTTCCATCGTCTGGTGTTATAAATCCAAACCCTTTTGTGTCATTAAACCACTTCACCGTCCCTGTCTTCCTCTCCTCACCCATTTTTTTTTTTGTTTTGTTAAAAAGATAAAAAGAAACCTCCAACTTTTGGAGGAGGATGTAAGATGAAAACCCTAGATGAAAATCAGAGTGGTGTGGGCTTTATATAAAGGAAAGGTGGAAAGACGGTTTTGACCTTGTTGGGAATATAGTAGTGGGTTGTAGGTCATCTTGAAGTTATCTAACGGCTGGTTTTTATCCAACTTTGGAATAGAATTTGGAAAATATTAGGCTATATGGCAATGTAGTCACCCACTAACCTTACACTTCAAATTACGTCACGATTCAAGTAGTTTTTTTTTTTTTTTTTTTTATTTTCTTTCACTCACTTTCACTTATTTTTTTTGAATGAGGTTCTTTATCATCACTTTTCATTAAAATCTGCGTTTATAAAAATATATCTCATTAAAGATCTCATACACTCACAAACCAAATAAATAATTATAAAATTTATAAAGTGAACGACTCACCTTACTATCTCTCAATTTATGCACCTCACGAGTGAGTAGGGATAGTTGGCATGGGATTCACGTGTGGGTGGTAGCATAAGGTGAGTGAATACCACTCGTTGACGACTAGCCTTAGTATATATCAAACCCACCATTTAATACGACACAGTTGCATTGTGATAGCAATACCCGCCAATTGGTGGCAACCTTCAGGCCGCCCAACGACCTATTAACGCTAATCAAGATTCAAAATTCTTTAAAGATCCAATTAACAAATCTTGCTCATTCATTTTATTTTATTTTTAATCAAAATTTAAAAGTTGCTTTTTTCTTAAAAATAAAATATCTTTAAAACGATAAATCGTTAATCGACAAAAAATACACCATCGCGACGAAAATCACGTGTGATTTCTCAAATCATATGATTTTATAAATCACATGTGATTTTTTCAAGCGTAAATTTTAACCTTACAAGAAAAGTAAAAAAATCATTGAAAGTATATGAAGTACCCTTTATAAGCGGTGATTTCTTTTCGTCGTGATGGTATAATTCTTTTTGGTAAACGAAACGATTTATGTATTTACTTCTTAAAAAAATTGAGTTTTTTTTTTTATTTTTTTTTAATAAAAAATGAGCGACTAGAATTTATTTATTAGATCTTTGAAGAATTAGAGATTTATATTAATTTTTTCTCCAAGTAAAACAAATCTAAGGATCCACAACGAACTTAAATGTTGCAAAAAAATTCACTTTGTTGCATGACATTGTAAAAAGTTAAGACATAAAACCTCAACATCGTTGTCGTTTTCTTTGCTATTGTGTCATTTTTCGTATCCTAGTTTGTTGCTGATATGCGATCATTTTCCCGTTCTTAGTTTTGCCCATAAGACAACAATCACACAAACAACCCCGCGACAACTCACTTTCTCTTTTTTAAACAAAAAAAGTGATTTGCACAATTCTTTTTTTTATTTACACACTCATTGTACAAGTTATTAAAACAAATTATTAAAGCTAGATTTAAATATAATACAACTGTCTAATGCGATACTTGAACTATGCTAAAAAAAAAAAAAAAAAAAAAAAAAAGCGCAAATCAATTCCTTTAACCAAATGCTCATAATAACGCAATACCAACCAAATAGTTTGGTCCATGAACATATGAGATGTGACAAGAGGATGACGCGTGGAAAAAGAGGCAGATGCGTGAACACCACCCTCGTTACACCCATTCTAACATACTTTCACAAATCAAACCCACCCATTTTGAAGTATAGATGAAATATGCCTATATCAATCACACCAAAAATAATGTTCAGAAAAGGATTACAATAAAAAATACAAAAATATCAGCCAAGCATATCCATACTATACTATACCCACAAAACGACATATTAACAAAATGTTGGAATCACTCCTAAACCATAATCAAGTGTTAGTAATTAATATGTAATAGTTAGCTTTATTATGACCTTTATGTTTGTTATTAGCCTTAAGCTTATGTAGAAGGCCCATGAGCTTAGGCCCAAGCCCATTAAAGAAAGGAAGGAACTAGAGTGTTGCCCTAGCTTCCTCCTATAAATACTTATGTAAACCCTCATTTGAGGGTTGGTTGTTCAAGTTTTCTTTCATTCATACTCACGCCTAACCTTTCTTTATTTCCTACGCGTATGTGTGTTTGTTTACTTGTTCAATCGCCTTAACCTCTTTCTATATTACTTGTGTTTGTAAAACTAGTGACCTAACGATGGTATCAATCGCCTACTAGTTGGGTGAATCGTGTTTGTTTTTAAGTGGGTTTCGGTCCTACGCCTAAACGCACCTTGATACTTTGGTTCGCTTAAAAACTTGTTTTTACACTTTTAATCCAAGATTCTTGTATTTTCAACGTTTTAAGGTGTTAAAATACTTGTTTTTGGCAAAAGTTTCAAACTTTATGCGTGGATAGTTGTTTTGATCGTGTTTTGAGCGAGGGTTTCATCCTACTAAGTAATTGTTTTAGAGGCTTTGGTTCATCAAGTTTCACACTTTTGTGTATTTTGGTGTTATTGAAGCTATTTTATCACACAAAAGCGGTTTAGAAACACTTTTGGACAAAATCAAATTTTGAGCATTCCTACGCGTAGTAAAACCCTAAAACTACGCGTAAGTGCTTCCTTGGTTTGATCTTCATTTTCTGGTTTATTCCGTGTTTTCTTACTTGGATAAGTCCGAAAATACGTCGACTTTGGATATCTTTTGCCTTGTGATAGTGTAAAAGATCATTTGAGCAAAAACCCAAAATTACGCATAAGCATAAGCTTACGGCGTGAAATCCCACGCCTAAGATTCTTCCTACGCTAAGCCTGGTCTTACGCATAAGAAAATCCTCGCATAACTTTCACGCCTAACTTTTGTCTCGCCTAACTTTAGTGCTTTACCTACTTACGCGTAAGCTAAATCCTACGCGTAACTTCTCATTGTTACGCGTAACTTTGGTGTTTTACGCATAAGTGCTATTTGGTTCTTGTCTTTTCTCGCCTAAGGACACTTCATCTACAAAGGTTCATTCGACTACAAAGATCCATTTTACCAACACAAGTTTTCATCATGTCTCAACCACCATACTCTAACTATTTCCTTACACTTATTCTCAAGCGACAACAACAACTAAGTCCCCAACATCAACAATGGAATCAACAACAAGCAATTTATCAACAACAATTTAATCAACAACATACTCCACAACTTGGTGCAATTCCCCACCACAAATGGTTCAAACACCGCCAAGTCTTCAAGTTCAACCCTACACAAATGACTTCAATCAACATCCATCAAGGAACACTATGAAGGAACCCACTTGGTTTGCAAAGATGTGTGAAGCTTTAAGCGACCAACAATCAATTCATGAAGTGGATCACTTGATAGACCTCCAATGCTCACTCGGAAACTACGATCAATGGGTGATAAGGTTCTTTAGGTTTTGTGATCCGAAGAAGCCTCATGGAAAGTTCTTAAAGAAGGTTATCTTGGAAGGTCCATTTGAGATGCCTCTTGTCATTGTGCCGGAGATCCTAATCTTTGTCCCACCAAGAGATGAACAAACCAACATTGCTATCATTGCGGATCTCAATGCTACTGAACTTCTACACTATGAAGGCGATGAACTTGCAATGCAATATATCCTTTTAGGATTACCTAACCCAATTCTTCAAGTGTTGATGCTCAAAAGGCGCAAAGGAAATGTGGGACCATATTCATCTTCTTATGGAAGGATCAAGACTCAATCGGGAGGATTTGGAATCCAAAATTTAGTTGGCTTATGAACACTTCATGATTGAATCGGAGAGACACTAGAGTCGTATCATCATCGTTTTTAGACATCATCAATGATTTGGATAAACACAACATCATCATGCCAAGAATTGCGGTGAATACTAAGTTCTGAGTAGTCTTGGTCACGAATGGGAAAAGTATGTCATTTTTCTCCGTCAAGCGAAGAATATGCATCATTCTACATATGGATTGTTGTACGATTACTTGAAGCCTCATGAGAAGGAAGTTGATAGGAAAGGATTCTCCGTGCTCAAATTGCTCCACCTACTCATCAGGAAAATCAACAACTTGCCTTATATGCTCAACAAAGTTATCCTCCTCAACAAGCAACTCAACCAACCGCCTCAATCACACCAAACGATCCATCACAAGAATCTCAACAAAATCAATTGGTTCCTTACAACAACAACAATGATCAAGCACTTAATAGTCAAACTAATGAGGAATCCGATCCGTTCGAAGCATTGCAATGTGGATTTGTTATGATCGCTAATGCTTTTAGCCGTTATACCAACAAATCCAACAATCGTATTCGTTCCTCATCCAATACGAAATCAGTCATTGTGAACAATGGACGAGTTGAAGTTGAGAATCGTGGTTATGGTCGCCAAATGGGAGGTGGTCAAGGTTTAATGCTATGGGAAGGAATAACAACATAGCTCAAGTGGTGGAGCAGAAATGGGTTGAATGGTCTTGATGCTACAAGCGCAATGAGAAGGGACACTGGCTAATGCATGCCCAAAGCCAAGGACTAGGGGCGTGCTTACTTCAAAGAGGCTCTTCTTTTGGCTCTTAAGGATGAAGTGGTGGATCTCTCACAAACAAAAACGAGCTTTATGGCGATGAGACTCGGATGATGATATGGAGGACTTGCGAGGCCAATGCATTTATTATGTTGATGGCTAATATGCAAGAGATACACATGAGTGAAACAGGCCCGATGTATGACATCGATGGCTTGTCTCGTGCACCGAACAAACCATCATCATATACGAACTAATATCTCCGCCAATATCTCGAATCCGCACGGATCGATCGACTATTCAAAATGAGTCATCTACATCTCGGTCGGCGATTTTCAAGTTAACCACAGTAGTTACATTTGACGATCAAGATGACCTTATGGTTTCCTTTGATAATCAAATTGACTTCGTGGTTGTACTTGAGGATCTAAAGAATGATCATGATGTGACTCACGTTGAACACGATGAGCGATGCCTCATCCAGATTTTGCTCGGTTAATTCAAGACCATCAAATCAAAATGGAGGAATGTTATGAATTAAACAAGGACTTAAAAGCAAAAATGCTTTGTTAACCAAGGATTTTGAATGTTTACAAAAGCATCTCAACTTTTCAAAACTCAAGAAAAAGCGTGAAAAGGTTTTGAGCGACCTTTACTAAATCTCATCAAAGCGAAAAGTACTTAGAGACAGATCGTGATCTAGCCGCTTGAAGAATGCTTTGTTATGCGAAATAGAACAAGCGAAACATGAACATAAAAAGCAAATTAACGCTCTCACCTTGCAAAATCATAAAGCTAAAATTTGAGTTGTTAACTTGTCAAAACAGTTCTCTGCATACAAAAGCATTCAACGAATCGGGTAAATGACCTTCTTGAAGAAATTATCGACACAACGAAAACTTAAAGAGTTTAAAGCTGTTGTTTATAAACATGGTGAGTCGATGCTCGCTATTGAAAAGTTTACTTTGAAACCCGATCCAAAAGGATATGGACCAAATCTTGCGACTACAAACCAAAGCTTTCAACAAAAACATTCAAACCAAATCACAAGTTTCGGTCGAGAATATAAAATTAATGATCTTGTTATGAGTGTTGTTGAATATCATCGTCAAGAGGAATTAGATGCGAGAAGGCGAGAGTCGATCAAAATTAAAAGCTGTTGTTTACAACAAACCTTTTAATTATTCTAAATCGGTCACTTCGTCACACCAACGGATTCTTCTAACACACCGGGGTTATCATCAAACACACGAGTCTTCTAATGTTAATCCCAACCAGTTATGCACAAACTTATGGTCCTTTACCTTCCATCGGTGAAGTAAACTCAAAACACGAAAATCGCAAAATTCTTAGATATTTTGACATTTTCATGGTCGACCTCAAAATTTTACAACATGAGATAGAATATCGTTACGAAATCAAAGTTAATCACTTTCAATCGCCTCTAGCGAGAACAAAGAGACATTTTCGGAAAATCTTTTACCAAATGTTAAAATTTTGATAAGTTGTGCATTAGCTTGGGAAAAGGATTTTCATAAGGAACTTGGAGTAATGAAGGTCGTTTTCGAGAAAAGCGAAACATCTATTTCTAATACTAAGCGTAAAAAGAAAATGTTGAGAAAAGATGTTGATCGACTCTTGGAAAATGTTATCGTCTTTGATATCCATAATGTTGTGTTATTCTATTCATTGCCACATGCATCGATTCTATCTCACCGATAATGTTGACTCTGTGGTAATTGTTGTGAATCACGATAATGTGCTTGGATCGAGTCTTTAAAAGTGAAAAAAACAATTACTCAACGAACTTTATAATGCAAAACGTCGTCTTATTTGGTGTGAAAAAGATATTCATAATCATCAACTTAGTTTTCAAAAGAAAATCGCTCAATTGAGTGCAAAATCTTCTGATCCTAAAATTGAGCATCTGGATGATCAAAACGTGTCTTTGAAAAGTCAAATCTCAAAATATGAACAAGAACTTGTAAAAGTTAAACAGGAATATGGTATCATATTTGATTTACTCAATAAGACTCGACATGAAGCATCAAATGAACTTGATCACTATCTTGCTTACACTAGAGATGTCATGAATTTTGCGGGTAATATTCGTTCTGAAAATCAAGATTTGATTCACACTATCTCTAAGTTAAGAGAAATGTTAGGAAAGTAGGAACAACTTCCGCCAACCATCATTAAGAGATTAGCACCTGTAACACTTAGTAATCGTGCACCTAGAATCCCTACTGCCAAATCACAAGTTGCTAACGTGCTTCCTTCTCTTGAAAGCAGAATAGTTGCGTCTTTTCCAAACGTCCGCACTAGGAGCACTCAATCGAAGAATAGGATCACCTCAATAAGGAATGCTAAAGTAGAAGAATAGGAAGTTGCGACCTCGGCAAATGTAATAGAAAATCAATAACGAATGCTAAACCTTTGAGCACTTTTGATATTGATCGATGCACCTTGTGTTATTTGTCACAAAAGTATGAATTCGGATTGTCACGACAAATGTATTGCTAAAGCTATAATCTCTCGTTTAAGGAATCCTAAGAATCGGAATACCTCTAGGCCCACTAATCATTCTAAGTCGTGCTTGGTAGACCGCCTTCTTTAGATTCTAAGGTTAACATTGCCGTCACTGTAGCTCCAGTTTCACCTTCTAAGAATGTAGTACCACCTAGTGCATTCACTAAGACAAAAGCAAAGAGTAGTTATAGATGGCATAAATGGATATATAACACACTAGGATTTAAATGGATGCCTAAATTCATTAATGTGTGCATGTCTCATATACCTGCTTCGGAACCCTCTAACACTTCGGGTTCCACATCTACTTCTATTCCATCCGTGTCGTCTGTGTGTAATGGTGTGATGAGATCATTCTGGATTATTGATAGCGGATGTTCCCGACACATGACGAGCAACCTTAAGCTGTTATCAAACTTTATTGCAAAGTTCATTGGCTTTGTCGAGTTCGGGAGCGATCACTTCAGCAGACTATCATGGGCTACGGAGATTATGTCAATGGGAACATCGAAATCGTGAGGGTTTACTATGTGGAAGGCCTCGGTCATGTCTGTTTCGAGAGGTCGATTTTGTGATGGAGATTTGGAGGTTGCTTCGGGAGAAAACTTGTTTCATTCGTGATCTACAAGGAAATGACCTTATGTCCGCTCACGTAACTCTAGTCTCTACACTATCTCAATGCAAGACATGGTTGCTTCATCTCCCATCGCTTACTTTCAAAGGCAACATCAACAAAATCCACGGCTATGGCACCGTCGTCTCTCACATCTAAACTTTCAAACCATCACCAACCTTACTCGCCACAAACTAGTTGAAGGTCTCCCACGATTCCGGTATTCAAAAGATCACCTTTGCTCAGCCTGTGAACAAGGAAAAAGCACTCGTGCCCATTTTCCTTCAAAGGTGGAACACAACTCTCATCATGTGCTTCATCTTCTTTATATGGATTTGTGTGGCCCGATGCGTGTGCAAACGATCAATGGCAAACGCTACATCTTAGTAATTGTTGATGACTTCTCACGATGGACTTGGGTCTACTTTCTTCGAAGCAAAGACCAATCTCCACAAATGATCATCACCTTTCTCGAAAATACGAGTTCACTCGCAACACCGTCCGATTAATCGAATAGACAGAGGTACCGAATTTGTTAACCAAACCCTTCGTGAATTCTATGAGAAAGTGGGAATTGACATCAAACATCTATTGCACGCACACCGAACAAAGCGGAGTTGTTGAAAGGCGAAACCGAGCGTTAGTGGAAGCGCAAGAACAATGTTAATCAATGCTAAACTTCAGTTACTTGTGGGCGAGCCGTATCATCGCATGCTATACTCAAAACCGTTCTATGATCACAAACGCCACAACAAAACACCTTCGAGCTTGTCCACAACCACAAACCGAATCTCAAACACTTTCATATATTTGGATCCCTTTGCTATCCAAATAATGATCGTGATGATTTTGGAAAGCTCAAAGCCAAAGTCGACATTGGAGTCTTTATTGGATATTGTGAGAATTCTAAAGGTTACCAGATCTGGAATCGTCTTACAAAGCAGTGATGGAAGCGATTCATGCTCATTTGATGAACTCACGGAAATGGCACGAGTACAATGACTTAGAACCCGGTCACAACCGTTTAAACTTCCTCAACCCCATCATCGGTGAACAAAGCCCCACTAACTCGTCAACAAATGGAAAGGTTACTTGCTCCTCTGCTCGGTGACGATATTGATGAGCGTGCTCGGTGTATCCGTTGTTTCATTGCACAACCCGATAATATTCCTATACGATACACTGCTACAACAACAACTGTTGAAGATGCACCTACACGATTGACTCCACACAACAGATTGAACACACCGCTTCCAACAATGATGAACTAGGCGATGATATTCTAAATGAAGTACCCCACCGCAGATTTTGATCCAAATGCATTCTTCAACCCGTTTGCTAATGAGGCGCCACACCGGATGTCGCGGAATCTTCAACAAACCATTTGAATCCTCGAATCGCACAATGTATACCAACATCAACCCTCTACACATCGATGGACAAAAGACCATCCTCGACTAACATTATTGGCAACCCGAATCAACGATCGTTACGAGACAACGTCTTCGCACGAGATGGTGAACATTGCATTTATGCACTCACCGCTCGCCAATCGAGCCTAAAAACATTAAAGACGCAATGACAAAAGACAACCGGATTGAATCCATGCGGGAAGAACTCAACCAATTCAAACGTCTTGAAGTATATGGCGGTTGAAAGACCAGCAGGGTCTACGTCATTGGTCTAAAATGGATTTGGAAAAACAAATTGGATGTTGAAGGAATGTCATCGAAACAAGTCACGTCTAGTTGCTAAGGGTTATCGTCGGGAAGAGGAATAGACTTTGAAGAATCTTTTGCTCGGTTGCTCGTCTTGAGGTTGTTCGGATATTTCTCGCGTTCGCGGCTCATATGAATATGACGGTCTTTCAAATGGATGTCAAAACTGCGTTTCTCAACGGACAACCGAAAAGCGGTTTATGTCGACCAACCCGAAGGATTCGTTGATCCAGAGTGCCCGAACCATGTCTACAAACCGAACAAAGCTCTTTATGGTCTCAAACAAGCCCCTCGGGCATGGTGCGATAAGCTATCATCTTTCCTCATTGCTAATAATTTCACCAAAGGATCGGTTGACCCAACTCTTTTATACAATATCACGGGCACATATCTTAATTGTTCAAATTTACGTGGATGACATCATCTTTGGGTCTACACATAAAAGTTTTCAACCGCTTTTGCAAAACTAATGAAGAAAATTTTGAAATGTCCATGATGGGTGAACTCACGTTCTTTCTAGGACTGCAAGTTCATCAATCACCCGTGGTATTTTCTTGAGTCGGTCCAAATATGCCCTTGAATTGTTAAACAAATTTGGAATGAAAACACGTGATACTTATGCCACACCAATGACTCATACCAAGAAGCTAGACGATTTACATGGGAAATTAGTTGACCCTACCAAATACCAAGTATTATTGGGTCTCTCATGTATCTAACGACTAGCGGACCGATATTGTCTTTGCCGTTTATCTATGCTCCGTTATCGATCGCGACCAACTGAAACCCACCTCTCGAGGCTAAAAGAATCCTCCGATACATAAAGGGAACCATTAATTTGGGGATCGGTATCCGAAGGATTCGGTTTTGAACTAATCGCTTTTGACACCGATCACGCGGGATGCTTAGACTCAAAAAAAGTACATGAGAGCTCTACAATTTCTCGGTGATAAGCGGTGTCTTGGCAATCAAAGAAGCAGGATTGTACATCGTTGTCATCAACCAGGCGGAATATGTAGCCATGTCCGCGTGTTGTGCTCAAGTCATCGGATGAGAACACAACTCAAAGACTATGGTTACGTGTTTGATGAATCCCGATGTTTGCGACAATCGGAGTGCCATTGCGATCTCGTGCAACTCGATTCAACACTCGAAATCAAAGCACATCGATCTTCGCTATCATTTCATCAAGGACCACGTGGAGCAGTGTACCGTTGAATTATACTTTGTGGGTGCGAGAATACCAATTGGCGATCTTCTCACCAAAGCCTTGCCTCCCGCTAGGTTTAATGAGTTGGTCCACGGATTGGTATGAGGTGTTTGACTCAAGAGGAATTGGATGACCTCTTAAAAGCGATCTTAAAAACTTCATCAAACACCAAAACATCTTTTGTAAATAAATTTTCAAAACAAAATACAAAAATATAAAATCTTATAAAACAACAAAAATATTCTTCTAACCTAAAATCTTTCAACATGGCAAGTACATTTCTTCCTTCAACACTATAATCCTTCAAAATTCAGTATTTTTTACGATCAAGTGTTGAGGGGGAGAAAATCTTCACTTAACTGTTTCAAAAAATCTGTGTACTTGCATGTTACCATATCTCGATTGTTTCATTCAACAATGGTGGTGAATTTTCTGGTTAAATGACACTCCTCGGACTAAATTTATAACCTTTCATTATTTCTTAAGTCGAGGGGGAGTGTCGTCAAGTTTCTTTCCTAAAAACTTTGTTTGGTAACCAAAATGGAAGTTAAATGGCTTTGTTTGAAAAAGGAAAAGGTGGAGGGACCAAAACTGTCAAAATGTTAAAGTTATTTTAAATAAAACACCTCCCCACCTAACTTTCACCTCACATTTAATTCTAAACCTAAACACATCTACGCCTAAGAATCATTCGAGCAATCCGTTGTTTTGATCATCACTTTGTAAGTTGTTTTGTGATTAAAACATGTTTTTAAGATAAGGTTTTTAATTTCATGTAAATCCAACGGCTAAAAAGTGTTTTTCAAGTGATTGTATGTTCTACGCTTAAGCATATGAACACAAAATCAGTGTGTGTATGTTATTGGTTATATGGATAGTGTCAAAACGTTGTTTATACATCAAGGATACCATTTTAACCATCCAAACCCACCCAGAAACACGTATCAACGATTTTTGGAAATTAGGGTTTATGTGTCGATTTGGGCTTTTCCAAATGTGAAGTGTTTTGGTCAAAAAGATTGTTGGGATATAGTCTTAAGTTGTTGAATTAATGATTTCCATAGTTATTAACCACCCGAAACACAAATTGGTGAACAATTTGTATTTAGGGTTTAATGTTCATAATATTGGGTAACTTTTGATTCACAACGAGTTAAGTGTTATAACTTGGTATAAATACTCCTCAACACTATTAAACTACGAAAAAAGTCTTGTGCAAATCCCATGGTTAAATTTCATATGCGTAATTCATAACCTTTAGGGTTTTGACCTACGCGTATGACTTTTTACGCGTAATCTTCCTATGAATGTTCATGCCATAAAATGTTGTTAAAATGAAGTTTTGTGTTAATATTGATGACTTGATGAACTTATTTCAGGCTTTGCTACGCTTAATACTCAGAATCAAGGTCATTTGCAACTCTACGCATAAGGATTACCCCACGCGTAGTCATGTTACGCGTAAGAATAATCCCACGCGTAACTACTACGCATAAGGTTCTACAATGGACTACGCATATCCCGTGAAGGATATGCGTAAGCGATGACCTCTACGCATAAGGTCTACTCTTACGAGTAAGCCTTGCGCGTAAGGTATATATACGCCTCCACGCGTAAGCTCCACGCATAAGGTGCCCTTTTCCTACGCGTAACATTTCTTACGCGTAGTTAGGATCCCACGCGTAAGCTTTCGTCTCACGCATATGTCATTCTTGTTTACGCTTAACTTTGCCATAACTACGCTTAACCCTGGATTGACCTTCATGATGAATTGTTACGTGTACAAACTTGTAAATAAACTAATCACAACGTCACGAATCCAATAATGTCACTAATAAACTTAATCGTTTGATATGTTGTGAACAATAAGTGATAACATAAACTTTAAAACTTAAAGTTAACTAACTCACAAATCATTTCACGACGTCATTAGACTATTGAACAAACAAGTGACTTAGGACTCGTAACAATCATTATCACTGTACATTCAATAACTAGACAATAAAACCTTCTATTGACTAACATTATGTCTTTCGATATGTTGGTTCTCTTGGCTAATATTATTTCGATCACGACATGGTCGAACAAATGAATGTGGATGCACCGAAGTTCTTACAATTGTCGATATCTTTCCAAATGGCTATCCGAGAAAGCTTGGAAAGAACAACCTTAGGGTTGACTTTGACACCCTCACATGCTCGTAATCTTCTTGTCTCATTCTTTGTGGATATTCTCGTGAATCATCCCTACCAAAACATGCTCTCACACTCGCCACGTTCCGAGATCTACATTCAACAATTCGGGATTCTATGCGAGAGGATCTTTGGTCAAAATGTCGTGAATGTGACTCTTAATCACAAACAAGTCACTATCACTCCCGATGACTTACGAGTTGTTCTCATCATTCCGAGACATCGCTCCAACCGACTTCTTTGCCACCCCTTGAGCAGATCGTCCTGCAATTCTTGATAGATATTGGTTATGATGAAGCTAAAGGA